>LR750196.1:6922-222737 GCA_902729485.2 Mus minutoides | reverse complement strand
TCCATATAGTCCATATACATCACGAGAACAAAACTTATTTATTCTGGACTTTCAAGGTCCTGTGTTCACCAATGAAATCACGCACTTGAAATATGTAGTTGGAACATTCTACCAATCCTATAGTACATGTTGCATTAGGAGACATCTTTTCTCTTAATAGTGAAGTTAATGCCAAGAGGAGGAGGGGGAAGGTTGTTTAGATTCTGGGTTCAATTTTTCTCTTATCTGATCAAATAAGGGTAGGTTGGGGGAGAGTTTCTGTGCAAATATTGATTCTGGGACAGTGCCCTCTTGCAGGACACGTACACAGGAATGACACTTCTGGGACCAGGGAGGCTAGAAACCTCGCCTTCTGCCAACACAAACCACCCCCTTATCTCTCCACACACAGAATCTAAAAGCAAGACACAGCCTTTGAAAATGACTCTTGGCATAACAAAAACACAAGTAAAAGACTCAGAGTGTGTACTTTGAATAGTGAACATTAGAGGCCACATGAGAACTAACTGTATGTGTGAACTACTTAGCACTAATTCACATAAGAGTATTTAGTTTAAATGTGCCTATTTGTAAATTAGTCAGGAGGGATCCAGAGCTAGAGCTGATAGCTCCCAAGGCTCTTCCTGGCCTACCGTGATAGCACTTATTTTTTTCCTTCTAACTTTTCTTCTAGACCATCATGCGTGAGTCCTGTGTTTATATCATTCTCAACCTTCCCTAAGCACTCCCAATCCTCTTCCATATATCCCCAGACTCCTTCTCAAATTCACAGCCTCTTCACTCTCCTTACACATACACACATATATACATATAAACATACATACACATACCTACCCTACACAAACATGCACACACATACACACATACAGATGCACATATATGTACACATACACATGCACACACTCAGACACACATATACACGCAGACACATTCATACACATATACACACAGACACATACACATATGCATACACATACACACATACATACACATATGCACACACATTCATATACATATATACATATATACACACACACATATGAACACATACATTCATACACATACATATAGATACACACACATGTACACACAGACACACAGACACACAGACAATTTATGAGTCCATCTAGTGATGCTGTAGTTATGTGTTTATGATTGACCATCTGGGATTAGATAACCCGTCTGAGGGTCATACCTAGAGAATTCTCTTTGTCTATCTCACAGATGATATAAATGCAGTAGCTGTTGATTGCCTGAAGCTCTTCATCTTAGGTAGGAGCTTGTGACACTTTCTCTGTCCACATCCGCATGTTAATTGGCATTCTCATTATGTAATGATGTGAGGAAACAGGACCCATCATGCATTGTTGGTGGAATTGCAAACTAGAGGAGCCACTTGGAGACCAATGTGGAGAATTTTCAAAAAGCCAAAAGCAGGTCTACTATATGATTCAGCTATACCACTCCTGAGCGTTCCCCACAGGACCTGATATCCTACTCTACAGCTCCGTGCTCAGCCTGCTCTATTCGAAATATCTGGGAAATGGAAACAATCCAGATTTCCCTCAGCTAAGAAATGGATAATGAAGATGTAGTACATAGACACAGTGGAATTCTATTCAGCTGTCAGAAAAATGAAGTCATGATCTGTAAGTACACAGAGAACTGGAAACAGTACATAAGTGATGTGACCCAGACCCAGAAAGACAGTCCTGCATCTCCTCAGGGACAAGCTGCTGGCTTGCTCGTGTTCCTTCTTTCTTTCAAGTTTGCCTTTTAATGTGTATGAGTGTTTTGTCTACATATATGTATATGAGCCACATGCATGGCTGGTATTCTTGGAGGTCAGAAGACGGTGTCCTATCCCCTGGGACTGGAGTTATACACACTTGTGAGCCACAGTTGAGTGATGGGGACCCAACCAATGCTCTCTATAAGAGCAGCCAGTGCTCTTAAGCACTGATCCATCTCCACAGCCCCACAGAGCAATGTTTCTCTCCAATAACTTACTTTGATAGATGTTAAGGTAAGTCTCCTAGTGACTCCAAATATTACTTAAACCAAAAGTATAAATGATAGCCTCTTAAGAAGATGGCCTAGTTGGCCATCATTGGGAGGAGAGGCCCGTTGGTCATACAGACTTTATATGCCCCAGTACAGGGGAACGCCAGGGCCAATATGTGGGAGGGGGTGGGTAGGGGAGCAGGGTGGGGATGCGGGAGGGTAAGGGGAAATTTCTGGATAACATTTGAAATGTAAATGAAGAAAATATCTAATAAAGAGAAAAAAAATGATAGCCTCTTGTTTTTAAATTTTTATTTAATTTTTGTTCAAGGCAGAGTCGTACCACGTACCCTTAGCTGGCCCAGTATTTCCTATGTAGCTCAGGCTGGCCCAGGATTTCCTATATAGCCCACGCTGGCCCAGCACTTCCTATAGAGCCCAGGCTGGCCCAGCACTTCCTATGTAGCACAGGCTGGCCTCTGAATCAGAGCAGTGTTCCTGCTTCATCTCACGGATGCTGCGATTGCAGTGTCCTTCTCAATAACTTTGTAAAGGTAAGATCTATACTCACAGGGAGCACCTGCACACAGGGCAGTATGTCTGAACACAATGGCAGTGCACATTCACACAAGGCTAGTGCACCTACATACAAGGGTAATGCACCTACATACAAGGATAGTGTGCCTGCACACAAGGGGTAGTGCACCTGCACATATAGCTGACATGCTTCTTTTAAAATCAACTGACTTGTGTCTTTTATCAAAGTGCTTACAAGTCAATGAAAACTTCTACAGATAGAAATTTAGTATTTCAAATCACATGTGAATAGTCGGCAAAAATAATTCAGAAAAACAAGTTACTGGGCACTTTGAAAAGACTTTAGGATGTGGCGACAGGAGGGTCCCTTCTTACCTGGCATTTCCTCTTAGAAAGAAAGCCCTTTTACAAAGAGTCTCACTGGACATTAAGGTTACATAGGAGCTGGGCAAGTGCTCACACCATCTGTATGGATGAGGAAATATCCAGGGAGGCCCCACCCTAAGCTGCAGGTATGGCTGCCTTAATCTGTGGCCCAGCTACAAAGGCAGCAGTGCTGGCCAAACTGCTATCAGCTGGTCCTTTCTTGGTGTTTTGTTTTTCTGAGACAGTCTGACTTTAGCTCAGGCTATCCTCCTGCCTCTACTTCCTGGATTTATTAGCCAATGATACCACACATGACTGATGTTAATCTTGAAGTGGATTCCTTTCCGATCTTGCCCTCTTCAGTGAAATAGGACAGAATGTAACAGAAAAAAAGAAAAATCAGAAAAAAAAGGTTAAGATTAAAACGCATTAGAACTGGTATTTTTCACAGATGGGAGCATGATGTGTATGGAATGGAGTCAGGGTCCTTTGTTGTGCTCTGTGGGCTGTGGACATTATAACGTTAGGAAAACAGTGCATAGTTTCCAACCACAGGAGGCAAGGACCCAGTTCCTCTTTATGTAAATAATGAGTTGTTGTTTTGTACCAACCTGCAGAGGGCTCATAATATTTTTTTAAGGAGGCCCTCTACAACACACCCTGCACATTCAGCAAGGAACTCTCTCTGTGTGAAGAGGCAGAGTGGCCAGCTGCAGCAACACGCGCACGTGTGGCCAACGCATTGACACCCGCTTCCAAATGCTCAGATCCCTTCTTATCCACAAAAACAAGAGGAGCAGTCGCAGAACCTTTACTGCATCAGTGACAGTGCTTATTCTAGTGTTGAAATTTGAAAACTGGAGGTCAGTCTTTGTAGCCTGGTACCTCCACATGTCACAGTATTTCAGTCTGGATTCACCCCACCACACACACCACACACACACACACACACACACACACACACACACACACACACACACACACCTCAATGCTAGCCAGGAATCACCCGTCACATGTCTAACCAATAGTTTTCTCTCTGGCCTGATCTGTTCAGCCTGTAACCCACTTCCTGTATCCTCTCATCATCCCGCAGGCCTGCCCTGGCCTCTCCTCTCTCTTTGCCTCGTTCTCCAGTGATCATATCTGCTCTTGTGGTTTCAATTTTCACTGCAATGCAGGTTAATCACCAATCTGGGTTTCTATCTGTCTTGCCCTGTGAGGCCCAGGGCCATGTTGCCAATCACACACTGAGTCCCTGCATTTTCACACCACCAGTGTACTAAGCTCTATGGACAGGCTCCTGTGGCAGGTATGGTGTGGCAGGTATGGTGGCACAGCCTCTGTCCTCGAGGGTGATCTACTTCATAAGGTATGAGGAGACTGAGATCTGAGTTACATGGACCTACCTTTGCACTGCCCCCATCCCCTTCTTAGACCTCAGTGTGGTGATCTTGGTGAGGTCTGGGGGAGTAGAACTTTATTAGGTTGGACTAGGTGTGGATTATTTAGGCTATTACAGCATGCCCTTGAAGGATATAGCAGGATGTCAGTCTCTCCTTTCTTCTCCCTCCCAGTTCCTGGTCAGAAGTGAGCAATTTTCCTGTTTCATATACTTCCACCATAATGAACTACCGCCCTATAATCAATTGGCAATGGGGCCAATTGATCAAGACTGAAACTTCAAAACCTATGGACTAAAATAAGCCCTTTGTCTTTCTAAGTTAATTTCAGTGATGGAAAGCTGACTGGCAAAGGCCAGAGGAACGCAGAGGTCATTTAACAGCATGGGGAGGAATATAAACGAAGTAAAATACAGTCCTTACAATAAACATGCTCCACCAGAGCTTTTGCTGCTTCCGGCACATGATGGCCTCTCAGTGTGGGAGCTTGCCCTAACTCTTCCCTCATCCCTCTGTAGGGTGCCTAGCCCATGGTGACAGGTTAATAATAATGCCTTTTTGTCGAGGCACCTTAGATATCTATCTACTCAGCATCTATGCAGTAGGCAAGTGGGGGACTGAGTTTCCATTAATAAACTTCTTCCATATCACTTCTTGGAACTTATCATTTTTCCTGTTTTTTTTTAATTACCTAATTTAGTAGTTTTGTCAAAACATTTAAAAGTATTTTCTTAAAAAAATATTGAAGTGGTAAACTATACTTGCATGTGTAGTTTTCTGATACACTTGTTCTGACATGGTTACTGAGAGTTAAGTCATATACATGTAAAAAATCATGTTCAAACTATAGAACATGCTGTGTGTGAGATTTGGTTCCATAATGACCACTAATCATCCCTACACTGACAAGACTGTAGGCTGATTGAGCTGCCTCATGGGTCTCATGGGTCACTTCTGTCCTCTGTGAAGGCATCCCTTACGGATGACATAAGTGCACAGAAGAGTTTGGAAATTTCTAGTGGATAAGACGTATCCTTGTCCAAAGCAGGTTTCACTCACATGGTGACAACCACTTGA
Source organism: Mus minutoides (assembly GCA_902729485.2). Taxonomy (NCBI): domain Eukaryota; kingdom Metazoa; phylum Chordata; class Mammalia; order Rodentia; family Muridae; genus Mus; species Mus minutoides. The sequence goes on along the minus strand of LR750196.1, from coordinate 217,353 downwards.
TTCTTTGTGCAGAAGAGAGAGAAGGTGCTCTGGCTATCCCCAGGAGGTAGCAGAGCAGGTGAAGGCCTGGTCTGATTCCTTCATTCCTTCAGTCTGATTCTGAGAACTTTTAGATTATTCTCATTTAACAAATGAAAAAGCCAAGCCCCAGAGAGGACAAATAGCTCCAGAATGGCACAGGAAACCAGTGAAGGAGACGGTTTATTGTTGAAAATGAATAACAGTGAGGCTAGACATAAAGGAAATGAGGGAGCGGGAGCGGGGTGAGTGGGGTAATGGGGTGGGGCACCACCAGTGCGCTAAGCAAGAATGGACAAGAACTATCTACCAAAAGTTAAAGTTGTAAAAAAACTAAAGCCAGAATGACTTAATCTCTTTTTTAAGTGCCCCTACCAGGTTCCTCCCTCAAAGCCCTTCCCCAAAGCCCTCCCCCTGCCTCTTGAGCCACAGATTCAGACAGACTGGATAAGTGTGTGCTGCTTGGCTAGGCAGGCAGAGGTCTCCCAGAATCAGTCAAGACAGTACTAGGCAGTGAGGAGGCTGAGCAGCTTCCCTGGAGCAGGCAGCACATCTCAAACCTGCTCTGCGCTCTGCACATTTGACTGGTGGAGTCCCAGCTCCAAAGATGGTTTTCTTGCTAACTGTTTCATTCACTTGGTTCTAAGGTGAATGTTCTTTGTCTCCCAGCCAAGACTCCTCAAACTACCTTCTCTTTTACTTCATAAGAGGTTTTTTAACAGTGTTTATTTCTAAGATTTATTAAGTCCAGTTAGGGGAAATTATTCAACAGAAAAAAAAATGATGATAATGTCCCTAGAACAAAGAGTATTACGTATGAGGTTTTTAATGAGAGCATAAATATTTACTCCATTTGTCAGGCCAATAAAGAAGTAATTTATCTGTACCTGATACATGTAAGTAGCCTATTTTTTTGCTATGTTTACCAGAACATGTACTAGAAAAGGGGGGGGGTGTTAATGCAAAGATAACTCATGCTTCATTTAACTTTAAAAAAAATGAACAAAAATTAAGCAACCCCTAGTTACAAATTTTCTTCTATATTTTTCTTGAGAGGCAGAACACTTGAGGCTTTTTTGAAGTGCTTTTCAAGGATGTGTTCTGGCCAGGGGACAGATGGAGGCCAATCTGCTATAATCTCATGGTGCAGGAGACAGCCAGATATGATTCTGGGACCTGTAAAGTACCCATTCATTTTAAAAGATCCTAGAGCACTCTATCACTCTATATAATTTCTCCCAGGAATTAAATTCTAAAAGATTTATCTCAGCTAGTAAAAGAAAGATGATTTCTAGGCCTAACTATGACAGCACAAAGCAATGTACTTTATGCTATTCCATTTACCCACCAACAAGGCCCAGGGGCATACGCTTTGAGTTCCATTTCACAGAATAAGAAATGAGCCTCTGGAAGCCACTAAGTCACACTGTCTAGCTAAAACGGAGCTGGAGCTCCCTGGGTTGCTCATCACAGCTACATAATCATGCCTTCAAGACAGCAAGCTAGAAACCAAGCATGGCACCCTCTGGTTAACTAAGGGGTTCTGGTAAATTGTCCATATTAGCATATATTAATTGTATAAAAATAACCGTCATTCTACTTTACACAGATATATAATATGTTGGCTATTTTCAATTCCCTGTTATCCTCTCTTTTTTCTTAAGATTTATTTATTATATATACCCAGTATTCTGTCTGAATGTATGCCTAACATGCAGAAAAGGGCATCAGATCTCATTACAGATGGTTATGAGCCACCATGTGGTTGCTGGGAATTGAACTCAGGACCTCTGGAAGAGCAGTCAGTGCTCTTAACCTCTGAGCTATCTCTCCAGGCCCTTTTTTTACACATATGAGGAGAGGCATGTATGCCATTCCGGTCCTTCTCAGCATGAGTATCTCCACTTTTATGCATTTTCTAGTTTTTTTTTAATTATATCTTCTACTGTTTTTGAGTTTTTCAGACATCCATATAACGTAGTTTGTTTAAATGCACCTCTATGTCCTCCCCAATCCCCACAACCACTTTCTCTTCTAATTTCATGGGCTCTTTTTAAAAACCTGCAGAATCCACATAATGCCTCCTGTACATACATGGGATACACATCCACTAGAGCATGGGTAGCCTCTCAGGGTGACATCACTGAAGTAAAGAGTCTCCCCCTCCCAGCAGCCATCACTTGCCAATAGCTCCTCAGCAGGAGGGCTTCACAAGCCCAACCCATCACACATGATAGGACTTTTGGGTTGATCCTGTGCTGGTCAAAGGCATGCCTGCATAGCCAGTGTGTACAACTATCAAAGCCAGAAAATCCCATTTCCCCGCAGAGTCTACTCACTGACTCTCTTACAAGCCTGCTGCCCCCTCTTCCACAATAATCCCCAATCCCTGAGGGTGTGATATAGAAATACCACTTCAAGCTAACCATTCCAATCTCTTATTTTTGGTATGCTAAGCAGTTGTAAGTTTCTGTATTAATCACCATCTACTGCAAAAACAAGCTTTTCTAATAAAATCTGAGAGAGATACTAATCTATAGGTATCAAGATACGAACTTAGGGGGACAGTTTAATACTATGTTCACCTAGCAGAATAATAGTGCTAAATTCTCCCCTAGCATTGAGCTGTGGGTTTTAGCTTACTTAATGGTAGCAGGCATGAGTTCAGATTTATGGAGTAGGATTCAAATCCAGACAAAAAGTTGGTTGGTTATTCCCATAAGAGTAGTGCCAATTTGCACCAGTATGCATAAAATTATTTTACTTTTCTTTATGGGTTGTGTGTGTGTGTGTGTGTGTACGTGTGTTTTCTCACATTTCTTTATTCATCTATTGATGAGCATTAACCTGGTTCCATAATATGGCTACCATACTACCATATATAATACAGTTATAAACATATATGTATAGGAATCTCCTCAGTAAGCTGACTCACATTCCCTATGGTATATATTGAGATGTGACATGGCTGAATGGTATGGTATTTGTATTTTTAGTTCACTTTTTTTTTCTTTTTTTGGAACCCCATACTGATTTCCAACCTGGCTCTATTTATATTTCCTTTAGTATTGTATTGTATAAGGGCCCCTTCTCTACCCTTATCCCCATCACACTCTTCATTCTTGTTAGCACTTGTTATCTTCTGGTTGCTTGTAGAGGGATTTCCCTTAATTATCTGATTGGCTAAAAAAAGATGACATATAGCCAATCGGTGAAGAGGCTGGTTTCCTGAGCAAGACAGGAAGAGGAGGGAAGGAGGAGGAGAAGTTGGAGGAGATGGAGAAATGAGGAAGACAGAAGAAGAGTTGTTAGAAGGAAGATGGAGCAGAAGTGCATGGCCTGCAGAAACTGCAAGTAGCAGGGATTTTATAGCTGGGGAAGAAAGTGGTGTAGAGGCCTATCTGCCCAATGTAGTCACCCAGTTTATAAATATACAACTAGGTTGCGTTTTCCTTGCATGGGCTTATTGGGGTTGGAGATTTACCACTATAGTTGCTTCTACTTTTGATGGCAGGGATGTGAGTCATTGCTAATGCATTCCACTAATGGGTCAAGATGTTATAGTTTTCATATACTTTTCATATAGTTTTCAATAGTTTTCATGTATTTACTGTTTTGTTTTGTTTTTTGTTCAAAGCTATCTGTTTAGTTCATTTGCCAATGTACTTACTGGATGGGTTGTTCTGTTGGTGCTTGTTGATTTTTCTTTTTTTAGTTCATTATAATATTCTAGGTATTTCTCCTCTATCAGAGTTGGCAAAGATCATTTCCCATTCTGTGGGCTGTCTCTTCACTCTGGTAACTGCTTTCTTTACAATATATAAGTTTTTCATTTCAAGAAATATCATCTGTGAATTCGTGCATCTTCTGTGCTATTGGAATTGTTTTTGGAAAATCCCTTTTCCATTTATCCTGAAGTGTTTTTCTCTACCAACTGGCAAGCTTCAGTTCTTACATTAAGGCCTTTGATTTGTTTTAACTGACTTTTGTGCAGATTGAAAGGAGAAAACCTAGTTTTATTCTTCTAAGGTGGATCCAGTTGACCAGAACCATTTGTTGCTGTATTTTCTCCAATGCAAATTTCAGTAACTTTGTTCAGAATCAGGTGGCTATTGCTTGACTAGTCCTGGCTCTTTTTACTTTCATAAGAACCTTAGAATTATTTTTTCTATATATGTGAAGAATTGGAATTTTATTAGGATTACATTGCATACATGGACTAACTTTTGATAATGTAGCCATTTTCACACTATTAATTGTCTCTCTTTGATAATAGAGGCCTTTCGTCTTCTAGAGTCTTCTTCAATTTCTATTTTAGGGTTGTTTGTTTGTTTGTCTTTGTTGTAGAAATCTTTTACTTCCCTGGTTGTTCCTTTCCAAGAGTAGACAATCCGTATTCTTCAAATTACAGTATTACAACCTTCTGGTACTTCTGTCATGTGTTTTGATTTTGGACTGTCAATAACTGTATTGCTAAATCATTCTACTAATATCACAGTGACACCCCAAAATACCACAGAGGTCCTTGTGCTTAAACATAAGCAATAACATCATGTGGACCAATAAATAAATAAAACAAACAAATGGCAAAGAACAGTGTAAGAAAAATCCAAAAAAAAAAAAAAAGGATGAAAACATTCCTTGCCCCTCACCCAAATCTCTCATGCGAGAATAGAAAGGAGAGGTTATTTGCTTTACAACTAGGGAAAACAGGAACATTTCCATAGAACTTCTGGATGGTTTTTGTTAAGCTGCATCGACTCACCAAGCTTCAATGTCACCACTGCCTGAAGGGAAGAAGAGAGCAGTAACACAATGCAGGTGAAGCATGTAATCAGGGACCATGACTTCTAAGCAGCTAATGCTCTTTCTCTTTGGCAGTTTCTTCTGTGAATGAGATGATTTTTTTTTTTTTTTTTTTTTGTCCTAGTCAGATCCACCTACCACTGGAATGAAGTCACAGCTAAAACATGGAAGGCAAAGTCACCAATGTCATATCCCTTCATCTAGACAGAAATCTTCATCACAAGAGTATAATTTTGAAAGGACATTATCATCCTTCACACAAACAACAAGAACCAGCTCTGTCAAGCCCAGAATTCAGACTCTTCTCAGAAAAGGTTACAAGTTGTCCCCACCATGGAGGAAGTTAGAAAATGACAGGCTGGAAAAGCTCAGGGCTGCCACAGATTGCTTCCTGTGGACAGTGGTGAGAAACATGATAACAAGAGCTTTAAGTCAATACCCCTTCTGCCCTAGCAGGGCTGGGGCCTGCAGTGAGGCCAGGAAGATGGCTCATAAGATACCATCTCCAGGAAAATTAGCTTCACATGCCACAGAGATTGCTTTAGATCCATCTGCTGGCCAGCTTAGTGTAACGACAGTGACAGCACTGCATTTGGGACAATGAGGATGTTGACTTTAATTTTCTGGATTTTTTCTTTTGCAGGATGAGGGGCATCGCGATGTTTCTACTTGTGTCAGGGACAGGGACAGGTTGAGCTCAACGAAATAAATCTTGAACAGAGTAGCCAGGAAGGCCCAGCATGCTGGCAGGATGAAGCAGTCCCTGATCTTCACAGTGAAAGCAGCTACTGGTGTGGCCATCACATGTGCATCCTTCAACAACTCCTGCATGCCAGGAATTGAATAATCTAGGAGGGGATTAACCAGCCCCAGGCAGGAGTTGCTTGCCAACATCCCCAAAAGAATGCAAGTCAGAAGCAGCAAGCACATTGCTTACTGTAGTGGATGGCAGGCTGTGAGGGCCATGAAGCAGTTCTCAAAAATAAAAAACATGGTATTTCCTTTCTGTATTTCAACATCATGAAAAACTGAAAATTTATGCTATCTTTGTACAGAGTTAATATAAGAACTTTAATGGCTCATAAGAAAAAATTGTAATCGCTTAAGATTGCTGAAATATATCTGAAGACAAAAGTTTTGATGAGGCATTGGTTATTTGCCCAAACTAAATTGTGGTTTAAATTTGAATTAAGCTAATAACAAGTATATGTTTTTCAGGATAAGATGAGATCTTTTTATACATGCATACACTGCAGAATGATTGTGTGTCATTGTGCACAGTCACTGTTATATCTGGGAAGATTAGTTTCAGGATATAGGTCCTTAAGTCTGAAGATGTTTGTGGCCCATTTATAAAATGATATCTGCTTGTTTATAGCCTATATAGATCCTATCATATACTTTTATGGTCTGCTGTAATAACCAACACAGTGAAAATGTAATACAAGCAGTGGCTAAGCTATCTTTCAGAGAGCAAGGGGGAAAGTATCTGTACACATTTATCACATATACAATCATAGTAGGCCTAGCTAAACGTGGAAGAATAAGTAAGGTGCACACACCCAGGAGACACTTGCTGAAGAATAGTGGATTTCCATTAGGTGAGAGGAGACTACAGTGTTCAGTACTGATTTGGTCTCAGTATGTAAATAATCCAAGTTGTACCTTGTGAAAACTCCTGGTCAACCATGTGTTGTCCATGATTGACTAATCTAGAGTGGAAGGACAGCTTGAAGGTACACAGACACAGTGGAATAATTCTAGCAAGTAAATATAGCCCCTCACTTACCTATCACTTTACAGTAATAATAATTTAAGATCTAACCTAAGCAATTCTGAAATCTACAGTATGTGATAATTTTGTCACCAGTCTATGACCAGCTTTCAAAGGATTCCTTCTTCCTGACTGAGGTGTTACACTACTTGGTCATCATATTATGAGTCTCCTCACTTCCCATCTTCCAAGTCTCTGGTAACCCAATCCTCTGTCTTCTAACTCTGCTTCTACTTCTTTCGGAGACTTTTTTTTTAACTGGGCATATACATGAGGCCGGACATGCTTTGTCTTTCTATGACTAGATTATTTTGCTTAGCAGGGTATCCTTTAGGTTCTCACATCTATAGATTTGAACTACAGAAACAATGACTAGAATTGTAAGAGATCCTGAAAGAGGCAATCGTGGCACTTATATCCCAAGAGTAACCAGCAATTGTCTAATGAGGTACAAGTCACACTCAATAGGAAAGAACTTATGTCTGGTTCTGTAAATCTAGACCATAACCTGTGGTTAGCAGGGTCATTGACCCTGGAAGAGATCCCACTACTTCCACTTCAGTAAACCAGTCTAATTTCTAACTGTGTTCTAAATACTTATCCTTACCTTATACCCACAGATAAGTGTGTAGATCTCACCCCTGACAAAGCTCATGGCAACCAAAGAGAAAGCCACAATAGTTTAAAATGCAGAGAACAACGGACTCTTTGGTGCTCCTCCCTAAATGCCACATTTACAAAGTGACCTCTTGCACTTAAGGCTCAGGTGACATTGTGAAAAAGTGGGTGGAAGAATTCTAAGCACCAGAGGGCCAAGACAGAATGTCTGCTGCAAGAAGGTGTCTTCTTCCCTGGGGGTAGGAAGTTGCCCAGCAAATCTCAACAACATGGTTGCCTAAACAAGACCTAAAAAAGGATTCAGGAATTCTTATAAGATTTCAGCCCTCAAAGAGCTATGGGTAAATAATGGCACTGAGAGAGCAGGGAGAGGGAGGATCAAGTCCCCTCTCATTACAAGTACAGGGATAGGCTAGCCAATCCCAAGGGGCAGACACCAGGTGCTGTCAGCAGGCTGTGCTTATAAATTTCATTCATACAAACATTCAAAAGTGTGTGGTGCACATGCGTGTGTGTGTGTGTGTGTGTGTGTGTGTGTGTGTGTGTGTGTGTGTGTGAGAGTGTAATATAATTATAACTAAAGAATAGAGGCTGAGAATTTGAGGAGTGGTAAGGATAAGGGAGGTAATGGAGAGAGGAGGGGGGCAGAATATGTAAATATTGTGCTTGAATGTAAGATTCTTAAAAATAAATAAAATTAAAAATTGTTTCCTCACATGGCAATAAAAATCAACTCTAATAAAAAGTTTCCCTGACCAGTTCCACTTAGAAACTGTGGTCAGAATATGTACATACTCCTGATTATGCCTACAAGGTAAAGTCTGGAAACAATTCTCATTTATAAAACTTTCACTGCCAGTTCCATGAAAACCCTGCAATTCCGCTATCATTCCCATTGAAACGTTTCTTCTCAGGTAGGAAAACACAGAAAAGCCAAGAAATTCTCCAATACATCAATTTGTAGTAGCATGTAAAGTATATTTTGAATTATATATATCTAAGCCAGTGGTTCTGAATCCTCTCAACAAGTTACCCCTGTTTCAGCTCCTCATGTTGTGGCGACCCCCCAACCATACAATTATTTTCATGATGTAAGTGTTTTCATATATAGAGATTCATCAATGGGGGTTGTGAACCACAGGTTATGAACCTCCAGACCATGCCGGATTCATAAAACCAACAACAAATGTCCTTCATCGAACACCAGCTCACTTCCTGCAGATCCAGCTTTCTCATATATTTTATCAAGGTCTGGAATTGGAATCACCTAGGGCTAAACATAGGCTGGTTAAAATTCAGATGCCAGGGTCTCTCCCTACAGTGAAATGACAGCCAGGAGGCAGGACCCAAGGGACCAGCACTCTTAACAAGTGATGACGTTGATTGCTGTGGAACTGACACTCAACCACGCTGGAAGAAAACCGTTTTCATCAGTCAAGGAGGAAGCTGGAAGCACCCGCTCAAAAAAAGACAGGTTTATCGTATCTACCCATCTGTTTCCGCAGCCAAACAAAAGCTATGTGTCAAAAAGCTGTAACTGAAAAAAAGCACATCTTCGGGGGCTGCAGGGTGAAATTCTCACCAACCTCGCCCCCCAAACATATCTCAGTCACTGTAAGGCATTACCAGAGCAGTGCTCTCAGAGCCCCTTGAGAAATGGAAACAGCTCAAACTATGTCTTAGCTACTTATGAAGAGAATGACTCATTTAGAAACCCTGAAATGTTCAGTGTTTGTGTGTTATGCAAATGATAGGCATCACTGTGCAGAGCAAGGTTCGCTCACGGTGAGCATCGGTGAGCATCTCTGACGTGGGGAGGAACGCTCAGCACCATTATACACTCAGCTCCACCGAGAATGGCTCCATTTTCATGGCTACTTATACAATTAGACTTTTAACGTGATGAATGCCGGACAATTGCTGGGTCATATGGCCAAGACAGATTTCCCATGATGCCTCTTACTTGTCAATACAAATGACAGCAGAAAATGTGCCCTGGGGTGCGTGAGAGAGAAGGCCTTCGGATTTTCAATGATGAAAAATGTCAATGAAATGAAAAGAAGGTAGGAGAAGGATATTTTATTATCTGCAATTATTATTCCTTTATCTGCAGGGAGTCAACTGCAATTCATGATTAGGAGACATGAATTTCCTGGCACCTGATGGCTAATAGTCTTAGGCCAAGCCCAACTCACTTTATTAGAAAGAATGCTGGACGACATGAATAGGTAAAACAGCCAGTGTGGCCTTCAGATTTCCTGACAACATTCCCAAACTGTGAGACTTTGGTAGGAGGTGTGTTTTACTAGACCACAGAATTTCACAACTTTAGAAAAACTGCACATGGTGGGAATTCATCTTAAGGACTATTTTAGTACCAGAGAGAGGGGATGTTAGTTGCTAATATAGCTTTCCTTTTAATTATATGATCATTTTTCTGCTAACTGTTCCTTAAAGATTTTCATGTTTAATATTTTAAACCATCTGTGTATCGTTTTTTCTCAGTACTTTAGGGGCATACGAAGCTGTAGTTCCAAAGTTATAAATTCTAACAGTGAATTATGGACAATCTCTATCCCCATCGTGGCCTATGATCCACCAAATATAAATGTTATTTAGATATCCAGAGTTAGATATAGGGATTTAAAAGAATGCACTTCCTCTTTGGGGCACCTGGCAATTAGCATAATAGCCTCTGGGGCCCCACCTCCCCGTGCTGGGTGCCATATATCATGTGTTCATCAGGGAAGCAGCTCCTGTTCCCCAGAGGACCAAGAACAAAGGAATTGGCAGGCTGTAGAGGAGAGGCTGCCCAGTCAACAGTGTATTAAAGACACCCATTAGTTGCTTCAATCAGCTAATTAGCTCAACAAATGCAAAACTAAATCATTAAACAAAGTGGCCCTGATTGCATTGCTGGCTTCTGATTTGGTGTCACTAACCCAGCAGGGGGAACAGGGTTGTTCAACAAAAAACAAAAAACAAAAGCTGTCTACACTTGGGAGACAGAAAGTGATGGGACTTAATTTTTTATGAAAGTTGTGGTTTGCCAGGAAGTTTCACTAAAAAAAAAAAAAAAAGGACCAGGGAGACTTCTGTGTTTATGCTTTGAAATTTTGTATAATGAAAAAGTCATTATACAGAAGAAGTAAGAAGGGAGTTTTAGCTCTCTGGTGTGCAGATGGTCATTAACTTTTGTCTGACCTTGAGTGTATAACTAATAATAGATTTATGTACAGGGCACTCTGATTATAATCTTTTTGGTACATTACACAGAACGTGGCCCCAGAAGCTGAAATGCTAGAAAACATGTCTCAGGTTTTAGCTAGAAAGCTTGACTCTCCCTTGACTGCCTCTCTCTGACTTCATACTCACCTCTCTGCTCACACACCAAGAAACTGTCAGGTTTGACCTAAGTGCAGAAAACATGTGCAATAGTAGCACTGTTCTATCCAGAACCACAAACCAAAAAAGAACTTTTTATTTTATTTTATTTTTTCTCTTTATTAGATATTTTCTTCATTTACATTTCAAGTGTTATCCAGAAATTTCCCCATACCCTCCCCCATCCCCGCCCTGCTCCCCTACCCATGCCCTCCCACATAATGGCCCTGGCGTTCCTCTGTACTGGGGCATAAAAAGTCTGCATGACCAAGGGGCCTCTCCTCCCAATGATGGCCAAATAGGCCATCTTCTTCCATATGTGCAGCTAGAGACATGAGCACAGGGGTAACTAGTTAGTTCATTTTATTCTTCCACCTAGAGGGTTGAAGACCCCTTCAGCTCCTTGGGTACTTTCTCTAGCTCCTTCCTTGGGAGTCCTGTGTTCCAACTAATAGCTGACTGTGAGCATCCACTTCCGTGTTTGCCAGGCACTGGCATAGCCTCCCATGAGACAGCTATATCAGGGCCCTTTCAGCATTATCTTGCTGGCATATGCAATAGTGTTTGTTTTTGGTGGCTGATTATGGGAAGGATCCCTGTGAGCCGCAGTCACTGGTTGGTCCATCCTTTTGATTCAGCTTCACACATGATCTCTGTAACTCCTTCAATGTGTGCTTTGTTCTTAATTCTAGGAAGGGGCGAAGAGACCACATTTTGAACTTCATTCTTCTTGAGTTTCATGTGTTTAGTAAATTGTATCTTGGGTACTCTAGGCTTCTGGGCTAGTATCCACATATCAGTGAGTACATGTTATGTGAGTTCTTTTGTGATTGGGTTACCTCATTTATTGGTCCCCACGTTCTGGGAAGAGGGAGCCACCAATGACATTCTCTGTCTTCCAGTATCCAATTCTCTACAAGAAGAACGAGCCCACATTTCAAGTAATTTAGTTACCTTTGTCTGTTGGGCACTGCAAATGTTACATATCACAGAAGTGCTCTGAAGTGCTTGGCTTTTCTTTCCTTCTTTCTTTCTCTCTTTTCTTTTCTTTTCTTTTCTTTCCTTTCCTTTCTCTCTTTCTTTCTTTCTTTCTTTCTTTCTTTCTTTCTTTCTTTCTTCTTTATTGTTTTGTTGTTGGTTATGGTTTTGGTTTTCTTTTAGCAGGCTTCCAAACATCCACCATCTGGAGCACATACTATTACGGTTATTTATTAACTTCCTTGCCAAATAAGTTTCATTTACTCTTAGTGGAAATATCCATATTGAACAATGAAAAGAAAGAAAAAAAAAAGCTGTCTTGGTTTGCTTTGTAATTTGCTTAATTCTAAAGAATCCTGAGGTTAAAGGAGTCGGACTTCCCATACTCAACGCCACCGAGTCTCCTGCTATTCAAACGAGATCAGTGTGGACGGTTATTTTCTTTTATAGTAAGACATCGACGGTTATTTATCATTTCGACTTAATAGCTCTAATTACAAAAGACAGTGTCATGGGATTTTTTTTTAAAGGCAATTTTCTTTGTATCCCACTGGGAGGCTTAAAAAATGTACAAAGTGTCTGCTGCACGCATTTCCAATTATTGCTAGGCTTGATCAGTGCTATTGTGCTCTTATTTGTAAGAGCCTTACATTTTCCAGTACCCTTCAACTTTATACTGCTTTGAGAATTGCTGCTTCAAGTCTCTTAGTATGATTTCATGTCAGTAAGAAAGGAAAGACACTCTGTCGACCACTGAACTGCTCACTGCCCCAGTCCTGCCAAGGATGGGAATGAATATACTACTCACTTTCCAGGAACACAAGTTAGAAATGTTAGAAAGAGTTAGGCAGATGAAAAGAAAAGTATATACGTGTGCACAATTAGCATGGTGTTAGGCAAAATTCTTCTACAGGGACCATCCTAGGTCACTCGATAATCAAGGAGACAGGAATGTTACATCAACTATCTCGGGAGAAAATGCATATCACCAAGGGCCCTCTTGATTGACAATGACCACTCATTAAAACAAAAAATGCTCAGTGGTGTTACAAGGAAATTAGGAAAGCCCTGTCCACCCTCAGGTCAGCTGATGGACTCTGGCAAGCACAGTAGTGAAGAGAAGGGGAGTGGAGGGGAGGGGGAGGGGAGAGAGAGGGGAGAGGGAGGGGAAGGGGGGAGGAAGAATCAAGCCATGTAAAAAAGCCAACCCTGAGAGGACACAGGAGCATCCTTCAGAAGAGCTGTGGGAGTCTTGGGAAGATTCAAGTGGTTGAGATATCACTAAGGAACACATAATCACGTGAAAACTTAAAACAGACATTAAATACTTGAAACAGGATGAAATGAAGAGGAGATTATGGAAACATGAGGCAGAAAAGGGGAACTTCACCTTGGAGATGAAGCCCCCTCAGCAAGAAATTTTTCAACAAAATTAAAAATTGCTTAAAACCTTTCTCCTTTCTCAGCTGCAAACTTATAATTTTCTAGGAATCCCTCTGAGACTCCCATTAACAGCGAGAGCACACCCTAAATCTAGAGCAATCTGGTGGCTCCAGTTTGATCTCAGCAGACAGCAGTTTCAGTCAAGGCACTTCTGTATCTCACTCACCACATGGGGAACGTATGTAGGGGAAGGTCCCAAAAAAACTCCTTGAGCAAAACATTCCAGAAAGCTTCCAGTGGGGCACTTGAAACATAAGCTCTTTGAGAGGCCACACACTTGCATGTGTTCTTATTGTTTTCATGAGCCCCTTACTACTAAAATATCTTTAGCAAAATCTCAAGTCTGCTTTGTACTAGCCACTTCTGGAATTCTTAATTCATCAAAGCTACAAATCTCTGCTGGGCCTAAGTTGAGGTCTCTAAAGGATGAAGGGAAGACTTCAGGAGGATGAGGGTGGAGTGGAGAGCTGTGTCTTTGCTCCCCTCCCTGGTTATACTGCCACTCAACATTTATTCTTCCTTAGATCGCTTAGAGAGGAAGTGACTATTCAAGAGAACATCAAGATACATTTTTGTCTTTCTTGTTTGGGTTTGTTTATTTTGCTTAGTTTTTTGTTTTGTTTTGTTTTGGTTTGGTTTTTTGAGACAGGGTTTTTCTGTGTGGCCCTGGCTGTCCTGGAACTCACTCTGTAGCCCAGGCTGGCTTTGAACTCAGAAATCTGCCTGCTTCTGCCTCCCAAGTGCTGGGATTAAAGGCATGTGCCACCACTGCCCGGCTTTGTTTAGTTTTTTGAGACAGGGTTTCTCTGCATAGCTCTGGCTGTCCTAAAAACTCACTACATAGAGCAGGCTGGCCTCAAACTCAGAGATCTGCCTGCCACTGCCTCCTAAAGGCTGAGATCAAAGGTGTGTGCAACCACCACCTAGCACTTTTTGTCTTAAAAGTATTTTTCAAATGTTAGCATATAGGATCAGAAAGATACAAGAAATTAGGCTAGTAACTACAGCATCTGGTAAAACTTTTGTGCTAGTTCTTGATTTATTAAGATATACTCTTAAGTCCATTTTGTCACACAGCCTTCTAAATATAAGATCAAATACAATGCGGTATTAAAAGAGGATATTGTCAACAAAAGAACACTAATCTCTTTTCCTTGTTCTGTATTCTGGACAGCAGAGTACGACATTTCTACGTCAGATCTCGAACCCTCACAGACGCATTCTGAACCAACATACAACTTTCCCAATCTTATATACACCTGTGAGGGGGAGGAATAAGTGATTAAATTTTCCTATAATGTGTTGCTGGTGACCAGTGATTGCAGCTGCAAACTGAACATCCACAGGGACTGCCAGCGTGATTAAATCCACCCACACTGCCTAGCCAGCTGCTCATCAGGTCAACTGTGTGGCCAGAAACAGCCACCAGGTCGTCAGAACCATGCTGGATCAGGAATGCTTATCTAATAAGCATTTATTGAAATGCTTGAAGCACAGGACTGGAAGATGGTGGAAGACAGTCTTTAAACATAGGGTTCAAGATGATTTTTTTAAAAAGTAAGTCTAAAAAAAACAATTTAATGAATGCAAAGCACTGGCTTCCCTCTCTTCTTTCTGGATCATTAAGAAGTATTATTTTCTAAAGGCTAAAGCTAAATGAAATGAGCTAAACTACTTTATATACCTTTATATTATGAAACAAAGAAATAATAACACTGTAATCTGCATCCTCACTGGACATTCTATGACTTGCCCAGCTTACGACTCTATACCACTTTAGTCTTGTCTAGTCCCAGGAATAGTGTTTAGCTGATATCTTTTTACAAATAGCAGCTTTATTTTCATAATACTGGCACTTTCTAGTAAAGGGTGGGACTTTGCTGACTTGCTGAAGCCCAGGTTGGGAAAACTTGGGGCCCCGCATGCCACCTGCAGACTGTCTAGCCAGGGGACTCCCCGCAGACCTGGCCCTCTTCAGTCAGAGCTGCCCCACCTGCAGTGTGTGCTCATGCTCTGTCTGCCCAGCCCAGCAGCCTCTCACCCTGTGGTTTGTTGTGTGGAGCATGCTCTGACCTGCCCGGAGTTCTCCCCCTCCCCACCCCTGTCACTCATAGGGCTTCCAACAAGACCCATCCCCCACACTCCTGCAGGGGCAGTACTCAAGTTTGACCTCTCCTCCTGCTCAGATTTTTAAACTCCACAGAACCTTGGGGTCATTCAATTCTCTTTTTGGTTTTCAGTTTGTTTTTCCATCATATGTGCCTTTAAAATATCCCAAATAAGGTAGTCCTAAGGTTGTGACAAAGGTAAAGAGCGAAAATGTTGTTACAATAAATATTTGAGCTGGAAGGAGCACAGTCTACCCTGATCCTGCAGAATGCAAAATGGAATCACTCAGGTGATCACTGTCAGGAGCACACCTGAGGGCCAAAGAAGACCCAGCACTCATTTCCCTTCTAAACTGTAAGATCCCAGACATTTAACTTCAAAGACCACGTCATTAACTGTGGGTTAGGCAGACAGAATGACAGTTAAACTCTGCCAAGGAAACTTACTAATATAACCTTTCTGCTTCTCCACAAACCCTACCAAGCCACACTAATAAAGACAAGCACAAAGCAGCCATTGGGGATCCCTAAAAAAATGGAAAAAAAAAATTTCCTTAAGACACTAACCAACTAATGTTAGCACTAGAACAACTAACCCAAGGAAGAGAAAGAGCTGAAGAAAATCTGTTAATTTTGTAAATTGTATGAGGCTTACAGTATCTTACTATCTTAATAAGCTAAGAGGGGAAAACCGCTTAAAGGCAGATCCTAGCAGCCAGTCAGAAGATTAGAATAGATTCCTTACAAACGGAAGCCCTGGGTCATTTATGGAACCTATATTGACTGGCAGTTACTTTCATTTCTGTTTGTATGGTGAGATGTAAGTAAAACTTTTTTTCTTCCTACTAATGCTCATTTTAAAAACCTTTTGCAATTGAACGTAAATCTAACATGGCCACCTGAGTCCTAATTAGTAGTTTTACTGCCAGACAAGAGCTACCAGGGTAATCAGTTATTGCTGTCGGCCCCAGATGTGCCAAGTTTCACTTTCATGCCCTTTTTTAACTAGATGCATACCAGCTTTCTTTCTTTAAAAAAAAAAAAAAAGAATGTAACTTACATAGGAAGGACCACTCTGCAGCTGCAACTCTAACTCAGGCCATGACAGTGGCCTTGTGTCTTAGCACTTCTTAACTTCACAATAATAACTTTGCCTGCATCAGATGGGCATTGATTCAACAGTGTATTATATTTATGAAATATAGGCAAGAATTTAAAAACAGAAAGGGACAATGGGTCCCTGTTCTTGCTCACTCTGCTGCATCCCTGGCTATGCATCTGCATATACAGGGTGCCTGGCTACAAGCAGGTAAAGTATGAATGAGCACAACCCTGGAGAGGTGAGTTCTTTGTGCCTTATAATTCCTTCTTGCTATCCACTCTTAGTGTCAAATCAGACGATGGAATTCTTGAGTATAACAGCACAACTTTGCAGCTATTTTTAGCCGATTGATTTCCAAATTTGGAAGTGTTGAGGGGAGTATAACAGAATTATCTTTATTTTCCTCCAAAACAACCTTCTTTATTCATATTGGTTCTCTAATCAGAAAACATCATATTTAATTAAAGCCAGGGACAAAATGGAAGTACCACTGCTCAAGTCTCATGGATGTTATCCGCCTTTGCATTACTGAGCCATGACTCATGAATTACTATATGAAAGGAAGAGTAGCAAGGGTTGCTACCATAGAGACAAACAGTCATTACTGACATATCAGGTCATTTTATTAAATGTAATTGGAATTCATTTCAGTTCAATACTTGGGGGAAGACATAGAATTCTCATATATTAAAAAAAAATCAAACAGAAGAGATAAACGATATGAAAGATGATCAACTGGTTTTAAATTTCACATTGATAGACCAAGAAGAAACAATACAATCAATACTGAAGGAAAGAACAAAGTTGGAGGGCTGACACGTTCTGGTCTGAAAGCACACGCAGAGCTACAGTCATCAACACAGTATGGAACTGAATACAGAGCTACAGTCATCAACACAGTATGGGACTGAATGCAGAGCTACAGTCATCAACACAGTATGGAACTGAATACAGAGCTACAGTCATCAACACAGTATGGAACTGAATACAGAGCTACAGTCATCAACACAGTATGGAACTGAACACAGAGCTACAGTCATCAACACAGTATGGGACTGAATACAGAGCTACAGTCATCAACACAGTATGGAACTGAATGCAGAGCTACAGTCATCAACACAGTATGGAACTGAATGCAGAGCTACAGTCATCAACACAGTATGGAACTGAACACAGAGCTACAGTCATCAACACAGTATGGGACTGAACACAGAGCTACAGTCATCAACACAGTATGGAACTGAACGCAGAGCTACAGTCATCAACACAGTATGGGACTGAATGCAGAGCTACAGTCATCAACACAGTATGGGACTGAATGGAATAACAGACTCCCAGGTCAGTGGGACAGAATGGAATCTAAAGAAGACCACATAAATATGGACAAGAACCTTGGACAAAGATAGTGAAGCAAAGATTGTCTTCTTAAAAAACAGCATTAAGACCAGGTAAATCTAGGCCTTATTCATGTGCATCACAAAAAATGAACTCAAATGGACCACAGCCCTAAAGAGAAATCACAAAATTATAAAACCGCCAGTCAGTGACACTGACAAGATCTAAATGACTTTGGCTTGGCAGTAATTTTTAGACACAGCATGGAAGGATGATCCACGAGAGAAATAACTGGCAGAGAGGATTACATAAAAATACAAAACACCATTAAGAGATTGGAAATCAAGCCACAGACTGGGAGAATGCTTCAAGATCAACTGCAAAGAAAGGAACAAACCGGTTAGGAAGCAGGCAAAACAGCTGACTGGGCATCACACTGAGGACGTTACACAGGTGGCAACCAGCACAAGAAGAGATGCTCATGACTGGGAGGTGCTAGAGAACTGCAAATGTCAGCAACTGTAGGAGGAAAAGCAGAGAGATGGGAGAGCAACACACGCATTGGAAGGATCCATGAAGCTGGCTCAAGACTGAGGCAATGGATACTCTCACCCTGGGTGCAGCACTAGGAAAGACCACGTGGCTTAAAGCATGATCTGGTATGGGACTCAGCAAACACATCCATCAGTGTTCAACTAAAAGGAGTAGAAAACCTGAACACAAAACCTGCAGAAGGGGGCTAGAGAGATGGCTCAGTGGGTAAGAGCACTGACTGCTCTTCTGGAGGTCCTGAATTCAAATCCCAGCAACCACATGGTGGCTCACAACCATCTGTAATGAGATCTGAGGCCCTCTTCTGGTGTGTCTGAAGATAGCTACAGTGTACTTAGATATAATAATAAATAAATCTTTAGGTTGGAGCAAACCGTAGCGAGCAACCTTCATTCCCAGAAACCACATCATGGCCCACATCCATCAATACAGGTATAGTGTACTCATATACATAAAATAAATCTTTTATTTAAAAAAAAAAAAACCTGCAGAGGTGTTTGGGCAGCAACATTCACAACTTGCACAGCTTGAAAGTAACTGGTATTTTTAGCAGGTAAATGGATACACAGTGCTAATCCAGACTACAGAGCATTGAATCTGAATGCATACTGTTGGGCTGAATAATCCAATCAAGAATCACCGAATCACCGAATCACCGCAGCCTGGTAATCCCACGCATAGGAGAAGGCAGAACTGCAGACTCACACGGGGTGGTTCAGTGGTTGTGAGGGCAGGGGAGGAGATGAGAAGGCTTAGCACAAAGGGCTTTTTCTTTTTTTTTTTCCTTCTTCAGTGCTTTGGATCAAACCCAGAGCATGGTGCATGTTAAGCAGGCGCTCTAGACACTGAGCTGCGTCTTCACGTGTTAGAATGCCTACAGAAGTCTTAATGAAACCTGACAAATTAGAAATGTATTAAGAATAAGGAAAGTACTCGGCAGGCAGAGGCAGGCAGATTTCTGAGTTTGAGGCCAGCCTGGTCTACAAAGTGAGTTCCAGGACAGACAGGACTATACACAGAAACCCTGTCTCGAAGAAAAAAAAGAAAAAAAGAATAAGGAAAGTGCGTACTCAATGTGTCTTACTATAAAGCTTGCTTCATACTTAAATCTCTGTGTGTCTGTGTGTGTGTCCGCGTGTGTGCATGTACAGAACTAAACCTCCACCTCACACCACATACAGACATAAGCTTCAGTGGCTTTCTGCCATACGTAAGAAAGACCAAACTACAACTACCCACACTCATTGACTTGGCTAGTCTAATTTTAGTCACTTGAATATAATGTACAGGGATAAAAAACTGTTGAAGAATACATGCTTTTAGCTTTTTAACCATTATTTATGCCCAGGCCAGGATGTGATTACTCAAACGTAGATCTAGGGACATAGCTCAGTTACTAAAAAGCTCTTCTAGAACACACAATACTAAGGGTTTGAGCCCAACCATCCATAAACTACAAAAAGCAGAGCTGTACACCTGTAACCCTAGTACTGCACTCCTGTAGTCCTAGTACTCAGAAAATAGAGAAAGAGGATCCCAAGCTAAGGTCATCCTTGGCTGCAGCCTAGGATAATACGACACTGTCTCAAAAGCAGCAGCCCATGCAAAGCAACAATGGCTTGCACAATTTGCACACTATGTGCAGCTAATCAAAACGATCATCCAAGGTTCCATTATTGCTGTAATATCCTGTAAAAATGGATTGTGTATAGCTATGACAATTTGCTCAATGGAGCAGAAAAAGAAGAAATATATATATATACACACAAGCGAGCATAAAGGAATTTCTTTCTGTACAAAGGTACAAAAGTTATCCACTACAGTTCCAACAAATGTTACAACAGTTTCACAGGTACAAAGTGAAACAAAAACAAAACAAAGCAAGAAAAAACTGTAGCAAAAGTCTCATACATTAAGCCAAATCAACTCAGAGTAGAACAAGATTTAAAGGCAAACATATACAATTGTAAAATCTTTAGGAAACAGCAGACACACACACACGCACACACACACACACACACACACACACAATCTTTAGGATTGAGTCCTAAGCAAAGTGTTTATAGACTTATTAAAAAAATGACCCAGAATAGAAAAGTACATTATACTCTTTTTCCTTCTATTTTTTATTTCCCTTTCTTCCTCCTCTCCTTCTACTCCATTTTTTTGTGTGTGTGAAGTAGAGTTTTATTTATTATGTAACAAATTAATACATGTATAGTGTGTTTCTATCAAATCCACCCGACTCTTCCTCTCCCCCCCAGATCCTTGCGCCTACCCCATCCCCCAATCGCTTTTCCATTCCAGATTTCTGAATTCCTTTTAAACCCATAGAGTACACTCAGTACTGCCAGCATGACAGGGCTGAGTACCAGAGAATGGGCTGCCCATCAGAGGGCTGAAGCTAACCCGCACTCTGTCCCTGGGAGAGTGGCTATAGCAAACCCATAGGCCTCTTGGGGAGTTTCTTGAAACAAGGTTTCCTTGCAGAGCCCAGACTGGCCTCAAGCTGGTGACTCTCTGGCCTTAACCTCCTATGAGCTTGGATTATAGTACTCTACACCTAGCTTAATAAATTGAACTTTATCAAAATTAAACACTTCCTCTCTGAGAGGATGAAAAGATGAACGGTGGACTTCAAGAAAGTATTTTTACCACATAATAATAAAGGATTAATAGCCAGGCTATATAAAAAACATGGAATTCAATGGTTGAATTATTAAAATGCTGTGGTATACTGATACTGTAGGATATTAGTCATCAATAAAAGGGAAGAAAACACTGACATTCAACTAGAAGAAACCTCCAGAGAGTCATGCCAGTGAAAAGGCAATTCCAAAAGATTAATACTCCAATTTCATTTATACAGTGTTTTTGACATGACAGATATAGACTGGCCCAACTTGAGACCCATCCCACGGGCAAGCACCAACCCCTGACACTATTAGTGACACTGCTGTGCTTGCAGACAGGAGCCTAGCAATAACTGTCCTCTGAGAGGCTCCACCCTGCAGCTGATGGAAACAGAGAGCCACAGGCAAACATTGGACTAAGCTCAGGTAGTCTTGAGGAAGAGTTGGGGGAAGGATTGAGGAACCCAGAGGGGACAGGGACTTCCTACAGGAAGACCTACAAAATCAACTAACCTGAACTCTTGGGGATCCCAGGGACTAAACTAGCATCCAAAGATCAAGCATGGAATGGACCCAGGCCTCCACTCCCATATGTAGCAGAAGTACAGCTTGGTCTTCATGTGGGTCTGCCCAACAACTAGAGTAGACGCTGTCCCTGACTCTGTTTCCTGCGTATGAATCTTCTTCCCTAACTGGGCAGCCTTGTCTGGTCTTGGTAGGAGTGGATGTGCCTAGTCCTGCAGTGACTTGAGGTACAAGAGTGGGCTGGTATCCGGGGGGACTCCCTCTTCTCAGAGGAGAAAGGGAGGGGGTAAGGGGCTGTATGGGGGGTGGGGGGGCTTCAATCAGGATGTAACGTGAATAAATAAAGGGGGAAGAAATTTTTAAAAGAAAGAGAGAAAAAGAGAAGTGGAGAATAGTTACTGATACCCATGGTTGACAGGTGAAAATTCAGGAAGTTAGGATGGCGGATCATGAGGAGCCTTGTGAAGATGGAGATATCATGTAAGTGTTGGCCTGCCTGTGGTTCTGCACCACAGCATTGCATGCATTGGTGTTAGGGAGTGAGTGTAAAGAATACTTGGTGCTGGGTGAGGGGACATTAGTGTTCTTCAGGGATTCAGGCCCAGACAGGCTGCCCACACTCCATACTCACATGCACACAGCAATCGCGCCAAACAGACTAAGTGGTTTAAAATTAAAAGGAGAACATAATATAAGATGGGGGATCTAGAGAGGAGGAATGGGGCTGGATTTGATTAGAGCACACATATACACATACGAAATTCTCAAAGAACAAATCAGAAATATTTATAAAAGGAGCTTGGAATCTGCCTATCATTTATTGCAAATGTATATCAATCTATAATTACCTCAAAAATCTATACATAAATCTGTAGTAATATTGGACAAGTTAATAGAAGAGTATCTAGAAATATATATAACAAAAAGATTAATGTTGATGTTGGTGAGATGATATGAGAGTTTTCAGTTTTTTCAAGTATGAAAGTAGAATAAAGTTTTTCAATGACTACACTCTAATAGTAAGAAAAATAAAAACAATCTGTTTTTATTATGAAAAAGAAAAGTAATATATACTATCATACACATTTTCACTGAATATTTTACAACATAGACCAATGACAAGATCTTAAGAATTGCTTCTGCCTTTTCATTCCTTCATGTGTGTGTGTGTGTGTGTTTAACATATTCATGTGGGTGGGTATGTGTATACATGTATGCATATGTATACATGTATAGGCTACATATGTTATCTTCTTCATGTGGGTGTGTATACATATATGCATATGTATACATGTATAGGCTAGAGGTTTACATCTGGTGTCTTCATGTGGATCTGTGTATACATATACGCATATATATACATGTATAGGCTACATCTGGTGTCTTCTTCATGTGGGTGTGTGTATACATGTATGCATATGTAAACATGTATATTCTAGAGGTCTACATCTGGTGTCTCCTTCAACTGCTTTCTACCTCATTTATTGAGATGGAGTCTCTTGCTAAACCTGGAGCTCAATGACTGTGCTAGGACAACAGTCACTGTCAGGGTTCTCTGTCTCTGCCTCCCCAACCCTGGGATCACAGGCACAAGCTACCAAGTCTAGCTTTTATGTGGTTGTGCTACCATGAACTTAGGTCCATGCTTGCAAGGTAAGCACTTTACCAACTAAACCATTTCCCCAGCAGATGTCTGTACTTTCTTACCACTAATGGAAGCAACACAGATGCAGTCTTACTGTAGATCTAGTTCAAATGATAGAGAGCTTGCCTAGAAAACATGAAGCCCTGGATTTAGTCATGATTAACTACATCATGATTTCAAGACCAGCTTAGGGTACATGAGACTCTTCACAAATGAGAGAAAGAGATCAACGCATTAAGGAGAAGTCCCTTAATCTTCGAGGGTATCCTTGCTGGCATCCTGTGACTAGACCTGACTGGGGCGACAGGAACAAGGACTTGGGGATGTTAGAATACTCTGAAAAACTGTTCTCCTAACCAGATGCTACAGTTTTAATACTTGCATTTGGGCAGCAGAGGCAAGTGGATCTCTGTGAGACTAAGATCAGCCTGGTCTACATAAAGAGTTCCAGGCCAGCAAGAACTATATAGTAAAACCTTGTTTTAACAAACAAACATACAAACAAAACAAAAGCAACAATGAAGAAACCCCACTTTCCTGAAAAGCTACGAATTTATGTTCCCATCCTTAGTGTGTGTGTAAGATCACATCTGCATCTGAAAAGCTTCCAAGTTGTATAGATCACGGTAGGAAGGCAGTCTAACTACCTAAGGTGAGGCACACTTTACTTCATACAAGTCTTTCCTACATGCATGGGCAGGTTTTGCTTAATGCCCCCACCACCACCACAAAGCAGCCATTCTTAGTCCACAACCTACACAACGTCTCTCTGCTGTGCTCATTCACCTCCAGACCCTCTTGTGTCTTTGCTGTCCTTCGAACACAACATGTACACATCAGCTCACAAGCTCAACCTCCTCTGTGCTTTCTTTCTTGCTCTTTCTCCAGCAATGGTCGCTCTATGTTTACCTTTCCGAACTTACTTTGAAACCTTATGGGTAAAATTCTATACTAAAAGATGCAGCTACGGCAACTCGCACAGACTTCAAGGATCAGGATCAACAGCAGTCCCCTTAGATTACTCTAGATTCCTCTTAGAATCCTTAAACTGGTGTCTTCTCTAGCTAGGCTTCCTTCCTCCTTTATAAATATCTGTTGTCTCAAGCTGCCCCCTACAAGCTCTGCTTACACACAGCCTCGAGATGCTATTTGCAGCCTTCCTTCTAACACCTTCATAACACCTGGTCTCTGTGTCTTTAATCAGCAAAACCATCAACATTACATACATATAATGAATGCACACATAATATGTGCTTGATACAAAAAAATAACCGAGGAGTAATAGCAAAGCTTAAGAGTATCTGGAAACAGAAACACGCAAGCACTCAGTTCATGCTAACACATTTCCTCTCTGTTTTTCTTCAAGTTTATCTTCATTTTGTCACTATCTTTCTGGCTAAAAGGTTGTCTTCTAGTGCACCACATCCAAGCCACACTGTTGCTGATCTCCATTCAGCACCGATCTCCTCCCTCTGAACATGGGGGAGCACATAAGATGCACTTCTGATATCTCCCCTCCCTAAGCAAGCTTTTTCCCACACCACTGAGCCTCCATTTCATTTTGTATTTTTGCCAAAAATGTTTTCTGTTCTCCTCCAAAATATACTTGGAAGCCTCCTTTTGATCTCTACATATTATTTCCACAGATTATATCTTATAAATATAAAGCTATATCTATATTATCAGTTCTATGAAAAAATGTTTGCTATGAAATGTCTTTGAATAAATTGTTTTTAAAGAAATTATTTTGAATTTAAAAAAATGTCTTAAGTCTACCCAAAGCATGCAGATTTCTGTGATTCTGAGGCCAGCCTGGTCTACAGAGAGTGTTACAACAGGGTATCCCAGGCCATGTAGTCAGACCCTGTCTCAAAAGCATGAAAGCATTATAGCATTCATTGTTCTCTGTCATTACATTGCATGATGTAAAGGAATTTAATTACTTTAATCATCAGCTTTGATTTCTTTTCTACTTTCACTGGACTATTAATATATTTTTTATTTTTTCGTCAAAATTGGAACTAAATTAGGGGAAAGGGGTGAATTTTACTTTAAAGTGTTATCCATAACACCGTATGCTAAATAGACTGTAATATAAATGCTTCAAGATATGGTGATGGTTTTCTGCATTCTATTGCAAGCATCCTGAAGTACCCTCAGTGCACACTGCACTGATGTATGTAATACCCCCAAAGGGCTACAATCTCCCTCCAGCCCATGAGAGATTACTCACCAGACTTTCTTGCTTTCAAAGCAATAACAGCCGCCAGCTCTCTCTGCACCTAAGAAAATATTAGGGAAAGAAATCATATTAGAATAAGAAAAATGGAGCCATCAAGGCAGCACATTGTAGCTAAGCAGCCCACATTAGGAGGTGCCGCAGGGTGATTTAATCTTGCTACCATCAGTGACTTCTCTTCTCTCCTTAGTATGTGAGAAAAATGGAGGAAACATTTCAGACCAAAAAACCTGGAAGAAATCATGCAGATTTACTTTTTAAATGAGTAATACTTCAATTTAAAAATATCATTTTTAAAAAGGCCATTTGCCAAAGGGTGCCTGTCGTGAAGTATGCATACTATGATGAGTACTTTAGAAACATAACCACATAGCACTCAGAAACAGATATGAACTGTTAGTAATGATATTCTGGCAAGCACAGTAAATATTATGTATCCCTGAGGATGCTAGTTTGCATTAGCAATCCTAGAAGCACTGAGGTGGGTGGGACTACATTAATAGACTTCTGCTCCGATACAATGAACTCTTGCTACAGGCGGAGCAGGTGACAGGAGCCATTCTGGATAATACGCAACATAAAAGGAAGGGACACTACCACAGGTCAGGAAGAATGGGAACAGCCAACACTTAAAATACCTAGTGTCTTTAACCATGTCTGTCTTCCAGAAATTTAGCATGCATATGCTGATGCCCTCCCCAGTTTGAATGCTTAAATCTGTGTTTTAAAACTTCGTCAAAGAGGAGCATAAAAGTCCTAAAGGCTAAGTGTATTTATTATCAAGATTAACATAAACACAATCTAAGAAATCCATGTTTGGTAGCAATAAAAAAATTTCACAATGAGTGAGTTCTCATCAAGGTGCAAACTCTTTGTGTGTGTGTGTGTGTGTGTGTATACCTGAATATATTACAGTAATGACACTTTAAGGGAAAACATGGGAGCTCAAGGTTAAGCTGCAGATTTGCCATTCAAATTAATTTCATTTATATTCATTTACTGGAAGGCAAGAGTGTTAATGTGTTAGACTCTGACTCCACCCACGACCATTTCCCAGTGGCCTCAGCATAGGCATCCTGAGGAAGGAAGCCTGCTCAGCTTGTTTTACTGACACACTTTCCCAGTGGTTTGGCATGAATGCCATTCGAAAGTGAATACTTCTGATTTCACTGATTCTTTAATGTCTGAGACTCTCACAACAATTACACAATAGTAAGCAGGCGACCCGTCTCTTTCTCTCCAACCTTGGGAGCCTGGAGTCTGAAACACTCATGAGTGAAAAGTTTATGGGGAAAGAATGAGGTGGAGAGGAGACTGTGGGAGTGCGAAGTAATGAGCAGCCTCAGGAAAACCTTTATAAAGTTGGATTTGCTCAAATGAATAAAAAAAAAAAGCACCAAAATAAAGTATCGATGACTGAATGTTTTGTATTTTGCGTTGTGTACAAGGTTTATGATTGTAGCATTGCCATCTGCTTTAGGGTTTTCTTCCTTCACAATGCCACAAGTTTTGGGGAATGGAACAAAGTTGCAGATTATGAACATTCACTGGCATCTTATCAATGGCTACCTAACCCATGACTTCCCAGGAAGGCCTCACTGTGAGTCAGAGACAGAAAAGCAGCAGAAATGGAAATGATGGAGGAGCTGGATCATGGAACTTGCTCCTAGAAAATCAACGTCAGCCTTTCCCATCTCAGCTCTGGCTTTCCACACCTAAATGCCTTCTGCAGGCTCTTCAGCCTTTACTCTCTAGGGTTCAAAATAAAATAGTTCAGAAAAGAAAAGCAGTGTGCTTTCAGCTATGTAGCACTACATGGTTTGCAAGGATTTGATGAGAAAGACAAGAGTGGGGTCAATAATAAAATGGTAGAAGAGAGGGGCAGAAAGACAAGGATCAAGAAAGCACTGCAGTTTAATCTGGGAAGAGCCTAGCCCTTTTCCACATGAAGTACATGAAGTCACTGTGCTCACTACATTCTCCGAATGTCTACACTGAGTGTCTACACATGGCAGGGTGTAGATCAGCTCTACCAGGAGGAAAACACTGCCTTCCTCCCCACTTCTTTCTCCAAAGCACAAAAGGGAAAGTCCTGCCTGAGCAAGACACAAACTAGGTCTGATCCCATTCTATGTCCCACGGCACCTTCCCAGGCTTTGTCTGTTCGTAAACACCTGGCAGTTGTGTCATTAATTATTTTGAACTGTGTGGCTGCTGCTTGTCTTCTGAACTGGATGCTCCATGGAGGTGAGGACCTATTTGTCTCTTGCTGACATCATCTGAAGTAAGGGATGTTCCTTCAGTGAAAGACAGTGGGTAAGTTAAAAAAAAAATCCCTTGAGAGATTTAGGGAGTGGAAAAGTCACCTGAGGATGAAAGGAAACATTAAAAGAGAAGGCATTCACCCTGCAAACTATGCCAGCAAGAATCTTTATTGTTGTTGTTTCATGACAGGGTTTGTCTGTGTAGCTCTGGCTGTCCTAGAGCTCTGCACCAGGATGGCCTGGTATACCCAGAGATCCTCCTGGAGTGCCATGCACCACTCCACCCAGCTTAGAATTCTAAGAATATAGTGCAAGGACTTAATCTCCTCTGCAAATTGTAAGGTTTATATTTAAGGAATATGAGCAACCGCAGGCTGCTAGTACTAAGGGACCTGTTAGCAACAAGGAAGAAATGCCGTAGTCCAGAACCAGGAAAGCCTGCGGAGGCAGTGTTCCAACTACAACTTCTCTAGGGGACCAGCAAGGACCACCCAGCTGAGAGTCTGCCAAATGCCTGGCGAGTATTTCAAAGGGATCTTTAGGGGACAATGAATGGGTTGTTCCCTTTAGTCTCTATACTCTCTTTTCCTGAGATTCAATGCTATGCCCAGGGATGAAAACCACTGCTCTCCTCAACCATACACTGGTTTTCTCCAGGACTCCATATGTCCATGTTATACTCATCTCATCTGGCAATCTATCTTTACTTTTCATTTTGCTCTACCCCAATTTAATTCATTTGTAAGGAGCTTGGTCTTCACTGTGTCTTACAGATAAAAATGATGCCGTAATTCAATCAAATGATTAGACTCACTTGGTATATCACAGGCTGGTAGACTCAATTACATAGAAAACCGCAAGGATGTTTGTTTGTTTTTTTAATAAAGCTTAACTTTAATTTAAAATACAGTTTATTCAATATACAAAAGTACTATATATCACTCTAAGCACATGCAGTTGAGGTTTTGGTTGCTGTCAGGAATATCTAAATAGAGGCAGACTCTGGACTGAGAGGACATAGCCTGCAGACTTTCCTCTCTTCTGGTTAACTGTCAGAAACTAGAGTTTGGAACATGTTGAAATGCTTTGGCTTTCAACTCTGTAAACAGCAGGATCAATCCTCGGTAGCACTGGCAGTCCTCAGGAAGTGGATCCTGTCTTATCTCTAATGCTGTCTTCTCTGACTTCTCTCTGGTACTCCAGCAGTGTCCCCAAATGCTCAGAAAGCTGCTGTGTATCACAGCCAGACAGGAGACCAACAGGAAGCCTCAAATGCAAACACAGAGACTGAAAGAGGTTAACTAAGAAAACATGGGCCAGCTTTCTGACAGAAGCATCTTTACAAACAATGGGTGAAGCTGGGTAGCTCAGTGAAGGTCATTCCGGGAGGACAGAGCAGTAACAGCAGAAGTATTTCTCTAATTTTAAACTAATTTAAATAGAATCAACAGTGAACAATTTTGAAAAGGTTTTTAGTAAACCTAGAAATAGTTAAGATTAAGTTAATTTAAAATATAATATAAATGTTTTTAAGACACAGTTATGTCAAATATGAGTGTACACTTTTTCACAATTTGTGAAAATAAAATGTAAAAAAAAAAAAAAAGTCCTGAGTTTTATTCCCAAAAATCCTAAGTCTTAAACCATTCTAAAAGCATAAGCTAAGGAGTGAAGTATGGCTCAGTGGTTAGGAACACTGGAACAGAAGGCCAGGGTTCAATTCCCAGGTACATGTGTACAGCTATGACTTTGACATAGGTTCAAACTATAAAGATACGATAGTTTTAGTTGATCACAAGCATTGTATGAGCTAATGATGAGAATGAGATTACTGAGAATGGTCAGGATTTTCAGGAATATGGCCAGAGGAGCAGACAGGTAAAATGTAGGTTTAAAGAAAACCACATAATCATCCACTAAAATGCAGTATGCCAGTTATCTGAACAAACTGTTCTTTCTTCTCTAGCTTCTTTATCCTACAAGTGTAACATCTCTACACATGTAAGATGGACCAACCATCTCTCTCAGCTGAGTAAAGTCCTATGGTTCCCCAATAGCATCCTACGCTGGCTTCAGCTGCACTCTGCATCCATTCTTAAAACCGCTTCTGTAGATGGGACTTTTACAGACCTTAAGCCTTCTGCCATGGCCTCTTTTGTTCATCAACCCAGCTCTGGCTCCAGGTTCAGCTCCCAGACATACATTAACTAAAATGCAAATGAAGTGGTAGCTGCTCATGAGAAGACATAGGAGGACTCGGTCATCAAAGGTGAAGGGTGAAGTTTAGGTCAACAGATACGTGTTGTAAAAGGCATGTTTTACTCAGTCTGAGAATTTTCAGAAGCTGTCTGTGGTAAAAATGTTTCACACTGAGGTTTGGTAGAGGACTCTTTACTCAGGAAGATAACTGGAAGGCTCCTGAACCAGAAGAGTTGCTTCAGGAATAACTCCCTTCCTCATCTCCCCACATGGGGGTGTTTATATTGTCTGAAAGAGCGGTTGTTAAGTTTTAAACCCAGAACAAATGGCTGAGGTTCATGGAGAGCTGGCCTCCCAGTATCCTTCAGTCCCTACCTGTTACAGGGTATGACTGGTATACCCCACTTTCTCAAACCCAGGGGCTTGGCTGCCATTGACTCAGAGGCTCTTCCCTTTATAACCCAGACATTTTCGTTACCCACCCTTTTTGTACCTTTGGTCTCCTGGCCGCACCCCTGGCTTTCCTCTCTCTCCTTTCTCTTCCCTTCTTCCTCTCCCCATACGGACTGGCTCAGTCTGGTCATGTCTACTCTGGACTCTCAGATGTCTCTGATGAGTTTGGTTATTCTCTCCCACATATCTGTAATAAACATTCTCCTCCACCATACCTAGGAGTAGTTATGTCCTTTCCTTTCCTTTTCATTTTTTTTTTTAATCTTTTCATTCAGTAGTGACATCTGATGCTCTGAAGGTGAAAAGCTGGCGATGCTCTGAACAAATAGTCTAGGAAACAAATGTGCAAAAGCAACTGCTGGAAGCCATTTGTTGATAAATTGCATACTTTTTTTGGTACAAAGTGCAGAATAAAACCACAAATGTTTTAAAGAATTATCAAAGCAAGTAAATGTCCTAAAAACATTTCAAACACATGCTTTCATATGCCTTTTATTCCATATCATATTTCAGTCCTTGTGTAGAAAATGCCTTTTCTTGATTATTATACTTTTTTTGAGATAGGGCTATTCTATGTAGAAACAGAACAGACTAGTGTTCTTCCAGTCAAAGCCCAGACACTTTAGTGATACCGCCTGTAAAATAGCCTCCTTGCAGGGATATTACATCATGAAAACTCATATTAAGACAAAATCCGGCCAACTAAGGTCCTTCCCAACAAGAAAGTCCATCTATAGAATTCATTAGCACACAAGGACCTCCTCAAAGAACAAGAGTCAGAACTTGGAATGCAAAAGTAGGAAACCCCTGAGCATTTTATGCCACCTTGAGAGCAATGGTAGCCCTCAGGCAGTAGAGTGTCACCAGAGGCCTCTGTTCCACAGGACGGCTGTGAAACTGAGAGAATGTGAAAGAAGCATCAAGAACAGCAGCTTGATTCAGAGTGTCACTTGACTGTTAGCTATCAGTGACACCATTACATTGTAATTAGGATCTTTGAACTGAAGTGCTTAAGCCCCTTCTTCCCACTCAACTGTGAAGTCCTTGCCAGTGACTACTGCTTCTGCTCACTGTGAATTCCACACGCCTGCCCACACCCACTGTCATAGCCAAAACAGAGGAAAAAAAGATTAAAATGCCTTATAAAGATACAATGAGCAGCATCCCAGGTGCTTATGTCCCCAGAGTTTACCTCAAAAATAACTCTGAAGCTTTCACGTAGGCACAGAGGACACACCAGTCATAGAAATTCACTTTGCAACTATAGAGGTATCCATCACCTTAACTACCTGTGGCCTGGCAGCTCTGGCAGGCACAGGGNAAAAAAAGATTAAAATGCCTTATAAAGATACAATGAGCAGCATCCCAGGTGCTTATGTCCCCAGAGTTTACCTCAAAAATAACTCTGAAGCTTTCACGTAGGCACAGAGGACACACCAGTCATAGAAATTCACTTTGCAACTATAGAGGTATCCATCACCTTAACTACCTGTGGCCTGGCAGCTCTGGCAGGCACAGGGAACTGTTATACTATGAACCAGAGGATTGCCAGGCACACACTCTACACAGAGCGTGGAGTAAGTTTATATCTCTGCCACAGTAAATCATCATGGATTTGACTCCTGAAATCTGATCTTGCTATAGGTTGGAAGTCCCGGTGTGCCTCGACCAGTTCCTCTACATAGAGTCTCAAGGGGTCCCTCAGGGCAACACTTCATAGCACAACCTCAATGCATTCTCAAGCTCGCAGAGATAGATGTGGGCAGAATCCAATGCCTGAATCTATAGGATAGGGGAATCTATTTTCTTACAGATTATATCTAAATCCAATCTCTGCATCTGGAGGGCAGGGGCATCTGCTTCCTTACAGACTGTGCCTGAGAGCTGCTTTTCCTTTTCAGTATTTCTGTTGGGTTGTTTACTGATAGTAATAAGCACTGAATTTCAAATGGTGGAAGCTGTAGAAAGGTAGAATCGAGGAAAGCATGCAGAGTGCCAGTGTCTCTGCGGCTTATCCTAAATGCACACACTGAGTGCACCTGCACGGTAATCACCAGGTGTAAGTTATGAAAAGTGATGGCCTCAATATTGCCAAAAGGTGATTCAAGTCTGATTCTGGGTTTTAAGAAAGAACTGTCCCCTCCCTGCTGCCCCTTACCACCCATGACAGTCACTCCAGAGAGCTGGCCCTGCACCTCACCTGGGCAGCTCAGTAAAGCTGGCCCTGGTAGTAGGGGTGTGGGAGGGGTGCAGGTGATGCAGCCCTAAGGGCAAGAGCATGGGAGAGCTTGCCCCTCCACTCGTCTACATGGTGTGGGTACGGGGTGATGCCCTCTCCCCTTAGTCACTCCCCATCACCTGCAGTGGTTAGGAGAGCTGGCAGGAAGACCCTGAGAGGAGGAGATCTGGTCCTGCCCCCTCACTAGCTGTAGCACTCAGGAAAGCAGACCCCACAGCTTGTTGGGGCAGCACAGTGGAGCTGGCCCTTATGGGGAAGACACAGGTAAGCCAGCCCTAACTAAGGGTGTGAGGGTGTGAGAGCTAGCCCAACCCATGGCAGGCTGCAGCAATTGAGAAAGTGGGCTCCACACTTTGACTGGGCAGCATAGCAGAGCTGGCACTGGAGGCATGGGTGAGGGTGAGCTGGCCCATGGGGATGAAAACAGGAGCGCTGACTCTGCCTCTTGTCAAAGGTGGCATTGGGTGGCCCAGCCAGAGCAGTGCTGGAGAGGTCACTCTAGTGGTGCAGATAAGGGAAAGCTCACACACTGACCAACTCAGCTGGCCCACCCCAAAATCTTTATCATCTGTGAACTGTTGGGAAGTGTGAAAGGGCTGCTGGATGTCCTGCTTGCTGATCTAAAGCTGCAGGATGCCCATGACCCAGGGCAGCAACTGGATGACCTAGAGGAGTCCCAATGATGATCCAGTATTGGTGTCACAGAAGCTAGAGATCTCAAACCAGACCAATGACTCATTGCAATGAGCATTTGCAAGTGAAGACATGTGGGAAAAGGGATTTACTCTGGGACATACTGTGACATAGCTACCATGATAAGATGCTTTGTTTTGGTTTGTATGTTTGTATGTTTCTATTTTGGGTGGAGGCTGCAAGGGTGAAGGGCAGAGATGATTGGGACTGGGGTCCATGATGTAAAACTCACAAAGAATCAATAAAAAGTTTAAAAAAAAAAAAAAAGAAAGGAGAGAAAGGACATCACAGAATTGTCAGCTAGAAGATGGGCTGTTCACTTGCATATTGAGAGGCTTGAGTCTCTACACAGAGTACAGACTGTAAAATAATAAAGCAACAAGCGGCTGGAGAAATGGCTCAACAGTTAAGAGCAGTGACTGTTCTTCCAGAGGTCCTGAGTTCAATTCCCAGCAACCTCATGGTGGCTCACAACCATCTGTAATGGGATCCAATGCCCTCTTTTGGTGTGTCTGAAGACAGCGACAGTGTATTCTTACATAAAACTTTGTAAGAAAATAACGAAGCAACAACTGGCACACTTCTGTTGTACCTGTTACGAATCAGGGCACTGTTCCAAATCCCGCTGACTTATTTTATCTTCGCATTGCTTGAGATATGGTAACAGTATAGATGAGCTCTTGAAAACGTTCTGTGGCTTGTATGAAGATGACTTAGAACTCTTTTATGGTTCTGTCACACCTGTTGGAACACTGTCCATGAATGAAGCCCTGTGAGCTTTCTGAGAGCTTGTGGGAAAAATCCAAGTAAACAAGACAAGAGTCCTGTAATCTCCATTCCTCCATGATATGGATTTTGTGTTCCTCCCAGATATAGTAAATAGGAGCATGTTTGCTTCAGATTACACATTGCTGCTTGCTTTGGTTATTCAAAACTGTTTCCACGAATGGGTTGCCCATGTGAGTGTATATAGCCTAAACTCACGTGAATTCTGCTCATTCTGCCTTGCTCAACCCTAGAATTCCTGCAGAATATGAACTGATGCTCTGAATAAAGTTGGCTATTGCACTGAGACTTCAGCCCCCTTTAGGCTCCACTCTCCCAGGCTCACTCTGTCAAGCAGAGCAGTAACAACTACGTGGCCTCTCCAGACACTTTAATAGATTAGCCAAAACACCCTGGTAACATAATTTCCATGGGATTCTTTTGTGTTAATGAGCGGTTTTGTTAGAAGACTCTAGAAGTTGTTTTCTAAAGGTTTTATATAACTTCAGCACTCATTCCTTCCTTCCCCCACTCCTCCCTCTCTCTTCCTTTCCTTCTTCAGCTCTTGTGGGAGGCAAGCAGGAGGCAAACCTAAGGCCTCAGTCATATTAAACAAATACTCTACTACTGAACTACAACTTCAACATCTTCATTTTTATTAAAGTATTTTAAAATTTTTGTTTATTTTTATGCATATATGTTTGCCTGAACATATGGCTATGCACCATGTGTGTGCGTAGTATCCTCAGAAGCCAGAAGAGGGTGTCCGATTCCTCGGCACTGGAAATACAGACAGTCACATAGGTACAGAGAATCAAACTCAGGTCCTCTATAAAAGCGGCCAGTGCTCTTAAAGCTGAGCCGTCTCTCCCGCCCTCAGCCCCTAGAGTTCTTAATCTTTCTTCTGCTCATTTTTCTGAGCCTCTGACTTCACGTGTGTTTATGCTGACTCTCCAGTTATAGCCTCATTAAATAAAATTAGGTGTTAATATATTTAAGACCTCCCCACCAGGAAATAATTAAAATAGTAATTTTATTCCTTAAATTTAGTCTAAAGCAAATTAGAATGATATTTTAATTTCTTCATGATTGGCATAATATCTACTGGAATTTCCATGTTTTCTACTTGATCTGGGACAGTCTCAGGCATAGTTTCATATTCATATTACAGGTATCAGGTAAGATCTGCCCTGTGGTTGAGTGTTTCAGCAGTGCCAAGGGCAGGTGTTACACTCCCAAGCCCACTTGACAAGCTTCAGCCCTGCAGCTCCTCTAGGAGCACGAGGAGGAGGCTTGATTACTCAGCAGGGAGCAACAAAGAACATTTATTTCACTGGAATTGTGGGGAATGCTGCAGAGACAGCAACCCTCAAATCCATGCAGTGTCAATCATGTCAGGGACTGACTGCCCCGGAGTTTAATGGACAAAGGGTCTGATCGCTTGAACACATCAAGAAGTCTGGCAAAGGGGACACAGTGGGCTACAGCAGAAGAGAGAAGGGTGGTCCTGTGCTGGGACAGGAGACATTTCTCAAGTTCAGCAAGCAGCATTTGCCTCCATGTTTCCAAGGTGAACAAAGAGGGTGAGCTATTAAGTCGTTTAGAGAGTGAGTCTACGAGGAAGGTGGGATGATTCCCATGGAAAAAACTAGAAGCAAGCAGCCGAGGGTTGGGTCCTATGGATCCAGAAAGAAGAGGAATTATGGGGAAGGGGGCAAATGGAAAATGTACAGTTCCATGGAACAGAGGATCCAAAGAGGCCACATGTGACCTAGTGTTGACCAAAGCACTTTCATGGCTCTCACAGAGAGCTGAAGCCAGATCTTCATTGTGGCAGCAAAGAAGGGCAGTGTTAACCTGGCATCTGACCCCAAGGCCTCTCCAAGCCTCATTTAGAGACAGCGCAGTGGGGAGCAGAAGGGAGAAGTGCAGAAAGAACTGTAGAAAAACAGATGAGAATGTCACCTCAGGCTTGGATCAGGGGCAAGGAGATGCTACGTACTACATGAAAGATTGGAGCCCTGGTACTAGATCCAAATAGACATGTGAAGACACTGATGGTATCTGTCCTAGTTAGGAAGACCATTGCTCTGATGGGACACTTGGACCACAAGCAAGCTGGGGAGGAAAGGGCTTGTGTGGCTTACATCATATTCCATCACTGGAGGCTTCCACATCATAGTCTATCACTGGAGGATGTCAGGGCAGGAACCTAGAGGCAGGAGCTGATGCAGAGGCCACGGAGAGGTGCTGCTTACTGGTTTGTTCCTCATGGCTTGCTCAGCCTGCTTTCTTACAGAGCAAGTACCACCAACCAACCTAGGGAAGAACCCATCCACATGGGCTGGGACCTCCCTATCAATCTCTAATTTTAAAAACACCCTACACCTAGATCTTATGCATGGACTTTTTCAATTCATATTCCCTCCTTTCAGATGTCTCTAGCTTGCATCAAGTTAAACTAGACATAAAACTAGCCTCCATAATATGTAAAAAGAGA
This sequence comes from Mus minutoides, assembly GCA_902729485.2. NCBI lineage: Eukaryota > Metazoa > Chordata > Mammalia > Rodentia > Muridae > Mus > Mus minutoides. Next base: position 181,080 of record LR750196.1, on the reverse strand, counting down.
AGATAATTTCTAAAGGTTTCTTTCTATATATGTTTTACTTGAAGAAACCAAATGTGACATTTTCAAAAAACCAGTAGTTCCACTAAAGAGAAGCATGGGCTTACTCTAATTACTAAGGTACCTGCAGTGCTGGCCATGTGGAGACACAGTTCAGATTAGTTCCGTTGACTTGAAATGAGTTTAATGAAAGCAAGATGGCTATGGGGTCTCCTGGGTAAACTTAAGAGCCTGATTCTCTATGGAGCCTCCTGGGTGAAGTTAAGAGCCCTATTCTCTCTCCTTTTCTAATCCATCCAACAGATAAAGCTTCTTACACACATTGCAATCCTCTCAGGAGATTCAGTACCTATTTTTGCCTAAGTAGACTCTCAACTCCTTCCCCTGCATCTGTCAGTCACTGTGCCCATCTTAAATTGAAGACTCTTTCCAGGGCCACATACCTGCTTGTTTGCTAACATAACAAACACCACTGGGCTCCTATACACTTGCTGTTATTTCTAAACATGATTCTTCTCTCTCTGTCACTCCCCCTGTCCCTCGTACCCAATACCCAATTAACACCCCCCCCCATGGAACCATTTAAAAGCCCTGATTGACTGACTACCTTGGGTTTTCCCAGTGACCTCCACAGTGTTCTGCATTCACCACTGACTGCTTACTGGTATAAGAATCCATAACACGTGCCCTAAGCTATTTGGTCTCAGGAAACCTGAAAAGCCATCAGAATTAACTTCCAAACTAGACAGCCACATTTACCAATATTTCTACCAGGTTAAAAGTTAAAGTGCTGCCGGGCGTGGTGGCGCACGCCTTTAATCCCAGCACTCGGGAGGCAGAGGCAGGCAGATTTCTGAGTTCGAGGCCAGCCTGGTCTACAAAGTGAGTTCCAGGACAGCCAGGGCTAGACAGAGAAACTCTGTCTCGAAAAACCAAAAAAAAAAAAAAAAAAGTTAAAGTGCTATTTAAAATGCCCTCCCCTCCCCCCCAGGCCTCATTCTGCTAAATCGTAAGAATTCCATATATAGCATAGTTGGCTTCAAATTCGGGATCCTCCTGCCTTAGCATCCATGCACTAGAACAACAAGTGAATACCTCCATTCCCAGCTTCCTATGTCTTGTTAATTGACTGTGTAATCAATAACGTCTACATCGCATGCTCTTCTCTCCAGTGCAATGGTAGCATGCCCTGCCTTGTGAGCATGAACTGCAACAACACAGAGAAAGCAACAGCTGGATCCTGCATGCGCAAAGAACACAATGGTGGGCCCTTCTAGTCTCTTACCTGTTCCCCACCTGGGTTTTCATAAATTAACAACAAACTAATAGACTACCATCAGAAAAAGGTTCTTCAAAAGAACTTCCCCTACCATGCTAGAGATGTGACTCCATGGCAGAGCATGGCATGGCTAAGAAAGTCCCGTGGTCAAGCCTCAGTACCAGCAGGAAAAAAAAAAAAAGATGTTTCCTAATAAAGATTCCTCTTAGTGTAGTTTGTAATAGCTCAAGACTGAAAATACCACAATATTCAATAGAAAACAAAATGATAAATGTGCAGACTATGAAATCTCAGAATCACAGTAAGTGTTGCAGGTAATGCCTTTAGCCACGGGAACATTGAGCAATAAACACAGATCACAGCTGGGTATAGTGATGCACATCCATAATTCTAGGACTTGGGAGGTACAGGCAGGAAGATTGGGAGCTCAGGGTCCGTGTCAGCCACATAGTGAGTTCAAGGACTGCCTGGGCCACACTAGATTCTGTCTCAAAACAGATACAAAACCCCACAATAACAATGAATCCCAATATAGTACAGACTGAATATTAAAAGGCTTGGCTTCTTAATTGAGGAATATGCATGTGTGCACACACATATATAGAGAGAGAGTAAATTATAAATACTTCAGTGTTAATTCTGAGCACCTTTTAATTTTATAAGAAGTTTTATTTTAATTATGAAGCCTTTATGTTCAATTGAAATAATCCAAGTATCAGGTAATGAAACAAAACTGTAAAGGATAGAGAAACCATATGGTAACTATCATATTTACATTCATTTTGACATCCACAAACAAAAAAATAAATGTATATTACTTCTACCAAAAATAAACACAAGATATCATTCTCTCCTAATTTGCCACCAATATAAGAAGACGAAAACATATTTAAATTTTACCTTAGTCTATCATCACTAAAAGAACATAAGTAATTCTAACTTTTTAATGTCTCCTGGTCCTCCTATACATATGGCCATATTATATGATGGTGTGGCTCTGACCTAAGTATGCAAAACCTCATTTCATGTATGCAACTATAAAACATTCTATTTAAACCACTGTAAAGAGAAGTAGCCCACTATAAAATATCTATGGTACTCTAGATTCTAAAGTTCCTCAGACGACTCCAGAGAAGACAGAACAGAAGAAGACAGGAAGTACACTTAGCAAATCCTTGGTGGCCAATGTCCAGACCGAGAGCTCAATAATTTATTTCTCTTCCTTGTGGATGAATAAAGTCTGCACTTTCTATGTGTACTCGTATCAAATAGTGATTATCTTCATCTTGGCCCCTCCTTCACATACACAATGCTATAGTACACACATGTATAAACACATACATGGCCTCCCTCCTCTATTCCCAAGGGACTTACTCATTACTAAGCTTTACTCACATCTCACAGGACTAAAGATTACAAATATATGCATATATGTATATATGCGCACACACACATATATGTATATATTTATATATATTTGTGTATTATATGTATGCAAATATATATATACATACATACATATATATATATACATATATATATATATATATGTGTGTATATACACACACACACACACACACACACACACACACACACACACACTCCTTTTTTCTTTTAACTTGTTTTTTGAGATAATTTTGTACAGCCTAGACTTGCCTCAAAGTCACTATGTATTTGAGCCTGGCCTCAAACTTCTAATTTGCCTGTCTCTGCCTCCCAAGTGTTAGGATTACAGGTGTACACCACCATTCCATTCCTGGCTTCAACATACGCCTTTTTCTTTTTTTTCTCTCTCTTAATTTTCCCTCTATTTTGGGAGATTTAGAAAACTACAGTTACTTTGTAAAATGTAGAAGGCATTGCTGATAATTTTTTTTAATTTTTAAAAATATTTTCATTAGATATTTTCTTTATTTACATTTCAAATGCTACCCCCTTTCCTAGTTTCTTCTCTGAAAATCCTCTATCCCTTTCCCCCTTCCCCTATATGTCTTTTTCTGAGGAGGGTGATGTTGCAGACTGAACTGAGTGCCTTTAGCATGCATTCTATTACTGAACTATATCACAAGTCTTTGAACAGATTAAATAAGATGGGGACATTGAGCTCACAGCAGTAAGGGAAACAACACACACTGTCCTGCTTCCTCAGAGCAAGTCCCCAGAAGAAGAACTTCTCTAGATTATCATATCTGGATAGGCTAGGACATTTTCTTTAGAATTAGAGATGATGATTTAGAAATTCATTTTCTTTAATATTTACTTATAATATTTTACACATGTGAATGTTATGCCTGCATGCATATATATGTACCATGTCTGTTTCTGGTGCCTGTGGAGGTCAGGAGAGGGCACGGGATCTCCTGGAACTAGAGTACCAGATGGTAGGAGCCACCATGTGCATGCTGGGAACCAGGCAGGGATCTTCTGAAAGAGCAACCAGGGCTTTTAACCACGAGGCATCCTCCAGACCCTGGAAGTTAATATTCTGAAGCTGTTTATATGTGGGCTGAGATCTGTATTGTACAGGAACCTATTATCTGGAAGAAGAAAATAGAGTTGATGTGCAATAGGTATACAACATAAGAATATATATGTAAAAAATATATATATATATATATAATATATATATATATATATATATGTATATATATATATATATATATATATATATATATATATATATATATATATATATATATAAAATAAAAGTATGCATGCTTGTGAGGTGTCCCTGAAAAAAGCCACCTAACAGAGACTAAAGAAACCATACCCCTCTCTCCAAGTGATCCCAGAGGTCTTCAGTCCACAGCCCAGTGGCCTCTGCACCTTCAAGAAGGATGAAGGCAGTACTGACACACAGAGGGGACAAGCCCTGTGGCTCTTTAGAAAACACAAACACCACCAGAAATGTGGCCCAGTCTCCACTCCTGAGCTGTGCCTCAGCCTTCCACCCCTGGGCTGTACCCCAGCTCCACTGCTGCTAATAGTACTTGAACCCAGATCAGACATTGTGGGTCTCACTTGATGCCTCCTCTCAAAGCTCAATCTATCTGGCCCTTCTCCAAATCACACAGAAAGAACTAGAGATAGACTGGGGATTCCAAATAGGAATTTTATATTTCCCACATTTAAAAGTATAAGGTAACTTGATGTGTATGATTCTGAGTCAGCTAGACAGAAGCTTAATTATTCAGGGGTGTGGAGGGGACTTACTTTTATTCTCTGAATAGACAAGCCTCAGGCTGGTGAGATAAGGGGGCAGGGGGAGATAACTACATTCCTCAGAAAGAAAGGGGGTGAGTGGAAATGAAGTGTTTACATTTTAAAATCATTGCTCAAAGCATTTTAAAATGATCACATGGTAGTTATCATGAACTCAATATTACAGATCCCTACACTCTCCCCACCTCCTGGTGAAGATTATTTCTAAACATGGCTGGTTTGGCTTATATGCTGAACAGGCCTCTACTATGCTACCTCCTTAAAAGACTCAGTCAATCCAAACCCTGTACTTCAGCTGCTTCATGAAACAGCACCAACTTGAAATTTCCGGCAAAAAGCAAACAAACAAAACAGCAACAACAAAAAGTGGTTATTGCTGAACTGAGGATATCACCAAATGAATAAAAGTAAGCAATACTTATGACAACAGCAAAAGCCACATCACCACTCTGCTCAGTTACCACTGAGAAAGGAGATCTCTCCAATAATTCAAATTTAAATTGCTGGGTTATCAAAGAGAGATTAAAGAAATGCATATATATATATATATATATATATATATATATATATATATATATACACACACACACACACCAACTAAATATATATAATACATACACACACACACACACACACACACACACACCAACTAAATAACTAAATAATATACCAGCCAAGGGAATAGAGAATCCCATAAGAGATGGCAAAGGAGAGAGGCTCTGTACACAAACATAGGGAAAATATGGGAACAAGAAGCAGCCTTGGACTGTCAGGTTTCCCTTTGCCTGACAAGACAATAGTTCTCATTAGGACCTGCCTCCTGCTGGCTCTCTAACAAGTACTGCCCAAGAGAACTATGTGGAAAAGAAGGGTTAGGAGAGAAATCAAACAGAGACCCATGAGAAACCAGGACCTAGTCCACAATGGTAAATTTGGATCCCTTTACCCATAAAGTAGGATCCCAAATGGAGGAAGCATGAAAACAAGATTTTTTTTTACAAGAGAGGATGATAGAAAGTCTGGGAGGACAGATTGTAGCCAATGGGAAATGAGCTTCACCACAGCCTTGGACACTGTCTTACTTGGTGTTTTACTGCTGTGAAGAGACACCACGACCATGGCAAGTCTTATAAAGGAAAGCATTTAATTGAGGCTGGCTCACAGTTTGTTCTCATCATGGCAGGGAGCATGGTGACATGCCAGCAGACATGGTACTGGAGGAGCTGAGAGTTCTACATCTGGATCCATAGGCAGCAGAAAGAGAGAGAGACTAGGTCTGGGTTGGGCTTCTCAAACTTCAAAGCTCATCCCCAGTGACACACTTCCTTCAACAAGGCCATATCTCCTAATCCCTCCCAAGTAGTGCTACTCCTTGATAACTAAGCATTCAAATATATGAGCCTATGGGGGCCACTCTTATTCAACCACTATAGACACCAAACAGAAAAAGAAGCTGTTGAGAAACTGATACCCTGCAATAATTAACTAACTAGTTAAAACAGCCTCTTTTCCCCTAGGGAACTGAAAAGAGAAATTATACTTCTGTTTCTTTTTAGCTCAGTGGAGTTAACTAACCTCTACTAGCTTTCCTACTTATAAAAGAGAAATTGTGCCAGCTACTTCAAAGTGTTGTTGGGCATCTTAGCAGAATATGTACACACATGCACGGATGGTATATGTAACACAGCATCAGACTTAAGAGTTGGTTTTTAGATGATAATAATTATTTTGTATAAAACAGGCGCTCCCTTTTGTTCCATATTTTAACTTAGAAGTGTGTTGTTAAGTATTTTCCTAACTCACTGTCAAGATTCCCTTTTATGTATCAAAGCTTACCATATTAAGTCCAAAATTAGTTTTCTAAATTTATTCCAGAGTAGTAAAGAACAGTCATTCTCCAAGCTGTGTCCAGGTAGAGGCCTGGTGTGTCACACTCTATGTAGACAGTTCCATTAACATACAACCCAATCAAGCATGATTTTTCTGCAATTAGCATTTTATTAAGGGGTGTCAGGGCTAATCTTGGTTATCAACTTGACACACTTGGAAAGCAAGAACCTCAACTGGGAAATTGCTTCCAAAAGATTTGCCTGTACCATGTCTGTGGGGCATTTTCTTGATTGTGATTTTAATGTAGAAAACCCACTATGGGTAGTGTCAGCCCTGGGCAGAGTCTGGGGGCCATTCTTATAAGAAATCCATTTGAGCACGAGCCAGGTGGAGCAATTCAATGTTCCTCTGTGCTCCCTGTGTTCCTACTACCAGGTTCCCACCTTGAGTTCCTGCCTGGCTTCCCTGATGAGCAACTATAAAGTGTAAGCTAAAAATAAACTCGTGAACTCTTTCCTTCCCAAGTTGCATTTGGTCATGGTGTTGATCAAAGCAGGAGAAGCACACTAGGACCATGGTAATAATGCAGCACAAAGAATCTCAAGGGAAGTTAGAAAAGCATCCCAGAGACTGCCAAGCCAAATGTTTAAAGATTTAAATACCTGGGACTTTTAGAACCTGTCACAAATGAGCTTAAGGATTAGCACCCACAGGGTCAAGCATGGTGACCCACACTTCTGATCTCCTTACTCTGGAAGCAGAACTGAGAGTTCAAGGCCACCTAGTCTACACAGTGAGCTTTGGGCCAGCCAGAGATAAACATTGAGACTCTGTCTCAAATCAATGATCAAATCAATCATTAATCAATCAATCAATCAATAAACAAACTTTATTAATTAAATCTAGCATTGACATTCAGCTTCCACAACAAAGTCATGAATTGCCCTTCAGCAAGCAAAGCCACTAACCACTCTTTTCAATAGCCTTATAAAATATAATGACAATGTTGTAATACCATTTTAAAATAACAATGTCATCACCTTTTGTTGCCTGACATGATTCTTTTTTCCCCCCGGGACTAAAGAAACAGAGTATTTTCCCTTTTGTGTAGCAGGTTAAGTCACACTGGATTTCAAAGCCCGAGAGCTATTGGCTTAGCATGAAGGCTGCATATACCTTCCACAGAACGCTACAGCAGGGTTCAGTCAAGCCCGTAGGCTGGTACTTTGCGTTTCACAACGATAAGCAGCTAGCTGTACCCAGACCGCCTCCCTCCTCTGACCTGCTCTCATTATTTCTCCCCTCACGTCGGGTAACTGTCTTACCGCAGATGTTAGCCGAGCAAGAATCTCATCACTGCTTTCCTCCGAGTCTTCTGCTTTCTGGTGAGACCTTTAAAAAACAAACCACAAATCACTCCTTAGCACTGGTGGCTCAAGCTTAACTACCAAATTTAGAAAATAAGAGGCAAAAAGGCATTGTCAATTCGCATTAGGTCACGAATGAAAGTATGCAAATAACACCGTGTTGGCAGAGCCAAAGAGACACAATCCTTTACCAGCCAGTTGTGCTTTAGAATAAGTTATCCAGTAGCTCTTCCTAATGGGCCAGCTGAGTTCAGTGGACCGAGCACTACTCCCCAGATGACATCACCGGATAACCCTGGCATACCTGATCTACAGATATGGTCATGAAAAAATGTAGATATGAACATAAGGTGGTTAAATGCCGAGTTCCCCCAAATCTAAATAAAACTGTGAAGCTATGAAATGTGAATTTTCCACTGCACTTGAGTTTTAGCCCAAGCAAATTCACTGTGAAATAGTGTATTTTAGGCCTAATCCCATGGTGGAAATTATTATATAAAATTTAGGAAAAAAAATTAAAAAGAAGGAACTCTGATTTTTCAGGAAATCATGGCCAAAGTGAAGAGAAAAAGAAGTTATGCAAATATCAGGAAATAAACAAGATATAGCAGTACAAGATCATTTCTCCAGGAAAAAAATAGCCTGCATTATTTTCACAATGTATACAATAATAAATTTTATACTTATAAAATCTTATTAATCATTTTTTCTGGTTTGGCCAAAAAATGATTTAATGCTAAATGAATATATAAAATTATACACTAAATCTATTTCCATAAGCAATCCCTTTCAGCACAGCCCGTAGATGAGAGATTCTCAGTAATTGATCTGTAAAGCAAAGTATCAGAAATGCAGTCCAGTGATTGATTTCCATCTCATGTAGATGAGGTGAGCCAGCTGGAGCGCTCCCCTAAAGGCTGGAGGCTGTCTCCCAGCTCTCCACAGAATGGAGCTCCCCTAAAGGCTGGAGGCTGTCTCCCAGCTCTCCACAGAATGGAGCTCCAGTTTTGTAAGAAGGGATGAGCTAGTTCATCAATTTGGACATTGGTTGTTCGATTCTATAAATGTTATTCAACTACTTTTCAGAAAGAAAAGTCACAACCTTCAAATCCGAGGAAGGAATACAAGCCACTGCCTTTATAAGAACAACAACAAGAAGCTACGAGGCCCAGCTCAGCTTGTCACCTACCTTAATTGCTGGTGTAGCAGCTATATTTTTGAACCACGACCTAACTAAATATCTGCAAAGGAAACTGAGCATTTCATCTTCGCATGTCTTTTTAAGAGATACCCGCATGAGTATTTCTAAAAACAATCCTTATTATTAAAAATCCTTATTATTAAATAGGAGGCTATACTGAGAAGAGATTTAAAATCCTATATAACTCAAACCATTGAATTTGGCTTATATAATTTGGCTCAGTAAATTGAACAGATCTGAAAGGAAATTAAGAACCAAGTACACCACAGAGCCTAACACTGAACTTAAGTGCCTGCATCTACCCATCTCTGCAGCAAAACACTGACTGCCTGTGCCTTTCCTGGCTTCTCAGACTCAAACCAATAGTTTCCTGATTATAAAAGACTATAGGTCCCAGCTTCCCTTGAAGTTCCAGAAAGGAGGGACTACAGTGCAGAAACCACTTCCACCTCTATAAGAGGCCATATTCTACCTTCTGTACAAATGACTAACAAAACTTCCCCTTCATGATGAAGAAGCATAGTCCCGCATAAAGACTCTTTCGTTCTACTTTCTGTGTCTCTATAGCTGCCTTAAGTAATCTATCATGAACAACATCTGAAAGTTTAGTTAGCAGTCATAAAGCAGTTTGCACTAACATAGTCTCAGCTGTGAATCTGTTTTCAAAAGGCTGCAGGGAGGAGCTATGGTTTTTTTGGTCTTTGGTTTATGGTTTTGTGTGTTTGGTTTTGGTTTTTCGAGACAGTTTTTCAAAGAGCTACGATCCCAAGGGATGCTCATGTCTCTACCACTGGTGCTGGTTATCTCATGAGCAGCCATTGAGCTATCGTCATCTTACTGAAAAATAATTGCAACCCTGCTCAGAGGCAGAACTATCTTCTATCATACTCCCAGCACAAAACAGACCCTGGCGAAAACATTTCTGAAGATAATTCAGGAGAGGCAGTGTGATACTCTTGCTGGGTTGGCTGTAACCTGCAGCCTACTTTATCTCCTCAGTCACCATGGCTTTTACAGATTAACATCTAGAATCCTCAGACCTCTTTCTAGTTTCTGAATCCTGACCAGCATGCCTTGTTTCTCCACCTGCCTTCCCAGTGCCCCCCACACACACCCCCACAGGAATCATATGTAATTAAATTAACACATTGCTTTCCTCTTCCTGCTCCCTTCTCGGTGGTCCAGACCACCCTGTGACCATACATCCTTCCTGCACCCACTGCAGCTATCCAGCCATCAATCACCCTTTCATGCTCCTACCCCTGGTTCTGCTTCCTACGGCTCAGGCCCTCAACTGCACTAGAATACATATCTGTAGCCTCATCGGTTAACCCATCTGATTGACTCTGGTCTCTCTTGTCCTGTTCTATCTCCTACAGACACCAAGAGTTCCTTTCTAAAATCCAGATTCCTAGATGCCACCCAGAGTAGCCTCACTGCCTACTGAGAGCAGTTAAGTTTAAAAATAACCTTCCTTCCCCAACTCCCTGCACCAGAAATTTCATACATCTCAGGGAGCTCAAGGCTGCAGGGCTGGTGATCACAGGCAAACAGTGGGGGAGCTGGAAAAAACAGGAAAGCAGCAACTGGCCCCTTACTCTGCTCCTAACACCCTACTGTAGCCACTTGGAACTTAACACCCTGCCCAACTCTTTAATAAAATGCCAGAATGATAATGTTTGCTTAATATGGCAAATGTGGACAAATTCTTATTTTACACAACAGAGCACCTCAGGAAAGACAAGTTTTCACTGTCAGATTAAGTAGGAAAAAAAGCAGATAAGGCAGGAAGGCAGCAAGTGCACCATCTGCAGATTCCCCACTATCACTGGAACATGCTATGCCGCTCAGTGAACAAGAGAGGGAGAAAGGCAAGAAGGGAGAGAAGCTGTGGTTTTGGTTTGGCCGTCATTAGTGAAGGGAAACAAAGAGGCCCTGGGTGGAAGGCACCTTAAAGGACAGGGAAGTGGTCCTATGAAGAGAGAGCTCTGGCTGTGTATCGGTGGCTGCAGGAAGCTCTAGTCCAGCAGGCGTTCCCTTTAGGAATTACAGGGATGCTTCCCAAGGACTCTGCTTTCCAACAGAAGCAGAGCTAGTAGTTCTCTGAGGGAATGAATGCACTGAGCTCCAGAGGCAGAGGCTTTTAAAAGCCTGTGAAATCTAGTACCTTAGAGTTCTACCATGTGGATGCAAGAATGGCAAAGTCTGTGTTCCGTGTCCCTTGACCTTGTAACCAGCAAATTTTACCCATGTTCACAACACACACACACACACACACACACACACACACACACACACATGCACACACACACATACATACACGTATACACAAGCACACACACATGCACATACATATGGGCACACACATATACATACATACACAAACACACATGACATACACATACAAGACACATGCAAACACATGCACACATATACACATGCACACAATCATACAAATACACATATGCACAGCAATACACATGCACACACATATATACAAAAACACAGACACACACAACACAAATACACATACGTACATACATACATGACATACACATATGACACACATACACATGTGCACACACACATACTTGCACACATACACACATGACACCCCACAGATCCTCACAACTTGCTCCTCTAACACTGGTCTCAATCTTCCTGTCTCACACATGCTTGCACATTCACATACACACACATGTTCATGCACACACACTCACACATGTACACAGACACATCACAGCCCATACTCTCTTCCCACAGTGTTCCCCATCTTAACTGACGGCAGCACTATGTCTCTGGTTAGACATCATCCTTGACCCTCTGGTCCCCTCAAAACTGAGGTACACTAGATATATATGCTATATCCATCCTGCACTGCTACTGGCTGTGCTAAATCCAGGGTGGCCTTGAGAACATGTAAGTTAGAGCATGGCCTTCGTCCTCTATGCCTAGAGTCACATGAGAAGAGGGAACCCAATTCACTGGTCAGACTAACCAGTGGCTGTGCCTTTGAGACACTGTCTCGACCGATGACTAATGTTGGAGGATCCAGCTGCATCGTCACTAGACTGCACTAGTGGATAAGAAAGCTGTCAGCGAGAGCTGAAGAGGAAGCTAGTACACAGCGTCCTTCCACGGGTTCTGCTTTAGTCCCTGCTTGATTTCCTCCATGCCTTCCCTCAGTGATGGACTGTGACCTGGAAATATAAGCCAAACCTCTTCCTTCCAAGTTGCTTGGGGTCTGAGTGTTTTATCACAACAGAAAGTAAACTAGAAAAGCCTTCCTGTGCCCAAAAATCCTTACATTGCTTCCTATCTCACACAGATAAAGCGAAAACCATCTTTCGTGCAGAACCATATAACTAATAAAGGCTGAATCTATTTGAGGAAGAGGAAGAATCTATTTGAGGAATCTGTTTGATCTGTACAAAGTCTATGGTTATTAGCATCACCACTCACATGTACACACACACAAGCACACACATACATAAATACACACACAACACAAATATACATACATACACACATGCACATACACATAAATACACACATATGCACACACACATATACTGGCACACACACACACACACACACACACACACACACACACACACACACACAACACCTCACAGGTCCTCACAACTTGCTCCTCTAACAATGAAGTCTCAATCTTCCTGTCCCACACACAGAACACTGATGTGGTGGTAAGAACTGCTCATTTTACAAAGCAAATACCTATGGGAAAAGAAATTAAGACAGAAAATAGATTCTTTTTTAATATCATGAATACAAGCTGACTTCTTCAGAGACTATTTTTCCATCGTCAGCCAGCTAGTTATGCTGACAGAAGAAAATTTCTGAGCAGCAATAAACTGTGGCTGTCATGGGCTTCCTGGGCCCTAGTATACAGTGATGATACCAATCTAAGGCTGAATCAAATCTGATGTCCTTGGACATCTTTTGCACAGTTTATTTTGCAGATGCCTACCACTACTTCAAATACTAGTACAGCAGCCACAAAGGGTCAAATTTTCCTGCAATTCCTGTACTGCTTTCCAATATGGATATGGCCTGATAATGATGAGCAATCGATTTGGGGGGACTCCCCAACTCCATGGCTGCCAGAGTAATGAGAAATGACAAAGATCAGTCTGATCTGATAACCATCTAAAGAGATAAATGGAAACTTCCTTCACCTATGACCCAAGTGCAAAACATGCCAGTTCAATCATGAAAAAAAATTTACTACTCAAAAAGTATTTGTTTACTCAGACAGTATTTTTTCCTCTCCAAATGTTCTGAAATTTTAATTAGGATAAGTCATAAGTACAAAAGGCAGATCTGGGACAGGAATGAATGGCAGAGCTGAACTTGAACCCCCAGGTCAGAGCTGTGAAGCATACACTAGGCAGGCATGAGAATTTCCTGTGTTGTTTATATGTGTCAGGGAGAAACTATGGCAGGGTAGGAGAGTAAGGGGCAGAGTAAGAGAGTAAGGGGCAGGGTAGGAAAGTGAGGGGCAGAGTTGGAGAATGAGGAGTAGGGTAGGAGAGTGAGGGACAGGGTAGGAGAGTGAGGGGTGGGGTAGGAGAGTGAGGGGTAGGGTAGGAGAGTGAGGGGCAGGGTAGGGGAGTGAGGGGTAGGGTAGGAGAGTGAGGGGCAGGGTAGGGGAGTGAGGGGCAGGGTAGGGGAGTGAGGGGCAGGGTAGGAGAGTGAGGGGCAGGGTAGGGAAAGGTGAGGAGAGAAGACATAGACCAGTGCATTTTTCTGTGTTTCCCACAGGCAGTAACAGTGAGGCAGGATTAAACAGCCTAAAGAATGGCTAGTTCCGAGGCCAGCCTGGTCTACAAAGTGAGTTTCAGGACAGCCAGGGCTATACAGAGAAACCCTGTCTCGAAAAACCAAAAAAAAAAAAAAAAAAAAAAAAAAAGAATGACTAGTTCAAATAGTTTACCTCACTCTGAGGAACAGGGTTACCCCCATTTGCCTGGTACTTGGCCCTGCTGTGCTCAGGTCAGGTGGAAAACTCAAGCCCAGAAGGGGAGACTGGACTGCAGAATTTGCATTGATTGGTCCACTTGGTCCACATATGAAAAGGTCTTGTACAGGCATATTCTTTACTAGCCCCCATGAATTGACTGGTCTTTAGAAGGGCATCTTCTCAGGGTCAAGCAAACTGCACAGCTCTTGGGACACAAATACCATGCAGTCAGAGAAGAAGCATACGCAGTGCCGCCAGTAAGATTGCAGAGCCAACAGATGCTGTCCCAGGAAGTTTGTGCAAAGGCTACTTTCAAAAGCACAGGAGTCACAGGGTCAAAGATGCTGACTTGTCCAGGCTAATCAGGACTGAAACTCAACCACTTTATTTAGCAACATAGTAAATAGGCTTGCAGTCATCACAAGGAAGTTTTAAGTGGAGAAAGCCTCCACTCAGACAGAAAAGACTTCATCTCCTCAAAGTGGCCTCACGCTAGCTACCCACCACATCTCATAGGGTACTCTTTGAAAAATCAGAGAAAGAAGCAGACACTGTATTTGAATAACTTTACTGTATTAGACCAAAGATAGGAACTCATAAGCTACCCATTAGGATGAATACTCATTTGGATAACACACACCAGGTCCCTTAACATAAATTAATTATGTCAAATTTTCTTTACATATCCTCTGTATCCAGCATTATCGATCCTTAACAAGCCTTTTAACAGCATAGATGTTACCTTCCTGTAACTGGAAGGCTATGGTTTTATGCATTCAAGGGTCAAGCACAGACTGGAGCCCAGCCTCTTCATCCTTGTGAGGGGAGAGGCAACATACTGCAGCTGAGCCGGGCTTGGCTTTGAAAAGCATCGACTCTCAATCAGGTTCTTATCAGGAAGAACCATCATACAAGTCAGGATGGAATTACTAGGCTGTCTTTCTTGTTACTGTTATTTTCTCAAACTTTACTCATTCCTTTCTCCTCCTATCCATAGTTAAAAAAAAAGTGTCAGGAAAAAGTTCATTCTGGATAACTTAATTGGGCTTCTGCCTGAATAAGGTACTACAACTGGCCTCTTTCTCTGGGATACCCTGACGAACAACTCAATCCTTTAAAATTATATCTTTTGGGGGGAATAAAGACTATTTCACAGAGAGTTGGACATTTGTTTCCTCAAACAAGGCAGGAAGCCTGCACAGCGCCACCTCTCTTCCTGTTGGGGACACTGTGGACGACATTCTTTTTTTAAATTATAAAATCCCCTTTATTATTTTTTCCCTCTTTAAAAATACATTTGTAGAGAACAGATTTGTGTTTATACAGGGACATTAAGTGGTTTTCTGGCATCATTTTAAAGTCATTTAGAAAGGATGGCAAATTAGGGGACCGAATGTGGAATTGCGTAGGTAGAGCTTAATAGCTTTCAAATATCAAAAAGGTTATTAAAAGCACCACAGGGTGGAGTTTTTAGCTCATAAATGGAAAACAAGAATCAAAAAGACTTCAGAGGGCATTTTAGTTAGAAGTCATAAGAGTGAAAGGACACAAAGCTAAGAGAGGTGCAGAAGAACGGATTTTCCTTTTTAAATTACCAACAGTAATAGCAGTGATTTACCAACCATAAGCCTAAGACAGTCCAAGGACATCAGAGAAACTTCATAGGCAAGGTAGGACGGGGGCTCCCCCTGGAGGATTGGGCAGAACTTACAGGGGAAAAACAGGCAAAACAGGCAGCAGAGCAGAGCAGTCATTGGCAGGGGAGGGTCACCAGGCAGGGGAGAGTATGTGCAGGACGCAAGGGAGATTGTGCAACTCAACTGAAAGAAGGCAATGTCCCTGGGCATCTTTTCTCTGACCATCCTTTGTTCTAAGTGGGGTAGCTCACAGGATGGATATATATCTTCTCTCTCCAGAAGAAAATGGTGGCTTAGTAACTTTATTCTTTTATGCATGGTACTTATTATAGGAATAAACAGGTCCTTGTGTCTCCAGTGACCATTTGTACCTGGAAGTGACTGTGACCAAGTACTCCTGTTCAGGCCAAATGGATGAAACTTGCTGATAAATGTGGCATTCTACAGTCCATTCTCAACCTAGGACCTGCGATTTGTATCCACAGTAATCAGTATGACAGAAGATTGCAAGCAATCTACAGTTGATAGTAAGGCTTGAATTTTTAAAATAACTGGCACTTTTTAAAAATTAGGGAGTTACACAACACAAGGCTATCTCAATAACAGACATTCTAACTTGCTATTTGGGGGAGGCAAGATTATTCACTACCCTCCTGCCCCTTCCTTAATCTGAGCACACCCAGGGATTCCTACACCTCTACCATGTGTAAAATACAGGAAATGGTAGAAGAACCCTATCAGAGAATAGCAGTCCTTCAGGGTTAATATCCGTTACCATGGCTGTGTCTGATTAGAAAACCATGTCAATCCTTCTTAGAGAGCACCTTGGAATTTGCTGAAATGTGCCTTGACCTCTCTTGGATACATTTGACCTCTACAAAGAACATATTAAATGAAGGGCACTATGTGTTGCCATAATTCAGTGCCACTGGGATCTACACTCCTATTGCACGGCCCTCTGCCTATGGTGAGGACATAATCACAGACCTCTAACACTTCCATAACATGTGCTTACAACTCTCAGAAGGGGGTGCTGGGATTACCCACTAACTTCTGAGAACACATCATAGCAGGTGTAGAAAGCTGAGGTAATAAAGCTAGACCGACGTAAATTCAACCACTAAAACTGAACTTGTCTGGGTGACCTTGGTCGGGTCACTTGACTTCTGTGCCTCGGTTTCCTCACTTACAGAATGGAAATGAGCAGTTCCTGTCTTAAAGAATCTTTCTGAAGTGAAGCCAAAACCATAAGGCAGTCTTTTAGTGCAGTGCCTGACATGAACTATGTGCCGACCATCCAACCTTCCTATCAGAGATGTATCACTAGCACAAAATGTTCCTTTGTGAAAAGACTGAATTAACTAGTCAACAGTATCACTTTAGCTAATAAGAAAGTTATGTTTGCTGTGGTCGGAGGAGTGCATCTCTTAGAAGTTGTAGTCTCTACCTGAGAAGTAAGGGCAGTTCACTTGCCTTAAGAGTTAACAGTATGGGAGAGTGTGCTGATACCTGAAGAACTCTATCTATAAGTGATTCAGCTGACATTTCAATCTGCAACTCCTTTCTGAAATAAGCTCTTCCCTATTGCCAAGGATAAACAAGGCATGTCATAATCCCCATACTATGACTCAAGGAAGCCTCTGCTAATTAATTTTAACTATTCAGTGATTCACCCTCTTCAGGTGATAATGATTCACATGTTTTGATTTGCCAAACATGGCTTCTAGATTATTTTCAGAAATGTCTGTTGAACTCCTCCTTAGCACAGTCACGACTTAGACAGTGCCTAAGATGTGAGTTATTATCATTCCAACTTCAGCCCTGTCATATGTTTATACCTAATTTAGATCATCTACTCATTTAGCAGTGAATTAGAAGCATCATGGTGCAGCTGGCAGAGCAAGAATGCCTAGGGTCAGAATAGAAATGGAGCCATGTAGGTGCCAGAAGGAATCTTCAGCAGTATGTCTTACCTCCCTGAACTTGGAAATAGTATTCCAAACCACTCAAACAAGGTAGGGATTGCAGGCAGACACAGTCCCAGGACAAAGGACATCTCCTCTAAGAAAGAGCAGCTTACAGTGGTACCTAACAACCCCTAACATCTGGTACTCACAGGTCACAGATGCCAGCTCTCGCAGGAATGAGGTGCACAAGCTCCAGCAAAAGCTTCACTCCCTTCTGCCATTCTTCCTCTCTTTCAAATTCACAGTACAAGTAGCTGCACTCATCCGAAGAAAACTGGTAGAAAACATAATTATCTTGAAAGTATAGATGTTGGTCCACTGTTCGAAGCAAACAAACAAAAATGTTGTGGTTTAGAGTCATAAATCAAATAATAAACCGAAAAGTCCAATAATTAAGGAGAAACCATAGACAAGGCTGTACTCATACATCTGAACTTCATTCAATGCTTACACGCCCAATCAAAATGAAAGGACGCACTGGCTGGTCAATTTCACTGCTTGAACTTTGATATATTCACATATATGCTATGTTTTCTGCTTCACAGACAGGTGATGGTCAAATCAATATTGATTCAAAGAGGGTGGCAGGCAATGCCACATAAACACAGCACGATAGCAAGTTTCAGTTAGTGGCTATTAACTGGGGGTGATTGTGGTCCTGCTTCAGAGGACAATTGGTGATGTCTAGAGACATTTTTGGTAGTCACAATAAGAGGGTGTGCTACTGGCATCGAGAAGGGAAAAGAAATAGATGCTGGCAAAAATCCTGTATGTACAGGACAGTCCCCCCACAGCAAAGAGTTGTCTAGCTCAAAATGTCCATACTGTCAATTTTGGGAAATCCTGTTTTAAAGGAATCAAACATTAGAGATGCTTCCAAAAGGCATTTATACAAAATGTGTGGCTAACTAGAAACCCAATGCTAGCCAATGAGCCAATAAAAGCTCCCCTCCTCAAAAAATCGTTAACTGACTTTCTAAATAAGGTGCAAGGTATTAGTGACTAAGATGACTACAACCATGTCCCCTCTGTATTGCTCTGTAGGGGAAGTTTCCCTAACTGTTTCCCTAATTGTTACTTGGCTAAATAAAGATGTCAGAAGCTAATCTCTGAGTTTAAAGAGAAGGAGGGATTTCCAGGCAGGACAGGAAGAGAGCACAGGGAGGACCAGGGTTGGAAAGGCGGCAGGCAGAGGAGAAGCTGCAGCCATGTAGGTCTCTCCGCACTGATAGTTTGTAGCAACTGCAGAGGCCAAGGTGGATGGGGCAGGATATTCTTTGCCCAGCCTTTGAATTATCTGGTCAGTTTTAAAATATAAAGGTCTCTAGTGTTTTCCTTCCACTTATCTGGTCAGTTTTAAAATATAAAGGTCTATAGTGTTTTCCTTCCACGGGGCTAAAGGGAGCTAGGGAGCTGTGTGAGGTGGCCAATGCTGCACCAGGTAAGCAGCAAGCAGAGACCTGGAGAGCTAGCTTGGGAGCTGGGTAAGCCACAAAGCCATCCACAGGGGTGGATGGTCTGTGGAACGTGAGCTGTAGCTCCAGGCATTCACAGGGGGAATGGGCAGGATGGAAGTGGAGCCAGCTGCGGTGTGATCTCAGAGCTAAGTCGTGAGGGGCTGCAGCACTGGGCAAGGAGACCAGGCAAAGGGAAGCGTGCTATCTAGAATTACAGACAATATTGTTCTTTCACAATGATACCAGGAATTGCCCTCAATATTTATCATCTATAGAAACAAGGGTTTCTCAGTACCAACTAGCATCTGAGAAATCGAGATTAAATAAAAACAAAGATAGTTTGGTTTCTGCTCCTTCAATTCTCTGAGTTCAACTAAGAAGAGAGAGATCGCCATCTATCTTACCTTCTACTTAAACATCATTTTCTGGCCTGTTTGAACAGCTAATATTCACAGCTCACATATCTACATGTTCATGATTATTTAATTAAAATGGCATGCACATACTGCTTGTAAATCAGTTTCTGATGAATGCATACATCATACAAAACCATTCATTTGAAGCAACAAAAGATATCATTGGCAAAAATATGAGCAGAGTAAACAGGGAGAAAGGAGGAGATTTTTACAGGTGTAAGTTTGCAATCAATAGGTACCTAATCATTTCCACAGAAAGTGTGGGGAAAGCAAACAAATAAAAATGATCTGTCATTTTTACTTAGAAAATAATTGTGTAAAAATCTGCCTTCAAAAACAATTTCCATCCAGATTATGACATCCTCCGGAAGGTCAAGTATGGTATGGTCTAGCAGTTTAACAACATAGTGACTGTGTCCTCAAAGTAAGGAACACTCACCTGATGACATAATCCCCATATCCAGTAGGAGCTGCCAGACTCCAATGGCCATAGATCTACACTGGACAAAAGGACAGTGTTCCAGGAGCCAGTCGACCAGCTCTGACCCCACACAGCTTCTCCTGGAACAAAGCAAAGCCACAAGCAATGAGAAATTTCAAAAACGAAACATTAATGTTAGATGCCGTTCCTTTCATGAGCTCTCTCTCTCTCTGAAGTAAGCAAGCCAAGAAAAAAACTGTCATTGCCTCTCCTCTATCTTCAGGTTAATGCCAATATAATGATAAGCATTCAGATATATGGTCCTTTTAAATGAGAACACAGGTGGCAATTAGACCAAACAGTCAATATGAACTTAGAATTCTATAGGACACCTTTTCACATTAAGGATCACAGTGTTAATTAACTAATTTCTCAGTGCTTCTTTCAATTAGCCAACATCTTTGGGTTTTGAAAGCAGTTTAGTCCATGGAATAAATACTGTCATTTTTTTTCACATTCTCAAAACACTGAGGCTCCACAGCCTTTTCTGCGTGTTTGATATCACTGGGAACACAGACGTACTCAGACATTTGCTCAACAAACCAAACCTTCACATTGCACGAGGTAGCACAGGTGGTCATGAAGAAGTCTCCTAGTCTGAGCCCTTCAACAGCACTATGCTCGGTGGTTTCAGGGAAAAACAAGGGTGCTGTCAGGTGTAGATTTTGATATGTCAAAACTACCTGGAAACTTAGACGCTCACCCCTATCAAATCCTTTAGGTGTTGCTGGTGACCACAAAGCCCAGATCCTTCTACCTTTCCTTTCTCATTAGGAAGGGTTTACTCTTTTTGGAACACTGGCTTGGAACAAATATGCTAAAATTGCGCAGAATTGCTATAACAGCCTTAATGGAAAACTGGGTACCATTCCCCAACACAATATTGATTTCATTTTATCTGGTCCCTTTCTGCCCCTCCCTAAACGTCATCATTATGTTTGAAATTGCTCTTACCAACCATCTGACCAGGAAAACCATTAGGGACAAAGAAAAACTCTGTCCTTAATATCTCTAAAGCAAATAAAATGAGATGAGCTGCTATGAATTTAGTTTCTAATCCCCTGACTTGTTGAGCAGATCTACAACAATCCTGTTTAAAGCTCAAATCTATGGGGCAGAGAGGAGCGGAAAGGATAAAAACTAAGGTTATTGGAGCATCGAGATCTAAATACTGCCAGTAGGTCTTAGCCACAGTGTGTTTTAAGTCTTATACTCCATCCAGAAGCTTTGGTGGTATATGCAGATCTAACCAGAGCTGTGATACCAGGCAGTAGCACTTCCATACAGAGGTGATGAACTATAGACCCATGTGGTCCTGTGTACATATGGAGGTAATGAGCTACAGACCAATGTGAGTCCATGGACAGCTGCATTTTACCCATCTCTGGGGTGGAAATTTTGTTTTTTCTCTTGACCTCTTCCTTTCTTCCTATTATGGTTTCTAACTATCTGTAGTAACACAGACAGTAAACTTTAAAACATAAATGGTGTAGTGGAATGCTTAGTGATTCATGTATTTAAAAGGAAATAAGGTCTCAGGAACTAACATACTCTATATAGTACAAACCGAATAGAAACTTTTCAAAGCTTTTATTGTGGATTTTTATCTGGCATATGGGAACACATCACCTCCATTTACCACCAGTTTAAGTGTTCCATCCTAGACAACCTTATTAGTAATTTGTCTTTAATCCTAGAACACTAATCAGTCCTTGGACTATAATAGAGAAGACATACAAATACATACTCCCCCCCCCAACTCTGTTCCTATAAAAACCTAAATACATTCTAAATTGGATAGCTCATTTTCCCATGGACCTGCTTAGATCTCCATTTCAATCAGTGCCCACAGAGATTGCAAACAAATTAAAACAAACAAACAAAACCACCCTAAGAACAAAGGTAGACTTTAGCATAGCCTTCTGTAATTAACATGGATTCTCTGAGCTTGCTTACAACTAGACATGAAGACTTCCATATACAATGTCAGTTTTAAAGAGTTGGGTGTCACTGTACTTGATGTCTTTTACTTTTGTTTTTAGTTTCAACCTGTGTGCTGTTTGTGTGTGTGTGTGTGTGTGTGTGTGTGTGTGTATGTGTGTGCAGAGGTTTGAATGCAAAATGTTCCCTGTAGGATCATATATTTGGACACTTGGTCCCTGGGGTGATACTGTTTATAAGGTGACAGAAATTTTAGACCACTAGTTCTCAACCTTCCAAATGTTGTGACCCTTTAATATATAGTTCCTCATGTTGTGGTAACCCACAACCATAAAATTATCTTTTTGCTACCTTATAACTATAATTTGCTACTGTTATAAATTGTAACCTAAATATCTGGTATGCAGACCCTGCTTTAGAAGGTGCAGCCTTGTTAGAGGAAGCACATCACGGAGGCTGAGCTTTAGGAGTTCATCAGCTAGCCTTACTTCCTGTTCGTTCTCTCTGCTTCATGCTTGTGGTTAAGATGTGATCTTTCAGCTTCCTGCTTATTCACCTGCTATTATCTATCCTCTGACATGATGGGTACTATAAGCCAAAATGGACTCTTCCTGAAGCTGGCTGTTGCACTACTGAGCTCATAGCAGCTGTGATTATGTACCCAAGTTCTCCACAAGACTGGGCTTTTAAACTCCTGGTCATGAAGAAGGCAGGGCTAAGAGGGCCCTACACCTTCATGGGGTTTTATAATCTGCTAAAACTTGTTAATAAAAGGACAGTCATTTCTTCCAGTGCCATAAGGAACTGGTAAGGTACCAATGCACCTGGAAACAAACTCCCAACTACACTCATGTAACCTTGCCCCCCACCCCACCAACAAAAAGACATGACAATAGAAGAGAGGCTAGTGGGAAACAGGAAGGGGGGCAACGTGAGTGGGCCTATAACAATACAGCAGCAGAGGTAGAGATAATAATGACTGTAATTCACTGTGTACAAGTATGAATTCCATTATTATGTATAAATGATGTGTGCTAATAAAACATTAAAACCTTTTATTTCCAGAAACTGATTACTGTTAAAAGGCACAAAGGAACTTTCTAGAACATAAACATCCTTTGTATATTAATCTTGGTTATACAGATGAGGATTGCATAGGTATACAGTAAATGAAACTTTATTAGGCTATACACTTAAGACTTGTGCATTTTTGTGTATAAACTGTACCTCAGACAAGAGTCTTCTTACCCCAAATATCTGGGAATCACTATTCTCAGGATCCAGGCCATCATGAAATGTTTTCAATGGAAACATTTGTTTCCCGTGGCCAACGAAAAATACAGGAATAATAAACTGATATATTTTTTACAAGTTAAATTTTTATAACTAAAAGGAACATCCTTTATTGGTAGAATATGTCCTCTTTTTTGTGATATCTGAGTGCTGTCCCAATTCCACTATTTCAATGTTATCTCTTTAAGAAAAGCAGCAATAAATAACATTTCCTTACCTATTGGCTTTACTTTTATAATTTTCTTTTGGTATCATTCAGTGTTAGTCCATCTTCCTTTGTTTCGTTTTGCTTTAATATTCCACAAGAGTGAAAAACATGCTTCAGATGACCTCACAGTAGGTCTAGCCATTTATTAAGACTGGCCATAAACTACTTGTTTCTCCAATACAGCTGTGCCTCTATTATTCCCTGGCTTAGGAAGACAGATTGCCTATTCTCATTTTACAGAGCAGTGTGGGGTGCGGCTCCTTCTCACCTGGAGGATTTGAACAGCTATTTCTGCCTATGAACCTTTCCAGAGACTTGACAATGTCTCCAATATGGAGAGACCTAGTTTTCTTGAAGTCCCCAGTGTAGCATGCACCCACATCTCAGGAGAATGAGAGGTAGCAGGGGGCAGGGAGAGAGAGAAACCATGTAGTTAGGAAGGAGTTTCATATTCTTTTAGAACCAGATGCCTAACCATGCCCATAAGCAAGCACCCTTAGGATTCTCAGCAGAGAGAACACGTTGGTCCCTCTGACTGCTAATACCGGGACAGCCTGCTACTCTATGCTCAAGGTTACAATTGTAACACAGGCTGGGTTTTTTTTGACAAGGTGTTAAGAAATTGTGTTACCTGTAAAACCCCTTGAGATTCACTCTGTCCTTTACCAGGTCAGCTGCTTGAACGATAATAATATTCCTTAATGCTCTTCCTGCACAGGAAGAATTCTCTCCATAAATCTAAGAGAAAAGACAAACAATCACTGTGAATGTAGAACAATAATGTGACAGTCTGTGAACTCCCAATAGCATGCTATATATAAGTATCATGACCAATTCCCAGAGCTTCAGACACATTTTAGCCTATGAAGCTACCGGCCTATAATTACCTTACTTTATTTTAGCTGATGGTCTACTTAGGTTATTAGACTATAATAACTTTTCCAAATGTAAAGTACTTTACTTAACTATAATTGTAATATTCTTTTAAAACACAAAGACTTCTGTGTAAAATATCCATTATCTTAAATATAGTATTCTAATCACTACAGGAAACTGAAGAATCGTTTAATATATTTAGATTAATCACAAACAAATCTACTACTTTGGCCATATTGGTAATTCATGCATATAAAAGCCCCCAGAAGATAGTTCCACACTTAGTGAATAACTTAAAGATGGTGCAATGTCACAGTAGGCTACTCTGCCCTGAGGCTTCACATAACCTCAGAGTTCACAGCTAATTCCAAACGCTCTGATTTGATCTACACAGTACTTCACAATTTCATCTTTCAGAAAGAGATTTCATTTAACTTCTTTCCTTAATCTTCTCATCCCTCCACTGTCATCTTTGGTCCCTGGAGATGAAGGTAGGTAGCTCTGGTGAGCTTTAAGCCCTATTTTTAAAATACCTCCTTTTCTCCAATTGTACCTTCCTCTATAGCACAAAGCTGTTTCATAAACCAAGGAGGTGCAATGCAATGCGCTTACTTCAAACAGTAAATGCTCATGAAATTGTTGTATGCTGCTAAATGTTTACAGATATCCATTTGTTCTCTTTACTCATACTGTGAAATTTATTTATCTTATGTGTATGAGTACTTTTCCCTGAATGTATTTACATATGTATGTGTGCCATACGGTGCCTGGTGCCTCTGAAACTCAGAAGAAGATACTAGATTCCCTAGAACTGAAGTTACAGATAGCTGTGAGCCACTATGTGGATGCAGAGAATCGATCCTGTGTCTTTTGGACAAGTAGCCAGTGCTCTTAACTGCTGAGCCATCTCTTTGCCCCATTTGTTTCTTGATTAACTCCTTTTTCTTTTTTTCTGGCTGTGCTGAGTTTGATCTCAGGGCCTTGTGCACACAATGCAAATACTTTACAATTGCACTACACCTCTGTCCCTCTTAGTAAACTATTTCTTCACCTATAAATATTGTCTCTCTCTCTCTCTCTTTTTTTTTTTTTTTTTTTTTTTGTCGAGACAGGGTTTCTCTGTATAGCCCTGGCTGTCCTGGAACTCACTTTGTAGACCAGGCTGGCCTCGAACTCAGAAATCTGCCTGTCTCTGCCTCCCGAGTGCTGGGATTAAAGGCATGCGCCACCACGCCCGGCTAAATATTGTCTCTTAAAGCAAACAAATTGATAATATATTGGTCATGACTTGATTGGAAATAAGTGCTCATACTTAATTCTCCCAATCATCACTTGAATACAATTTGATGAGAAAGTAAAAATGGCTAGAAATAATGCCTTGTTAACAAGTTTTTAAAAATCAAATCTTGAACAACTGACATGACAGAAAGTTACTGAAGCAGAGGCATGAGTCAGCTGATACTTAACTAGTCCTGACACCTACAAGGTTCACTCAATAAGTATAAAGCATTTAATGAGCAGCCGACAAGTACAGATTCTACTCCAGGTGCACAACACAGTGCAGAGCAAGGCAAACAAGGTCCTCACCTCCGTCTCCCTTTCTGAAGAGTGGGAAAGTATGTCCGATTCTTTAATGCAACATAATAAACATAAACCCATCTCTTCTCATCAGTGAACTCACACAGGACAATGCCCTTAGACTTAACCCATGTCTTCTCATCAGTGAACTCACACAGGACAATGCCCTCAGACTTAACCCATCTCTTCTCATCAGTGAACTCACACAGGACAATGCCCTTAGACTTAACCACACATGCATCTTGTCTTACTAATGTTCTATATGCAATGTATACTACTTGTAACCTCTTATATTACCATCAATACAAAAAGGAAAGGATACATATTTACTCTGTTACATTGATTTGCAAGGCATGTGGAAAATAGTTATTTCTTATCTCATGAGTATCATGAATCAGGGCAATGATCAGGGAATTTCAACTTCTTTGGTGGTCTTCCCTGATGGGGAGATGGTGTGATAAGTGCATTATCAAAGCATCTCTAACAAAAGCATTCTCCACTAGCATTTGTGAACCACCATTCCAGAAAGTACAAAAGGATAGAGAAAACAGTTTCATACCTGAGAAGGACTATGTTCAAGGTATGGATTAGAAATTCTTCTTGAGAGAGTCTATTTTAAAGGAAAAAGAAAAAAAAGGAGAAATTAAACTCAAGCAGATACTATGAACATAATAATAATAATAGTAGTAGTAGTAATAATAATGACAACAACAATAATAATAATAACAACAAAATAAAATAAAGCATATGTAAGCATCAGGTCTAAGACGACACTAAAAATGAGTTTAACAAACTTCAAGTGTCTCCTAAGATCATCTGGTCAACCTTCACACCAATCAAGCAGGACACTGCTTGACTAGCTCCTGCCTCAGAGGCCATCAGCTGCAGTGATGGAGAAAACTGTATCTTCAGACCCCTCACTTCACTCCTGATAAGGCTGGGATTCCATTTCTCTTGCTCCGCCCCCACTCAAGCCTCCTTGGCTTCTACCTCAGATGCTACTCCAGCCTGTCAGTGATATTCCTGCCATTTAGTTTCCTTCTCTGAACCACCCTACAACCTTCAACAGACAAATCTACCCAAACCAAGTCCTTCCACTTAAAGTGAGTCACTGGTAGCTTACAGGAGCTAACTTAAGGCCCTCAGGTCCACAGTCTACCTTTTACACAGTCTTGCATTCTCTCTTCAGCACCACAGGAATTTCCTCACTAAGATTTGTGTCCCTGGGTCTTGAAGAGGATATTGTAGATTATGCTCACAAAATAATATACACATACATGAAACTGACAAAAATAAAGAATTTGAAAGAAGTGTCAGGATGTTAGAGAGCAATCAGTCCACAGAGTCCTTGTCTTGCAAGCATGTGGACCTGAGTTTGATCCCCATAATCCATTTTTTTTAGTGGATATGGTAGCATATACTTGTAATCCCAGAACTATGAAGGCAAAGACAGGTGGATCCTTGAGACACACTGGAAAGCCAGGTTAGCTTGGAAGATGTAGACCAGTGAGAGACTGTATCTCAAAAATGAAAGTGGTTAGCACCTGAGAATGTCAAGGCTGTCTTTCTGATCTCCACATACATATGAACAAACAAAAGTATACCCCCCATGAACATCATCACACACATACATTAGAGCAACCTGTCACTCACATACCTGGTTATATCATTTTCTGTTCAAATCTACTCTCTTCTATGAAGGACCCACAGGACCTCAAAGCCCAGGTTTGCACTCCTCCCACATAACTGCTAACCAAGCCTGCTTAGCTTCTAAGATCAGATGAGGTCCTATGTGTTCAGAGTGATAAGGTGGTATACCGGATGGTTACTTCCCGTGAAGCCCTGCCAATGGGAATGGGGGTTGATACTCTTTGAAGGTCTTTGTTTAGGTGCTGCTCATGCTACAGAACATGGTGGCACATTGGGGACCCGTGCTGGCACTTTGTAGTGCTTTGGTCTTGTGGCACCCAGCATACAATGTTATGTAAAGATGTTTATTTTTCCCATTCATTTATTTAGCTCTTTGTGTATCAACTAAGTATTTGCTGTGTGGTTTGAATTACAGGAGCTAATTTTCCCTATCTAACAATCTAGGAAGCAGCAACATCCCCCACCAGATGCTTAAGCACAATGGAGGATGATTATCATGTTCTACTGCGGTTCAGGAGGAACAGAGAAACTAACATTTACTGAGCTCCCAACCCATGTTTAAAAGCGCTATACACCTGGACTCTAAGAATTGATGCTTTAGAGAGCCCAGTTTTTAGCCTGCCGCCTCCACTTCTTAAAATAACCTGCCATATTTACCATGCACTGCTGTGTGGTTATGTGAACCTTGTACCACATTTTAACCTAAAAAGAAATTCCTGTTCTGACTCTTTCATATTTTAGACAGCTCCCACACTAATTATCTTTTGATTAAACAAACATTAGTATTGACTCTTTATCTGGAAATGCTAATAAACTTTGTTAAAAATCGTCAAGTTGCTTTAAGAAAGGAAATATTATAAGCTAGCCTATTTTTGATGACTGCCAAGCTGGCCTTGTCTATGCATAGTTCCCATGAGCCTTCCCAGATCTCTGTCATCTGAGCCTATACAGTACCTTCAATTATTGAAATATCAAATAATTTTAAACTTGCATATACACCAGATTTTCCCTGTGAAGATGGGTTGTCATGATAAGTTACTTTTTATATCCTGAACAAGAATTTAACAACAACAACGACGACGACGACGAAGACGAAGACGAAGACGAAGAAGAAGAAGAAGAAGAAGAAGAAGAACAACAACAACAACAACAACAACAACAACAACAACAACAACAACATCATCATTGTGGCAGACCAAAGCTAACAAACTTCATGTATTCATTGAATTGTCTCAATCAGTTAAAACAAACAAAACCAAATCCTTCACACAAGCTAGTCCAAGAAAAAAGCTTTCCTTAGGTAAAACCCAGTTCTAAAAAAACTGGGCAGGTATATTTTCACAAAGATAACAAACGACTTGCGTTTCTCTCCATTGCTACCCTAAACCAGGCAGCCTCCAGGGTTACAGTCACACAATCCAGCTACACAGCACCACCCCAGCACAGCCCCTTTCTAAAGACAGGTTAAGGGAGGCAGAGAAAGTGATGGGACTCCTCAGTGCTATAAAGATAAGGGTGTTAGACAAGCTGCCAGTCCCTGGGGAATGACAAGAGACATAATAAGACCTTCTCTTTCACAGAACACAATCCTATTGTCAGAACCTCCCCTGAAGCCTCTTAACTAGGCCCAGGGGAGTTTTCTTTCATTAACACTTAGGATAGCAGCTCACTGAGCTAGGGCAAACCACAGAGCTCTCTGTGGATCTCACTGAAGTACTGACACTTAAACTTAAAATGACTTTTCTAAACATTCCTGTAGAAACTACTTCCTGTTAGGGTTCAGTATTGACCAGAAGTAACGAATTACAAAGGCGAGGTAAAGAGAACATACAGATTACCCTCCCCCACCACCCCCACCCCGTGTTTAACAGGTCTAGGAGAGACTTGCTTCTTCACTGTATGAGAGGACCACCATACAGTTAGTCTTGAAAGGGCAGCTCAGCATCTACAAGAGCACTCTGAGAAGGATCCCCCTCCATTTTAACATTCTGTCCCAGATCTGTAACTTAGCCACTGTCATCCACCCTATAATGCCCTGGTTTCACCACTTCATTCAGCATACAGGGCTTCGTCTCTGTCTCCTCACCTACAGCACCTCCCTTCTATTTACTTCACATTATGAATCACCTATGCTTCTTCTAAGACACTGAGAAAACTAGAAACATGAGAACAAGGACCCTTCCATGATTTACACAACCCCTTTCCCAGAAGACACAAGCTATAAACTTTAAACCTGTGGTGAATTATCCCTCTTGGTTCTGAATGTCCCGTCAGTTTGCTGTATCACCTCGGGTAGCTAATCTATCAATACTGGATATCATTCTGATGTGGATTTGGAGTAGGGGTTGTGACAGGGTATCTCTGTGTGCCTACAGCAGCCTCAGACTCGTGATTCTCCTGTCTTGGCTTCCAAGTGCTGAGATTATAGGAGTGTACCACCCAAGTGTTCTCTTTAAAAGGCTCCCACCATTATTATCTCATGAATACAGAGAACAGAAAGGGTTAGGGTTCATTCCTCTGCTTCTTCCCAACTGCCAAGAATTACTTACTATAGGGGCATTGATTCAGAAAGGTACATGCATCCACAGAGAGACTAGTAACATGAATGAAAAATGGACTTTAATTAAAAATTTTCTCCTCCTCTCTATTTTAATGAATCATGTTCACTGAATGAGCCCAGAGAAATTTAATATTTTAAACATGGGCTAGAGACCTGAGGTCCTTTATTGTACATGAATGGACACCAAGAAAAGGAGATGTCATAACTCAAAAAGACAACTGATTGACAGCCATATGTTGCTTACTTCCTTTTAGGTGGGTGTCCACAAAAATTAAGCTGTAATTGTCCAAGAGCCAAGCCTGAGACTCACTGCAGTTGATAAAAATATCTTAGTTGTAGAGCTCATGTCTCATCATCTCTTGCAGGAGATGCCTCAACACTATCCTTAGACCCTGCTTAGGTTGCCAAGGAAAGAGATTTCTTAAGGAGAAAAACCAAATCCTTAAATCACCATGGAAGTGCAACCTGTCCTATCACTACAGTGAACCAAAGAGCACAGCAGGTTGACTGATGACATAGCCACTGCCTCATTCCCCATTTAGAGCAACCAAGCAGAATGTGAAGAAGGAACCATGGAATAAACACAAGTGGACATCTCACCAAGCTAGGAATCCAGAAAGCTTCACAATTAACTAGTGGATGTATAAAAGAAATCATAGATGGAAACAATGAAGCCAGTCACTTTCTGGCAACTTCTAAGACTGGGACTCCTTCTTATGACCAAGGATAAATGGGTTTCTCAACCAACCCCTGGTCAAGATAAAGGAGAGAATCACACCATTTGTAGGTTTGCAGATCACAAGAGAATGAACTACTTTCCTACAGGCCCCAGAGAAATAAAGTTAGAGCCACACCAGAGACCAAAGCCAACATTATGCCCCATGTCTGAGTCATCTAGTAACAAAGTATCTGCTACAGGCCAATATTTTACAGACATCAAGTAACAATCTTTGAAAAACTCTGTGGTAAGTAGTATCAATTCTGTTCTGTAGAGGACAAAACCAGACTAAAAAGAAGTTAGGAAACCCCACATTTGCAACCCAAGTCCATCTTTAGTCGCTACTCCATATATATATATATACACACACACACACATAAACACATATATGTTTAAATGTGTGTGTGTGTATATATATGTGTGTGTGTATATTAACATAGAATATGGTGACTTAAGTAAACTGACAGATACATATCCAAGTGACTCTTCTAGAGATGTTAACACAGCTATGTTCATCTCAGACACCAAAAAGACAGGAAAAAAAAATGGTACCACCCAAGTCCATCTTTGGGGCTGCTTACTAGCAACATTACAACAGACTCTCTTCCACTATAGCTGCTAAGTACTTAAATAGCCTCAGGGGGAGTAGCAAGAAGTCCACTAAGGGGCTGATTGCTGAGAAGGTATAGCATTTGCATGCAGGTCCTGGGCTCACTCTCCAGCACTGGGTAGGGGGCAGGAAGGGTGGGATGTACAACTAATACCTGTTAGATTCAGTGGTTCCCAAGCCTGAATGGCATAGAAGTTCTTGGGAAATTTAAGGTCCCATGCCAAACATACTGAATTAGAATTTCATGATCTGAGTAGCTTTCTCCCAACCCCTAGTTAGTTCTTATGTGTAGCCAGGTTTGAATTAAACTGTGAGTCTGTGCTAGGGAGACAACTCAACAGTTCAAAGTATTTGCTGCTCCTTCAGAGAACACCAGTTTAGTTCCTAACACCCAACTGTAATTTCAACTCCAGGGGCTCTGACGCCCTCCTTTGGACACTACAGGTGCCTGCAATCACATGCATACATTCCCATACACATAATTTAAATAAAAAAGTAAAATAAAAAGTGACTTCTCAGCTATTTGAAACTTTTCTTCAAACATTACCTCCATCAAGCATCCTGCTGAAGATTCAGGCAAGCACTTTGCCAACAGCACTGAGATGTAAGCATAACTTCCCATCAGCTAGCTATCAGGATCACCCGCTCAGACCATGTGTGCTTTCTGTAAACTAGACACAGCCCCAGGCAGTCTCCCCATGTCTGCAGAGAGCTGTACCCTCTGTACCCTCTTAATGGCATAAGCTTCGTTTTGACCTCCCATTACCAAAGGGCTCCGTTCTAGTACAAACATGTTTCCCCACTTAAACTCTAAAGCTGAGAAGTGAAGCAAATCTTGGTAAGAAGTACAAGTAGTTCACAATCTTGTCTGCCTGAGATAGTCAGTGAAGACTGCATTAGATACAAGAGACAACCCCCGAAGCTTCCGCAGCTTAAATTTATCTGGTCCTTGAAGAAAAAAAAAAAAAAACTTTATTTTTGGCTGTGTTTACAAACAAGGGAACAGTTGTGCCCTCCAGGTTATGCATCCCTAGTTAATGTGTTAATGTGATCACCAAACCAAAATTTAGAGAACAAGTAGGTAAAAGTTGTGGGGAAGTTTTAGCAAACTTACCCCGTCTGTCACTGAATTCTCTACATTTATATAAGCACATGTGGTCATTCCTGGACATCAGTGCAAATCCTTTCAACAGCAGCCAGCATGACTGAGCTCCCTCAATAGCTCAAATTCAGAGCCCTCAGAACAGCAGAACGAAATCAAGGAAATGCCGAACTGTAAGTTACACCCAGGAATCCTACAGTGATATCAATAAACAGCAATCCGATAAGCAAGTGCATATAGGTAGACGGGACACACCTTCCTCCCAGAACAATTCCAATGGCTGAATGTAATCATAAGAAGCCAGAAGAAAAGGTGGCCCTAAGGCAAACTCCACAGTGGCAGAGCGGCAGCCAATACCTATGAGCGAACACTAAAGTGAGTGGAAACTGTAGTAAGGTCCTCGCCTTCTGTGAACAAATATCTCCCCCACAAGACGATAAGCGCATGGGAAAACAGTTTGCAGTGCATCTGGGAGATCCACTTAACCACTCGATAAAAACAACAACAGATCAGGCGACAAGATGATATCATCTTATGAATGGAGAAAACAGTATTTCTATCAAAAGCATATCTGAACTTTATGAGACACTATCAGGCAACTTCAAGTTGAAAGGTATTCTTTAAGATATCTGGTCTGCACACTGATAAAGATATCAAGTTTATGAAGAGACAAAAGAAATTAAAACACTGGAGAAAACAAATCAAACTCCCAAGCTGGTCTCAAGCTCTTCATCCTTCTGCTCAGTCTTCCAGGTGCTGGGATTACAGCTGTGTACCACCACACTCAGCGTGAAACTACCAAACACTGGAATTAGCTTTTTTTTTTTCAATTTTTTATTAGATATTTTCTTAATTTACATTTCAAATGCTATCCCGAAAGTTCCCTCCCCGCTCCCACCGCCCTGTTCCCCTGCCCACACACTCCCACTTCTTGGCCCTGGCGTTCCCCTGTATTGGGGCATATAAAGATTGCAATACCAAGGGGCCTCTCCTCCCAATGATGGCCGACTAGCCCATCTTCTGCTACATATGGAGCTAGAGACACGAGTTCTGGGGGTTCTGGTTAGTTCATATTGTTCCTCTTCTAGGGTTGCAGACCCCTTCAGCTCCTGGGGTTCTATCTCTAGCTTCTCCAATGTGGGCCCCGTGCTCCATCTTATAGATGACTGTGAGCATCCACTTCTGTACAAGACAGCTATATCAGAGTCCTTTATGCAATAGTGTCTGAGTTTAGTGACTGATTATGGGATGGATCCCCCCAGTAGGTTAGTCTCTGTATGGTCCATCCTTTTATCTTAGCTCTAAACTTTGTTTCTATAACTCCTTTCATGGGTATTTTGTTTCCCATTCAAAGAAGGACTGAAGTATCCACGCGCTGGTCTTCCTTCTTGATTTTCTTGTGTTTTGCAAATTGTATCTTGGGTATTCTAAGTTTCTGGGCTAATATCCATTTATCAGTGAGCGCATATCCAATGACTTCTTTTGTGATTGGGTTACCTCACTAAGGATTATGTCCTCCAGATACATCCATTTGACCAAGAATTTCATAAATTCATTTTTTTAATAGCAGAATAGTACTCCATTGTGTAAATGTACCACATTTTCTGTATCCATTCCTCTGTTGAGGGACATCTGGGTTCTTTCCAGCTTCTGGCTATTATAAATAAGGCTGCTATGAACATAGTGGAGCATGTGTCCTTTTTACCAGTTGGAACATCTTCTGGGTATATGCCCAGGAGAGGTATTGCTGGATCCTCTGGCAGTACTATGTGGAATTATCTTAAACTGCAGTTAATATTCTCCTTCTTCCCTACAAATGCAGTCTCAAGAAAACATCCAGATATTATTTCGAAATTCAGCACTTATTTTTTTACTAAAAGCTACACTTCCCTTACCATGGCTTGGCTAGTCCTCATACCTGAACAGATCCATCCCCTGGCTTTCCTGCCCACATGGGCCCCTGGCACCTTCACACATCAGACTAAAACCCTTCAACATCTTACACATTATCTTTAACAAGAAAGACAACAAATACATTTTTCAGCTTACCCCTCCCCCACCTGTGTGCTCCTGGACAGTGCTCCTGTAACCCAGCAGTCCATACACTGCTTATCTCAATACACCAGGTCTTCTTACAGTCTTACATTCAAAAAATGTGTGTGTGTATGTGTGTGTGTGTGTATATATATATATATATATATATATATATATATATATATATATATATATATATATATATAATGTTACCCTAACATGTACTGACAATAATAATTGATTTTTACATGAGTTCTTTAGTATCCATATAATTTTACCATTTTTTAAAAAAAGAAAGCCAATTTCCATACTAATGAGATAGCTGTAGCAGCTGCTCATTTTTATACAAAGAATCAGGGGCTGGAGAGATGGCTTAGTGGTTAAGAGCATTTGCTGCTATTTCTGGAGGACCTGATTCCATACCTAGCACTCACACTGGGCAGCTCACAACCCACCTGTACCTCTAGCTCCAGGGAATTTGATATCTTCTTCTGGCCTCACTGGGCACCTATACACATGTGCCATACACACACACACACACACACACACACACACACACAATTTATTTTAAGAATGAAATATTTGGCTAAATATTTGATGTTGCAGTTTATAGCATGTCTTCAATGTTTTTCATAATTAATAGATAGGTTAATTTTATAATGTCAATGCTGAGAGCACTATTTTGCATAAATCTATAGCATAAAATGGCAGGTGTGTGTTTAGGACCACTTCAGAAATTGTTGGAAATTCCATCCTCATCCCAAGCCAAACTCATAGAACAACTTTTTATGGAACTCAAGTCAGCAACCTAAACTGCCATTCTTTTTATTAGATATTTTCTTCATTTACATTTCAAATGCTATCCCAAAAGTCCCCTATACCCTCTCCTGTGGTGTCCTTCCCCATCAACATAGTTGGTGCAAATAGCCAGAGCCGTGCGCACCCAATGGCATCCATTGTTTTGTTAACTAGGCTAAGAGAGCCCGGTACCCCTGCAGCCAGGTTCTGCAAGTCTCCTAGGTCACCCGGCTCCGCCCAGCTTACCAGAGGCCCACCTACGACCAGCCCACCTGCGCAACCTGAGAGATGTCACGAGACTTCAGGGTTCCCACCAAACTCCAGAACGCCTGCGCAGAAGACTGGGGGCGGGGTTTCCTTTCCTTTATCCCCAAATGCTTGTCCACCATTAAACAGTCGTTCTAAGCAGAAGCAACCATGTAGCCTCGGAGACCTTCTTTCTTCCCCCACTCCCTTAGTTTCATTTCAGCTTCGAGCCAATCCTCCAGGAACCCAGTCCACTGCGGGCAGTGGACCCCAACACTCTCCCACCCTGCTCCCCAACCCACCCACTCCTGCTTCCTGGCCCTGGCATTCCCCTGTACTGGGGCATATGATCTTTGCAAGACCAGGGCCTCTCCTCCCATTGATGTCCAACTAGGCTATCCTCTGCTACATATGCAACTAGATACATAGTTCTGGGGGGTACTGGTTAGTTCATACTGTTGATCCTCCTATAGGGTTGCAGACCCCTTTAGCTCCTTGAGTACTTTCTCTAGCTTCTCCATTAGGGGCCCTGTGTTCTATCCAATAGATGACTGTGAACATCCACTTCTGTATTTGCCAGGCACTGGCATAGCCTCACAAGAGATAGTTATATCAAGTAGACTGCCATTTTTTTAAAAAATCAAGTGTTCTAACGAATTACAGTTCCCACATCTACCAAGTAGATGAATGTTGAGGAATGGCAATAGGAAAATGTAAGGTTCTTGTTTTCCATAACTAAATTGTTGTGTTTCTGTAAGAGCAGTAAATTTTATATGTACAGTCTTGAATCTGAGTCTAGGTATTCAGTGTTTGTCAGTGTGTATAATGAGATGCTGTGGGTATGTTCAAAACCAAGATGCACAGACAGGCACTGCAAACACTCTGGATTCATCCCACATTTAATGTGTGTGTGTACACATGTGTTTGCATGTGCCTGTGCCTATGCCTGTGTGTTTGACTGTGGCATAGTGATGGCATTGAACATGTGTGCACATGAGATCGACCTGTAGTGTTATGTCTGAGAAGCCATCCATTGTGTTATTTACGACACAGCCTCTTGCTGGGAACGGAGGCTCATTGCTTAGGCTAGACTAGCAGCCCAACTGTCCAGGCTTCCAACTGTCTGCTTCCCCAGTGTCAGTGCAAGCCATTACATCTGCCTTTATATTTGGATGCCAGGGATCAAGTCATGTTCTGATGCTTGCATGAGTATTTGACTGATGGAGCCATCTCCCAATGCCTCTTTATACATTTTTATTTTGAATCAAATTTAGGTTGCTGCCCATTCAGAAATCCTTCATAGTTGCTTGATTCATTATCACCCTTAGTCTTAAGGCTAACAACCATGACCCCTTAGGGTATCACAACCTCAGTTTAAGAAGCCTGAGACTATGGCACAGGTTTGTAATACCAGCACTTGGGAAGTGGAGGCAGGAGGATCAGGAATTCGAGACCAATCTCAGTTATATAGTGAATTCAGGGCCAGCTTGAGATAGACAAGAACCTGTATCAAAAACGAAACAAAACCGGGGGTGGGAGGGTGATCTCACAGAACACTGATGAGAAGAACTAAATATATAAGAAGAAAACAGTGTCTCAAAATCTATACCTAGAACGAGTCACACATATTTAAATTTTCACTTAGTTCATGTGACAATGTGTTCGGTTCATATATGCTTAAATCTGCCTTCTGAACCTCTAAGTGCTTCCAAAGCACTCTGGACTTCACTCATTTGCAATTGGGCTTCCTCTTACTATGCAAATCTGAAAGACATGGGTCTCCCCCTTGATCCAAATGCCCCAGTGCTCACAGATGTACTATGTGTGGTTCGCTTATACTTACTACATACTTGTATAAGGGAATACCTCCCTTTATTTGGTTGTTGTCTGTCCTTTCCTATACACACACCTTCTGGAAAGGCATCCATGCACACACAGTACTTAAGAACAAGAAGAGAGCCCAGCATTTACAATGCTTACATTCAAAGAACAGCCACAGCCCTAAGANATAAATAAATCTTTGGGCTTGAGCAAGCAGGGACTGAGCAAGCAGAGTTGACCAAGCGAGCACAGCTGACTGGAGCCAGTGGAGTTAATTGGAGTGAGCAGAGGTCCTAAATACAATTCCCAACAACCACAGAAGACTCACAACCAGCTGTGCAGCTACAGTGTACTCATGTACATTAAATAAATAAATAAATAAATAAATAAATAAATAACTTAAAGTAGTGATTTTCAAATTTCTTTATTTCTTAGAAACTGTCATGAAATACCCCTGGGCTCCTATCCAGTTCTGTGTTTGGTGGGTTTAGGATAGAACCTGAGAATTTGAATTTTAATGAG
This sequence comes from Mus minutoides, assembly GCA_902729485.2. Classification (NCBI taxonomy): domain Eukaryota; kingdom Metazoa; phylum Chordata; class Mammalia; order Rodentia; family Muridae; genus Mus; species Mus minutoides. The sequence goes on along the minus strand of LR750196.1, from coordinate 143,285 downwards.
TTCTCAGACTGGGCTGATGCTGGAGGAGATCAGGATACTATACCCTAAGGGCCACAGACTATAAATTACACAGGCAGCTTAGAATAGTGCCTTATGGACAACTATGGAGTATTACTGGTCTTTACTACCATCCCTGTACAGCACTCAGCAAGCTTTCCCACAGGAAGGCACAGGAATGTGGACCCACATGAACTTCTCAAAGGACAGAAATCTTTTTCCCTAGGACATGGCAGAGGGCTCCACATGGCAAGACAGAATCATCTGAGGCCCTTCCTGGACATAAGGGGAAACAGGATGAGGAGAACATCCCTCTCTTTGCACCATCCCCAAGACTTTCACATCCAGCATCTTTTAGACATAGCAATTTGTTCATGCATCAGTCTCAATTCTCATACTCAGGTGTCTAGGAGAATTAACAGACTCATCTCACTGGTGTTGGGTGGTTGGAACCAAGGCCTTCTCCATGAGCATGAAATGTCTATGAGCTTTGTCACATGATACCTCCACTGTTTAAACGTTAGGTACAGCTGATTTTTATATAAACAAATGTTTTACCTGGATGTTGGCATGAGGAAAATCCTGCCACCTACTCAAACCTATCTCCTACTTATGCCTTGGTCTCTTCCTGGGTGCACCAAGTCTTTTAATTACTTTTTTACTTTAGAATTCAAGAGGTTCAGAGCCAGGCAAGGTGGTGTACACCTATAACCCCAACATGCAGGAGGCTGAGGCAAGAGAAATCATTAGTTCAAGACAAACACATACAGAGAGATTCTGTCTCAAAAACTATTTTATACACAGAGACTCCTATCAGAAGTATCAAATGTAAACTCTTCCATTGCACTCTTGGGTTCTACCAGAAAATTGAAAGTCAGTTTTCTGGCTCCCTGATGTCTGTTCTGTTTCTGCCAACCTTGGGCAAGTCTAGTTCAAAGCAAAAAATCATTGTTCCCAGAGACAGTGAGAGCACACCACATCATCAGGTCTTTACCATTGACTATGAGGAGCAGAGATTCCTTCTCTCTCTTTTTTTCTTTCTCCCTGGACACTGATGAAACTGTGAGCTGGCTTGTCTTTTACCTTCTTTGTAGCCCTTGATTAGCTAGCATTTGACCCTGCAGACTTGTGAAACTTTCTTCTGGATCCCATCACACACACACACACACACACACACACACACACACACTCACACACACTCACACACACACTCACACACGGACACATACACACACACACACACACATACATGCTCACACACACAATATGTACAGACTCACACACACGCATGCTCACACACACGTTCACGCACACACTCAGACACACGCTCACACACATGCACACATATACACACACTCACACAAATGCTCACACACACGTTCACACAAACACACACACACACACACACACACACACACACACACACACACACACACACACACCTTTTGCATGACCTTCCTTCAACAGCTCCCTTTACAGCCACATCAGCCTCTGTCACTTCCTTCTACATTTCCAAGCACGAGTAGGAATGTTTTCTGCATCTCCCACTGTATTTCCTTCACACATTCCCAGGTATGGACCTGCCGTTTTCTCTTCATCTACTAAAATTGGATTCTGCACTCATTTTCTGTGGCAAGTCCTTCTTGACTTGCCACAGTGAAAAGCCACTGTAAGGCAGAAGTGCCTTCAATAGACTTACCCACTGGCCATCCTGCACTGCAGGGCTGGTGTCCTACTATAGGTGACAGGGAGCTGCCACCGACAAAAGTCTTATTAAGGAAGTAGTATACCTCACATAAAGCTAACCTGGGAAACGATCCAAACTCCACATTCAGGGTGTGATAGCTGCTAGATGAATACTGCCTTTGTGGGACTGTAGCAGGTGAGGGTCTGTCTAAATATCCTTTCCTTTCCCTGACTCTTTAATACTAATTTAGACTCTACTTTAACCAAATCCTGTCCTCTAAGCCCGCTTCCTATGTTATGTCTTCTACCTAGACATCTACTATTTTCTTTACTAAATCCCTCTTTTTTTTTTTTTTTTTTTTTTTTTTTTTTTTTTTTTTTTTTTTTTTTTTTTTTTTTTTTTTTTTTTTTTTTTTTTTTTTTTTTTACCGAAGACAGGGGTTCACTATCCATGACTAGCCCTGAACTCACTATGTAGTTCAGGCTAGTCTTCAATTTGAGATTCTGTCTCAGTGCTATAAGTACAGGTATAAGCCACCACAACAGGCTTATCATAGTCTTTGCTTATACTATCTCTCCTCTCTGCAACCTTCTCCTGTAGCACTAAGATAACCAAGAATCCCTCCAGCCAGAAACAGATCATGTTCTTGGAGTTCAAGGTGGTCTCTAGTATTCTGGCTTCCCCCAGAAATTCCCCTTATGGAGATATGGACAAGCATCAGCCACCTACCATTCTGTTCTTCTCCCTTTGTTAGGAACCTCCCTCTGGACTCCTGGAATGCTACAGAATCCACCTGGCAAATGCCACCTTACATCAGCCCATCTCCTCCTATCTCCAAATGACAGTCCACATGTGGTCTGGGGACCAGCAGCACAGGCCTCACCCCAGTGTTTCTCCATCTTTACCCCATCAGACACACTCCTTCCATGGATGAAGGAAGCAGATCACAGGTGACTCACCACAGTGAAGTCTGGGAAGGCTGGTCCATACCTCCTGGATACTAACCCTACTTCTGGCAGCAAGCATTTCTAATTAAAACCCCTCCTGGCACCAACAAAGGTCCTCTTAGCAAGGATTACATGGGAAAATCAAGTAGAAGATGCTGCTTACTTGAGTAAAAATAAAGACTGCACATAAGCATATGGAAGGTGTCAGAGAATTTCTATACTAAATAAGCATGTTTAATCCAACATTCACAAACATATTTATCATTTACCATCTCAAAACACATTCACCAGTACTAAAGGAAAGCAGCTCATTTAAAAGATGTCTAGATGTTGAATCGACATCATTAGACAACTGCAGTCTTCTGCTTGCCCCCCACAAAGCCTCTCCTCCAACCTGCTACCGTGACTTGGTAGCGGCACACAAGTCAGGTTCAGACAGGACCTTGCCTCATACATTCCTGACTAGGGAGCTAAGCAGGTACCCAAACAGAGCAGCCTCTATACAGCCAAGAAGAGCTACAGGGAACAGCAAGACTGATTCAGCTCCCCAGGCTGACACAATCTGTATGTGCCTTCTGACTTCTGCACACACTTCACCTCCTCTCCTTACTTTCCCACAACATTTAATGAGAAAGCCACATTCTTATTCCAACACACGTGCACAGGCACACACACACACCTGCATGCACACATGCACACACTCACGCACACAGGCACATACTCCCCAGCACATGAACATGTGCACACACACATGCACATGAACACACATGTGCACACAGGCACACTCACACACACATGCACACTCTTGAGCACATGTGCATACACATGTGCACACATAGGCACACTCGCACACACATGAACATTCATGCATGCACACACATGCACACAGACTTGCACACTCTTGAGCACGTGTGCACACACAGGCACACACATGTGTGCACATGTACATATACATGCACATGCATGCATGCACACACACATGCACACTCTTGAACACACATGCACATGCATGAGCACACAGGCACACTCGCACACACATGAACATGCATGCATGCACACATAAACACACACACTTGTACACTCTTGAGCATGTATGCACACAGGCATACATGTGCATACACAAGCACATGCATGCATGCACACACATGCACTCTTGAGCACGTGTGTATGCATAGGCACACACATTTGCACACACAGGCACGCATGCACACACATGCACACTCTTGAGCACATGTGCACACACAGGCACACACATCTGTGCACACAAGGCACATGTGCACACACATGCATGCACACACACATGCACACTCTTGAGCACATGTGCACACACAGGCACACACGCATGCACATGCAGACACCCCGGCATGTGATCCAATAGCAACTGTGCATGCACTTATCCTTCTCTGAAAGCACAACTGCAGTAAGAGGCACTTCATAAAGGGCTGTTTTTAGAGCTCCAGGCTTTCACTTGCAAGGACACTACCCTCTGAGCATCTGCAGCTGCGCTCCTTTCTATTTGGGTTAAATTAGGAAACAAGCTTCATTTCTTCTCTGACTCTATTCAGGTCAACTAGCGTAATCCACACTTTTCAAAGGAAGCCTCTCTCAGACATGTTATCAATGACAGAAGTTCTAAAGTTAACAAAGTACCCTACAACCCAATAGCAGAGGGTGGAGAATCAGCCAATACAATGTGCAAAGTACACAGGGAGAGGCCTTTGCTAACTGATGCTGACTCCTAGTGACTCCAAAGCACTCACTCCTCCTGTTCCTCCTCCCTTCCTGCCTAATCCAGAGCATGAGAAAATGCCATGCAGCCATTACAAACATTTTAAGAACCTTGAATGCATGGGAACATTTGTGAAACTGAAAGGACTGGGTAATATAGCTAAACTGTTCATGGAGCAGGGCAGGATCACCTGAGCTCAGGAGTCCTGAGATCGAGTTGGGCAACAATGACCTTGGTAGAGAATAAAGGTAGGAAGGAATATAGCGAAATGCTAATGGATTTTTTTGTGACAGACTACATAGTAGATTTTTGTTTCTTTCTAACTTCTTTAATAAAAGAAACTGTTCAAGAAGAAAAATGTACAAAATAAGACAAACTCTCCAGGGACTGGAGAGGTGATTAAGGCATTGAGAACACTCATTGATCTTCAGAAGACCTGATCAGTTTCCAGCACCCACATGAGGCTGCACACAGGGTGACATGGATACCTCCAGTTCCAGGGTATCAAACACTCTCTGTCCTCCACTGGCATCTACACATGCATTGTGTACCCATGTAGGCACATACATTTAAAAACTTATAGATTTTAAAAAAAAAGATAAAATTTCCACTCTTACCATTTTCTAACCTATGAAGGAATGTTCATAAGTTAAAACCATGCTTTTTATAGAGAAAGGATAAATACATAAGGAACATGTCTCTAGTCAGGAGGAAATCCAAACTTAAGGACTCTGATGTATTCACGGAGGAGAGAAAGGCAGAAGACGCTTCTAGGAAGTTGTGTTTATTCACTGCCCTCCGGACTGTGTGGTCAGTGACCACGCCTGCCCTAAGCAGACATAAGCACAGCTGAGAGACAACAGTGAAGAAGCCAGCCAGGAGAGGAAGGAGACAGGAGGAAACTGGTGGACACTCAAACCACAGTCCAGGAAGACACGAGGCAACCTTCCCTTTTCCAAGTGGCTAGTCATGGGTGAAGACACAAACTGGGCTCTGCCCAAGTTCCTGATCTAATAACCTCCATGCCCAGAATGTCTGCTCAGGGGACAATCTGCTGAGGCACACAGCTACTCTTTCCCGTCACTGCTCTGTGGCAGTCAAACAATTCAGGAAGTAAACACTGCAAAGCTCAATATTAATGATCGGCTTTTTAAGTTCCTAATGTGTAAATATAATTTCATTGGTACACAATCAAGTCCTGTCTCAGCTCCAAAATGGAGAGTTATGAGAGAGGCATGAAAGGTAGCTACTCGTCACTGATGAGACAATGGCATAATGCCAGGTTCTTTTCCAGTGGAATCTAAATGTCCAAGCCCCGGGTGCTACATTCACTACTTACTCTTGGATATGCAAAGCACCTCTTTAAAAAAAATTAATTATGAGCGCTGGATTCTTTTAATTTTTAAAATGTTTAGATTTTTTTCTTTAGATTTTATATGCACAAGTGTTTTGCTCAAACATATGTCTATGTACCAGATTCCCTGGAACTGGAATTACAGATGATTGTGAGCCACATGTAGTGGATTACTGGGTCCACTGTAAGAATAAGTGTTCCTAAACACTAAGCCATCTCTCCAGGCCCTTCAAAAATGTTTATACAATATATATTTTGGTCATATTCTTTCCCTTCCCCCAGATCCTCCCCACCTCCATGCTTATACAACTCTATATTCTCCCTTCCCTTTCTCTTTTTCAGAAAAACAACAACAAAAACAAAACTCAAAACAAACAAATGGACAAAAGAATACAATAAGAGAAAAATGGCAAAGCAGAATGAAAAGCTGCTTTTCATAGGGACTGTTCTGTGCTGACCAACTGCATGGGATCTGTTCCTTGTGACCAGCTGCTCCTGGGCATGGGGCCCTTTCTGGGGTGTGATTGATACACAGTGTCACCTCAGAGAAAACCGATTTCTCCCTTTCTCAATAGTTATCATATGCAAGTGGCTTCCAGGTAAGGGGTAAGACTTTGTGTCTACTCCTGCTTTCTCAGCGGTGGAATTTTGTCTGGTTTGAACTTGGATGGGTCTTGTGCATGTTGCCACAGTCCTATGTGCATCAGCCTGTTGTGTATGGAAGACTGTTTCTTTGGAGTTATCCACCACCTCTGCCTCTTACAGTCTTTCTGTCTGAGTCTAGAGAGGAAGGATTAAGTAGACATCCCATTTAAAGCTGAGGGTCCCAAAGCTTCTCTTTCTCTGCACACTGTCAAGTTCTGGGTCTCTGTGTTAATCTGTGTTAACTAAGGAGTTTCTCTGATAAGTGCTGGACAAGGCCCTGGTCTTTTCCATCCATTCACTGTAAGTCAATATCCATCCTTGATGGTGACTTGTATTTCTTACATAGCAGAAGGAATCCTGCTTTCTAATACAATCTTTTTACTAGGGAATCAAGGCCATTATTATTGAGTTATTTATTTATTGTCTCCTTTTCGGTATAGTTTATATTCTCTTTATACTGAAGTTAGTTCATATTCTCTTTAGACTGAAGTTTTCCTTCTCTTGCCTTTGTAGAGCTGGATTGGTGAACTGAGATTGTTTAAATTTGATTGTTTTGAACCATAAACGAGATCTTACATTTCTTCCATGACTCATTCCTGTGCTGTCCATCACATCCTTTTCTGAGTCCTAAATTTAAACTCTCCAGTTTGATACAGTGTCCTGGTCTCAGTGTAGAAGAAGAGACACAGTGAGTGGCCCATGACAGGAAAAGTGCTTGCAAACAGCCTTGAAATAAATATGCACACCACTGACAGCTTCTCCATACAAGCCTGCCACTGTTCTTAAAAAAGAAAAAATGTATGTATGTATGTATGTATGTATGTATGTATGTATGAATGTTGATGTGTATGGCACTTTGCCTGCATGCATGCTGGTATATCACCTAAGTGGCTGCTACCAGATAAGACACTGGATTTGGGGACTAGAATTGTGGTTTTAAGCCATCACATAGGTGCTGGAAATCAAACCTGAGTCCTCTGCAAGAGCAAATGCTCTTGACCTCTGAGCCACCCCTCTGGCTTCTAAAGAAGTTTTAGACTTGAAATTGTTTCAGAACTCGTAGACAGAAAATAAAGCTGAATAGTTTGTTTTTTTCCTTTTCCTAAAAGATATACAGTTCAGCAGCATTTAAGACCTCTGGAGGCTTTGTTTCTACATCCTCTTCAGTTTGATACTATGTGTGTTCCTTGAAATAAAAATAGCTACAGGAAGTACTGGGTTGATCAAGAACTTTCAAGAAGTAAGAAAGTATACTGGGAAAGGGGATAGAAGTGAGCAGGTGACCAGTGATTTCCTCCTTATGTCAATTTCCTATTGCAAAAGCCATGAGTTAGAAGGAACTTGTTGAAAGTAATAGAAAATCTTAGAACAGTGAAGTATTGTTAAAATTCTAAGCATACAGATAATGTCTTTATTATTCCCAGTTGGCTTTGAAGTCATAGATGTTGCTAGAGATAGGTTGTTCAGCAAGGTAAATATGTTTCATGCCACAAAACAATACACTGAAAATGGTTTTATGTTGGTAACATACACTGCTGCATGCATTTTACACTAATTAAAAATGGAATCAATGAAGAACTACATTTGTTTGATCCTGAAATCCCTAATCTGAATGAAAACGATAATCTCCAAAACTACCCATAGCTCAGCCCATGGCTCACACCCCAGGCTGAAGGCTGCTTTCAGGGTGCCACCAGCTGCCTGTGGCTCACACCCCAGGCTGGAGGCTGCCTTCAGGGTGCCACCAGCTGCCTGTGGCTCACACCCCAGGCTGGAGGCTGCCTTCAGGGTGCCACCAGCTGCCCATGAGTTATTATGTTCTGTACCATGCCAGTCAAAGCCTCCACTTCATTAAGGGCAGGTTTCACTGGCAATTCTAGAAATGGACTCACAGGCAAATGAAGCTCAGGGAATTACCTGAGTTATGTGAATACCAACATCCATCTTATGTGTACCAAAAGCAGCACAAAAGTGCTCGGCATACACAAATACTTACAGATAAAGGTGAAAATGAGGACAGTTTCCAATTCCAGAGAACAGACCTTGCCTCTTCCCACCCTCACCCACGTTTCTGAAATGAAGGTTCAGTGGTAGTCCAATTTCAACCTCCATTCCCTCTTATTACTGACAAGATTTCACATCCATGAGGAAACTTGATTTTGAAAGTGTTCCAGTGATAAATTAATTCCATGACTCACAGAAGGCAATTCTTTTCACACAGCCCTCTCTTCAGTCCTGCTGATGACAAGCATTTCTGACCGATCACAGTCCTATTAGCCAGCAGGCAACACCTCAGACCTTTAGCCACCCCCATGCTAGGTTTCTCAAGCTCTTCTGTGCCTACAAGAGCAAGTCGCCACAAGGTGAGCAGAGATGCTGTGGCTGTCGGTAAGAAGTATGTTTTAAATGATCACCAGGGACACACAATCATTTGCTTACAAGCATACAAATGTGTGGCTGAAATAAACGATGCTCATCCTCCTGTCATGTATGTTAGGCAACCCGGCCCACTATGTTCTACAATAGAAATAAACACTCACACCAAGTTTTAGCAAGTGATTATAATAATTCTACAGTTCTCACGTTAAGCTGTCAGTGAAGAAAGCTTCCACTTCTTGAAGCCTCTTTGAGTATTTAAGACATTCAACAGCTAAATATTTAAGAAAGATGGAGCTAACACCAAACTGCCCAGCCTATATATTATATGTATCACTATGTCTGGGAAGAAGGAAAGGAAGGAGGGGCAAGAGGAGAGGAGAGAGGGAGGGGAAGGAAAGCAAGAGAGAAGGGAGGAGAGAGATCAAATGACCAGGCAACCTTACAACCCACAACAGCATTGTCAATGCACAGGTGGAGACACACCACTGGTTCTTAAGTAAAGTGTTTCTATAAATAAATTGTATTCTGGATTTTCCAGAGCACCTAGCACTCCTAACAGCCTTACCTGAAAGGAAAGACTGTTCAACAAAGGAATGGAGAGAGGTTTTGAAAAGCAGCTCAGTGGTAGAGCACTTGACCAGTGTCTTAGGGTTTCTATTCCTGCACAAACATCATGACCATGAAGCAAGTTGGGGAGGAAAGGGTTTATTCAGCTTACACTTTCCACATTGCTGTTGATCACCAAAGGATTCAGGACTGGAACTCAATCAGGTCAGGAAGCAGGAGCTGATACAGAGGCCATGGAGGGATGTTCCTTACTGGCTTGCTTCCCCTGGCTTGCTCAGCCTGCTCTCTTATAGAACCCAAGACTACCAGCCCAGAGATGGCACCACTCACAAGGGACCCTCCCCAATTGATCACTAACTGAGAAAATGCCTTACAGCTGGATCTCATGGATGCATTTTCTCAACTGAAGCTCCTTTCTCTGTGATAACTCCAGCTTGTGTCAAGTTGACATAAAACCAGCCAGTACAACAGCATGTGCAAGACCAAGGGCTCAATCCCCAGCACAAAGAATGGGTTGGTGTGAATTCCTTTGAACCAAACTGAAAAATAAAAATGAAGTATGAGGCAAAGTCTGCCTGTCCTTTTCTCATTTCTAAACATTAATGCTGCTAGTGACAAAAAAAAAATCTAAACACCTTCTTACAGACAGGATGATTGATTTATAAGAGTTTCCACAGTGGCTATTAAGGTAGTAGTTTTTGTCAACTTGACACAAACTAGTCACTTAGAAAAGGGAATCTCATGAAGAACTGTCTCTGTCCAACAGTTTTGTGGGCAAGTCTGTGGACCATTTTCTTGATGAGTAGTTGATATGGAAGGTCTCGGGTCACTGCTGGCAGAAATATCCCTAGGCAGGTGATCCTGAGCTTTACAAGCAGGGTAGCTGAACAAGCCATGGTGAACAATCCAATAAGCAACATTCCTCCAGGGCTAATGCTAATCCTGCCTCTAGATTCCTGCCTCAAATACTTTCCTGGCTTCCCTCAACGATGGGTTACAAACTGTAAGCAAAATAAACTTTTCTTCCCCAAACTGCTTTTGGTTGTAGTATTATCACAGCAATAGAAAGCTAACTGATATAGTAGTAGAAGAAAATTAGAGCCCAACTCTAGAGATCATGAAGAACTCAACCAAAGTCCTTGAACAAAAGATCCAAGGAGCCATTGGGGGGAAAAGCAGACAGTCAAAAGAAGATGTGGGTATACCTGCAGTGAGGGGCCATTTGGCATGTACTCTGAGGTACTGGCAATGTTCATACATACAGGGCTCCTCACCATGGATCTCCATCCCCAGTAAAAATATCCTATGTCTAAGCTGCATTCAATGTACCTAATCTTCTGGTCATCCTAGCTTAGCCACACAGTATGCTGAGAGAGGTGTGGGCTGACTCCCCATCTGATCATGTGCATAATTGAGTGCTGTGACACTGGTATCCCGCAGTGAGAAAGTTTCAACACTGCATTGCTAGCCCAGGAAGAGATCCACAGTCAGAATGTGAACTTTGCTCTCTGCTGAACACGGTTTCACTCTCACATGATGGGTAGGTGAAAACCTCTTTAAGTTAAGCCATCCTAAACCAAGGGCCAAGTGTATGGACACAAGATCACTGAGCAATGTGTGTTGACTACACTCTGATCTGTTGCTTGTTCTTTACCAATCACTGTTCTGACACTTTCTACAAACACTAGCACTCATTTGTTACTCAAGGCTGTCTTTGGAAGCACAAAGCAGTCAAGCACAGTTCACAGTCATTGAGCTGGTGAGTGCTAGCTGGTTCCATTGTTTGTGTTGGGCATCACCGTATCTATCTTTTTCCCTAGAAAATGACTTTGTTCCTGCCCCTTTGAGCCCTGTTGACAGCCTTCCAATCACTCTGAAGCTGGCCTGCACATATCACAACATCCTTCCATGATTTTCAGTTTCTCATGTTTGAAATCAAGACTTCCTCTAACTGCCTCACCCTAGATCCAATTATAAAGAAGAGAGTGTGCACACAGAAAAGTCTCCAATTCACCAGGCCCCAGGAACAGACTAGTCACCTGAGAAACACAGGAGAGAAGGATTGGTGGGGACATACATGTTGGTGTTGAAAGAATAGAATTGATTGTTCTTATCGATTCAAGACAATGGGGGAGTAGGGTCTGCCACAAAGTGCACAGTGATCTTATCAACTGGACTTATCAACCCGGAAGAGAAGGCTGGCCCTGGACAGGTGCAGTGTGAGGACAAGGAGGAACTTATTTATAAAACTAAATTTACTCTATCACAAAAGCGACTGCATTGTGAAGAGCAGCTTTATTTTGACGGTGCAGAGTGAAGTTATACAAGCTGGTGGAAGACAGCTGAAGGAGGCTAAAGGAAAGAAGGAAACTAAGCCTTCATTGCTTACACTTGAAGGTGCCATAGGCATCAGATATGGCAAGAGCAAGAAGACAATCTTAAACAGGGTGGCCAAGAAGCCTGGCATTTGCCATTGAAGAATGGCATTTGGGCAACTCATAGCTAGTGAAGTAAGAGAGGTAGGCACTGAACATAGGCCCTGGGGTGGGAGCATGCCCAGCATGATTGGCAAGAAGGCCAGCAGGAGTACAACAGTGCAATATGACAAGAGTATGGCTGTATTTGACCCAAAAGAGATACCATCTCCTTTGTTTATAAAGTACATTCTCCCAAAAGTTCTCACCTCCATCCCAGTGTAAAGTAAGTCAGACACTGGGCAAGCCAGAGAGCTGTCTCTGCAACCTGCGTTGCCTAATAACTAACTTTGATTGCTATTTTACAAGTGGTTTTGTTCTCTTCATAGTGCAACAGCAAGTCTAATTTTTCAGATCAAAGAACTGTCAGTAGCATAATTGCTCAGTAAAGTATTTTTAGCAAGGCTTCATCAAAACAATAGTGCGGTACACTTCATGTGCTAGCAGATCGGTTCTCAGGCTGGAAGACTGCTTCTCTGTCTCCAGGTCTCCAAGAACAAGTAAGCCTATATCTTAGAGTTGATCACAAGTTCCTATTTTAAGTGTTAGATGTGTATAAACAAGTCACACCCCACCCTCACCAGTGACACAGACCTAGACCCTCTCTCTAATAGACCAAGCTCTTTCTCATTTCTCCTCCACACTACGGTTTTACTGCAGTCACAGATTACAAAGAGGTAGGTTCCCGGGCTTTCAAGGGACTTTGTCTTCTCATTAGGGTGATTATAATTTTTTGTGTAACATGCACCATTTTGCAAAACTGACATAGAACTATCAACATTTCTCTGCTCGGGGCTTTGAGTCACCAAGGACTGGATTCACACCTTACTCATTTCTATATTTTCAGCTCCAAGTGAGAGAGATAATACTAACATTTTGCTTTTCTTCTGCTTCATGGTCTCTGAAAGGATGACACTCCCAGTGTCCTCAATGAATAACACCATGAAAGTTGCTCTGGCCAATGAAATATAAACCAGTTAATTCAGGTAGAGACCAAAGTAAAAATCATGTGCAAGTCTCTATTACTTTTTTTTTTTTTTTTTTTTTTTTTTTTTTTTTTTTTTTTGTTTTCTGTTTTTCGAGACAGAGTTTCTCTGTATAGCCCTGGCTGTCCTGGAACTCACTTTGTAGACCAGGCTCTCTATTACTTTTGATGTTTGAGTCTCTGTGGAAGATAATGTCTTAGGATAGAGTCAAGGCTGGCACATAGTAGGCAACTGCCCTCAAGAGAACCCAAAGGCAGTGTTCTCTATTAGAAGCAAAAAGTAAGGTTTAAGTTCGATGATGTTTTCTTGTGACAGCAAAATCTTTTCTACTCGTAAGGATACGGCAACATGTAGGAGACTAACATGAATCTTAAGAAGAAAAAGAAAAGGCCAAAGGACATGAATGTATTGGATGGCAGTGGGATAAGGGGCAGGCACCAGACCATAGGACATCCAACCTGGGTTGAAAGAAACAATGAACAAAACAATCAGCTTGCTTTGTGTTGTCTTGTGTTTGGCTTTTACTCCCAGAGCTAACCGCTTAGACAGAAGCTTCCATGTTTATTACAGTGATTAAGAAACAAAACTGGTTTTGAATTTGACAGCTTTAATTCTCAATAGAGAAATGCTTTCTTGTGTATGTCTGGTATCTAGGACAAAAGTCTCTATATAAAACAAGAAGGCTTGAGAACGTAACATTGAATGAGCAGCCAAGATATCAGCTGTCTAGCAGAGACAGTTGTCCCTCAAGCTACTTAACAGTCCCCTCCTTCCTCTTGAGGATGCTATCTAAGTTTAAGGATGAAGTAGCCTAAGACAATGTAAAGGGAGACTTGATAGAGTGGGGGATTTTCTGATAATCTTTCTTTTATTATTTACTTATATGTAAGTACACTGTAGCTGTCTTCAGACACACAAGAAGAGGGCATCAGATCCCATTACAGATGGTGGTGAGCCACCATGTGGTTGCTGGAATTTGAACTCATGACCTCTGGAAGAGCAGTCAGTTCTCTTAACCACTGAGCCATCTCTCCAGTCTCCTCTGATAATCTTAACATGGACATCATCCCAATTCCTGAAGAAGGCATCCAGCACCCACAAGACAAAAGAGAGTCCTCTTCAGGACCAGTAGAAGTGACCGTCTGTCCAAGAGTGAAGAAATAGTAGTGTGTGAGGAAACAATGAGTAGAGTCGGTAGGGAGCTGATTCAGAAGAGGTGCCAGGACAACAGCCCACAAGAAAGCTAGAGAGAGGAAGATAGGGAAACAGGGCAGACAAAGCCAAGGAACCAATCTTAGAACAGGATAATTCATCCAAGAGAAGTCTTCTAATACCAGAGTAAAGCCAATGATGGGTTCCTCAGGGCATCACAAAGAGGGTAATTTGAGACAAGAAAGCTAGCCTGATCTGCACTGAAAGGATCTCTTTCCTAGCTTGGGGATGGGCAGAATTCTCACTCCAAGCTAGAGAAGTAAACACACAGATTAGCAAGAACCATCTCTATCTAGGGGAGGAAACTGGAAAGATAAGGCCTACTTTGATAGCTACTTTGATGACTATGGTTGTTGGCTTGACTACATCTGGAATGAGCTAGAATCTAGAAATGGAAGCTACATCTGTGATCTAAATCTTGAGGCATATTTGCCATGAAAACTTAGGCCCAAGTGAGGTAGTACAAGCCTTTTTAATTCCAGAAGAAAGAGGCAAGCAGATTTCTGAGTTCAAGGCCAGCCTGGGACAGAGCAAGTCCCAAATCCCAGGTGTGGTGGTACATACCGTTACTCTGGGCCATACCTTCTGCTGGAGGTCTACATAAGGACAATGGAAAGAAGTATTTGTTTTTCACTTGCTTGCACTTACTTAGCAGCACATCTGTTGGAGCCTACTTCTTCAGGATTCAAGCATATTTAGACAACCAGCTGAAACACCTAACCACTTGGTACTGAGCAACTACTAGATTCTTAGACTTCCCATTCACAGCTGCCCATTGTTGAGTTAATTAGACTGCAGGCTGTAAGTCATTCCAATAATTTCCCTTAACATATGGAGACATTCCATAAGTTCTGTGACTGTAGAGAACCCTGACTAATACATCTTCCCACCTATTCACCCACCCAAAGTCCTCAAACATAGTGAGTAGAACGTGGGCTCTTCCACCCCTACCATTTACATGGGAGCCCCTCTTCTTTTGCCTCTAGGCCCTCTGCTCTGCTCGACATGACCACTTCCTGGAAAACTTGATCTAAAAAAAGTACTCCTGCGACGCGCCTCCCTCAACCAGAAGAAAGTCACACCACCACCAGTATCTTCTCAGTCAGCTTTATTCTGGAGCACCTTGATAGTAGATTCCCAGGACCCAGGACAGCAGCAGAGCTGCTGCTTATATACTCTCCCAGGGAAGGGGAAGTGGTTGTAGATTGTTGCACCAAGCTACACCTCATTAGCATATGGCCTGTTCATTGGTGCAACAAGCCATGCCTCATAAGCATATTTGGGAGGGGCTATTGCCTGAGGAGAGCCTGAAGAGAGCTGCACATGCGCACTAGGCTCTCTTCCCTGACAGCCAGCCAATCCCCTGCCATCTTGTAATGGCGGGGAGCCAGAGGCTTGCCGGAGCCCGGCCAGAGCCCTGCCTGCTTGTCGGCCAGGCGGCTGCCTACAGACTCCATCTCCTTCCTGGCAAACCTGAGCCCCTCTCTTCCATACTACCAATGGCTTGTCTTCTCTGGGCAGTCAGCAACCAAGCTCTACTACAGAGATGACAAGAAAAGAAATTGGCAAATGACAAGGACCATGTGTTGGACACACTGAACAGCATGAGGTGATCTAGTATGATCTGCCTTGACTCCCTCACATAGAGTTTTTACAAATAAATGCACAGAAATTCATAAAGAGAGAGAAAAATGTGCTAGAGTTGATAGTCTTCGTAGAGAACTTTTAGATATTGCAGAAATAATCCAGGTACAGTAACACTTGCCTGCAATTCAAGCACTTGGAAAATAGAAACGTAACTATCAAGGCCAGCCTCAAGTACATAGTGAGTTCTGGGCCAACCTGGGCTTAAGACCTGTTCTCAAAAAGGCAAAGCAAAGCAAAACAAAACAAACAAAAACATGTAGCAACAGAAGCTGAACCTAGTGATATGCACCTATAGTATAATTTGAGCACTAGAGGCTGATAAGAGAGGAATCATGAATTAAAGGGTAGCCTGGGTTACATTACTAAGACCCTGTCTCAAATATAGCAATAGAAATTTTGAGGGAAAAAATGAGGGCTTATTTTGTCTTTGAATATTCCATTTACCAGGGCAAGCTATCCAGATGTTAGTATCAACCTTTACTTTTTAAATATTAGTTATAAAAGCTAAGAATTAGCTTCAACCTGACACGAGATTTCAATATAAAAGAACTGATAAACACACAGAATTGATAATTGTGGTCCTGTCTTGTGGCAACGCTAGTGAAGAAGATGGTTTGGCATAAAGCCAGAACCCTGAAAATATTTTTTCAGCTCATCGACACACCCACCCCTGGAACCCACAGGCAAAGGAACCAAAGGTGTAATTATTCCATTCAACTGCTTGTTACCTTGTGAATGTAGTTTTGGCAGGCATTTCAGAACATGTTCAATACACAGTGACAAAATTCAGCAAGATCAAAGCCCCACATAAAGGGTTCAGAGCTCCTGTGCATGGGTCAATGGGGCTGGGGTGTCTGGGAAAGAAGCAGTAGCAGAAGAGGCTGCAGAGATATCTCTCCTCAGACAACATCTCTCATCCTGAGCCCCAGCCATGTGAGGTCACACACAGGAATGACTGAATGGCAAGTGGGTCACACTCCAGCACAATAAGGGTCTTTGTCAAAGGTCCAGAGACCTCTCACAGTCCTTTGTGGGTGAACCTGCATGGCCGATAAGGACCCTCTCCTCACTCTCCTCTAAATCTTCCACACCTTTATCTAGCCAATGCCCTCTGTGTTCATGTGCTTCTTCCTGCTTGGGCCATACTTTCTCACTGTCACACGTCCCAGTGCTAAGGGCTCATAAAGGATCTGTAACTCCTCTCAGAACAAAGCCCATCAAATGCATTCAAGCCTGGTTCAGATACTGCCCAGATCATGATTGAGTCCACTAGGAGACACAGCCCTCACAGATGCTGAGATGAGTTGCAGTGTTTAAGGGGAGCAGCCTAGACATGCTGCTGCCACAGATGTCAATCTCTATGGCTCCACGGTAAGAAGGATTTGGAGGAAGAGATACCCTAACCCTTCCCTTACTGATCCCTCACTAATGGAACCTAGAGCAAGGTCAGAGGCAAGGCAGTGTTGTTTTGGTTCTGTTAATTCAGCAGTAGTCATTTCAAACAGAAAGCCAATGGGCTCCTGGCCTCAGCCACATGCTGATAGAGGTTAGCAGATTTTTGAAGCCTTTGAGACCAGCTCAGTTGTTGTCATTGCTGGCGTCACTGTGACAAAATACCTGAACAACATATTGGAGGACAGACTCATTGTAGCTCAAGGCTGCAAAAGCCCTCTGCCATTGTGGTGAGAAGGAAGCCATGATGGAGCAGGGTGGCTCACAGGGCAGTGGCCAGAAAGCAGAAACAGAATGTCTATGCTGACTTCTATCTTCTACTTTCATTCCATCTGCCCCTCCCAAAGCCCTTCCCTCCCCACCTTCCATACCCTCCAGCCACATCCCCTCACCCCCACCATGCAGCTCCCTATCCCCATCTACTGGATGAAGCTAGCCACATTCAGGGCAGGTTCTAGCCTACAGTTAATGCTCTCAGAAAATCCTTCAGCTCCTTGACTGATTTCCTCAGCGCTTCTCAGTCAACCATCTGACCTGTCAGGATGAACCACCCACCAGAGCACCAGAGTGTGGCCCTGGGAGCAGCACCAGACCACCTGGAACTTGCCAAGACGCACATTCCAGGGTCCCATCCACCAGCTGTTGAATCAAACCTCAGCTCTCCTACAAGATTTTCACCACTATAACCATTAAGATCCCTTTCAGTTTTCCAAAGGCATTGACTGCAGATTCCCTCAGTCCTGTCCAGCAACCACAGAAGCAGCAGCTCACACTCATTGGCTACTCCACATAACTAGTGGGCACCAGCTCTGTTTATGGATACTGACACACATGGGGCAGCTCAGAAACCCATTGCAGCATCTGCAGAAGGAATGCCTGATCACAGAACTACAAGAAAAACAAGAACACACATAAATAAAAAGCACTTTACAGAAAACAGCCAAGTGAGTCCCAGAACATTGACAGACAGAACATGCTGGCTGCTTTCGAAGGTTTCATTTGATTTATAAGAGTAAGGTAAGGCAAGTGTTGTGGTACAAGCCTGTGATCCAGCACCCAGGAGTAGAGGCAGGATGGTTAAAATATTAAGGTGGACTGGAATATGTTTAGGAGGCCTTTTCACATAATGGGTTATGTGACAAGAATAAAGGGAAATATAAAAGTTTTATCATGTGCTGTCTGAGATGTGCTAAATTTGCCATGACAGATGAAAGGAAACATTGATGCTGAGTTGAGGGTATGAAAAATGCCTTTCCCAAAAGAAGAGACTGCTGAATCTGGGAAGATGTATCAGCAGAAAACTGCACTTGCTGTGCAAGCGTTAGGACCTGAATTCAAATCCCTAGCATCCAGGTAAAAAGACAGGATGTCCATGGCTACATATGACCTCTGAACTGTAGAGGGTGGAGACAGGGCAGATCACTGGGGCCAGCCTAGCTCCCAGTCCAGTCAAAGACTCTGTCTCAAGGAAACAGGGTAGAGAGTGGAAGAACAGGACATCTAGGCATGTATACCAGCTCACACACATAAACACTGAAGAAAAAGAGGTAAAGGCTACCACTAAGACCCTATTGAACAAACAAAAGGACGGCTACCAGGTCCTCTCCTGACATTTCCCCTACAGCTCCATAGGTGACCAAAAGAGGAATCCTCTAGAAACAGATTTATGTTCCTTCATTTTACTAGTTGGTTTTTGTCAGAAACCTAGACATATCTAGGAAAAGGGACTCTTAATTGAGAAGCTACCTCCAAGTCTGTGGGATCTTGTCTTAATCAGTGATTGATGTGGACAGGTCCTGCCTTTGGGTAGTGCCATCACTGGGCAGGTGACCCTTGGTTGCATAAGAAAGCAGGCTGAGTAAGCCATGAGGAGCAAGCTCGTAAGCAGCACTCCTCCATGGCTTCTGCTTCAGTCCTGGCCCTCAGATTCCTGTCCTGCTTGAGTCCTGCCCTGGCTTTCCCCCATGATGGACTGTTACCTGGAAATGTAAGGTAAAATAAATCCTTTCCTCCCCAAGTTTCTTTTAGTCATGATACTTTATCATGGCAATAGAAACCCTAAGCAGGCCCTGGATTAAAGAGGTCATAGAGAAAACTTGAGGTTTTGTACCATGTATCAAGGTCAGGATCCCTGAAGGGAGCTACAAAGAGGCTATTGGTGACAGTGAAGCCCATTTGCAGCAGAGCTCTAACTTTTTGGAGATGCCAGTATCCTGGTAAGACCACCAAGGGCAGCAACAGCTGTGAAATTTAACTGGCCTAAGTCTATGGGACAAGTTATATGTGCCGTGGTTGGCACAGTCAGACGTGGAGTTGCCAGAGCTCTTTTGGAGATTTGTGAGTTGGTCATAGAAGTCTGAAACTGAGCTTTATACTGTTGAGATTTGGGTTTTGCTTTGAGTCAATCATGTCTGTTCCCTGGTTATTCTCTCTTGGAATAAAGAAGTACTAAACTTAATTTTAATTTTATAAAAGCTTATGGTTAACAGAGTCTAAACTTTTATAGAAATGTTAGATGCTTTTTTTAAAAAAAAAATTTTGAACTTTTAAGTATTGAAAATGTTATGCTATACACTTTGAAAGTTATGTTATGATATTAATATGCAATCCTGTGGATGAACAATAAAGGGAAGGTAATAGTTTAATAGCTGATGTGTTTATATATCAAGTTGACAAGAGGTTGACTATGCTAGTTGTTTTTTGACACAAACCTAAACATATCTGTGAAAAGGAAATATTAATAGAGAAAAGGCCTCCATGAAATCAGCCTGTGGGCAAGTCTATAGGCTATTTTCTTGATTCTCTTGATTAATGATTGCTGTAGGAGGGGCCAACTCACTGTGGGTGGTGTTATCCCTGGGTTCTATAAGAGAGCAGGCTGAGAAAGCCACAAGGAGCAAGCCAGTAAGCAGCGCTCCTTCACAGCTTCTGCTTCAGTTCCTATATCCAGGTTCCTGCCCTGCATGAGTTTCTGTGCCGACTTCCTTCAGTGATGGAACATGACCTGTGAGTTACAAGCTGAAATGAACCCTTGCCTTCCCAGGTTGCTTTTGCTCGTGGTCTTTATCATAGTATAAACCCTAAGACAGCGACTTAACCCTTTCATTTTCAGGTATTCCTTCTCCAGGGTCTATCTTTGGGCCCTCCATGACAGATAAGGCAAATAGTAAACATTCCTTTTTCTATTTGTCTGAAATGTGCCCAAAGGCTCTGCAGGTAGAGTTGGCATCTCCATGTACAAAGACTACTATTCCAACTTTAATCAGAAAAGAATCGAAAAGTTAAAAAAATAATAATAATAATTCCCTATCATTCACTGCCTTACAGGACATACATATGCCTCTAAAAACAGAAACTCGGGCTGGTGAGATGGCTCAGCGGGTAAGAGCACCAACTGCTCTTCCAAAGGTGATGAGTTCAAATCCCAGCAACCACATGGTGGCTTACAACCACCTGTAATGAGATCTGACGCCCTCCTCTGGTGCGTCTGAAGTCAGCTACAGAGTACTTATGAAGAATAATAAGAAAACGAATCCTTGGACTGGAGAGACCAACCGGAGCGAGTGGGGCTGACCAGAGCGAGCAGGGATGGCCGGAGCGAGCAGGGCCGTAGCAAGTGGGGCTGAACAGGGATGGCCAGAGAGAGCAGGGCCAACCGGAGCAAGTGGAGCCAATGGGAGTGAGTGGGGCCGACTGGAGCGAGCAGGGCCAGCCGGAGGGAGCGGGCCATACGGGGACAGCCGGAGCGAGCGGGGTTGACCGGAACAAGGGAAAAAAAAAAAAAAAAAAAAAAAAACAGAAACTCAAGTCATGGACGCTAAGTGACAAATTTGTAGAAACTATGTTCCCTGCTGTACCCAGACAAGTTGTATTTTGATAAATGAAATAGAAGCCACGCTCCTCTGAGTTTCTAAAAGCTTCATCACACAGCTTCTTTTCAACATGTAAATTTGTGTATGTAATCCCATACCTACACACAAGTCCACAGATGAGCAAACTACTTGCAGTATTTGTTCATTAGTGTAAATATCTGGAAGTGATAAGCCATCCACTTCCTCCAATAGCAACACAAGAGAAAAACTAATTTACAATCAGCACAGAAGCCATATGTATTGGGCAACCACAAGTATTTGCACAACACCTCATAACAGCTTCAGGTAAATGACTTGACAAGGTAGTGTTCAACCAAACAAAATGACCAATGGGGCCGGTGCTTAAGTTGCTAAACCAGTTAGGAAAGAGTACAGGAAGAAAAGTGCTTCAATGGAAAAGCCCTCTTCTCAGGACTTTGCTTTTGACTAAAGGTTTGATGGAAATCCTGAATCTTGTTTTCTCTACAGATAATTTAGACAGAGCACAATGAAAAGCATGTCAGAAGCAAGGAGCCAGCATCCCGTGAACAGAACAGATAAACACAGGAAGGATCCCAAGTCACTTCCTGAAAGACCTGCAGACTTGACTACACAAATTACAGGGACAGGCACAAGGACAAGTCTAAATCTCCTGTCAGATGAGTTTTACGATGCCTAGTAGAGAGACATTAACTTTTAAATTATACTTAATTTCTTTCAAAAACAAACAAAACAACAAACCAAACTGTGAGGAAGCCAATAATAATTTAGCTTTATATTACTCACACACAAACATGTATACACACAGTTTTGTTTATTTTTGTTTTTGTTGTTGAGACAGGGTTACTCTGTGTAACAGTCCAGGCTGTCCTGGACTCACTTTGTAGAACAGGCTGGCCTTGAATGCACAGAGATCCTCCTGCCTCTACCTCCCAAATGCTGGGATTAAAGGCAGGTAGCACCACACTGAGTTATACACATGTTTTAAATTCCCCTTATTAGAATTTTATTTACTTTTAACATGAATTATTATTGTTAGTTGTTATAAGAAATTTTCAATTTATTCCCCGCTGGAGGTTTAAATCATTATCTAAGCAAATATCAGCATTCAATGCTCATAAAAATTGTTAATGGTGAAGCTTGAGAGATGGCTCAGCAGTTAAGAGCACTGGCCACTCCTCCAGAGGACCCAGGTTCAATTCTCAGCACCCGTATGACAGCTCACAAATATCTGTAACTCCAGCACCCAGGGGTCAGACACCCACTCACAGACATACATGTAAGCAAAACACCAATGCACATAAAGCAAAAATAAATAAATCATTTTAAAAAGAACTGTTGATGGAGTCTTAATATTACATATTTCATACTTATACAAATACAGATTTTTCTTTTTTAGTTTCATGTACCATTTTAATGCCGTAAATATACTGATATTTTTACAAACTATGCTGGGGGGTTTTTTCAATGAAAACATGCCTTGTTACAATTTTTTATTTTGTGATTTTAAAACATGGTACAGCTTTAATAACGACTGGAAGCAACAGTGCTCCTTGAAACAATCATATTAATGCCAGGATACAGTAGTAAAATAGAAATGCAAGAGAGATTAGTTAAGAAATTAATCATGTATCCGGGTGTGGTGGCACACACCTTTAATCCCAGCACTTGGGAGGCAGAGGCAGGAGGATTTCTGAGTTCGAGGCCAGCCTGGTCTACAACATGAGTTCCAGGACAACCAGGGCTATACAGAGAAACCTTGTCTCAAAAAACAGAAAGAAAGAAAGAAAGAAAGAAAGAAAGAAAGAAAGAAAGAAAGAAAGAAAGAAAGAAAGAAAGCGAATCATGTAGAAAGAGTGTGCAGAAAGCCTGTAGGTTGTCTGCAGACCATGGAGCCAGACCTCCTGCTGCAATTTCGACTCCTATACTTTCTGAGTGATCTTGGGCAATTTACTTAGCTTTTCTCTGCGCAATAAGGCATTTTGTCCTGGACACTGCTACTAGAATTGAGTTACAGTTCTTAAATTTCTTCAAACAACTCTATTTTGTGAGATGGTTCATGAAGGTTTGTTAGATAACAGAATCTATGGTCGTCACCACTAGTACCTTGCAGGGCTCCCTGAAGTTTTTGCTGCAGACGTGAACAATTTCCAATCAACAAACTGATAAAGCACTTTAGCACGTGATTAAAAAAAAAAGTTAACAAAATATTTGTTCACAACTGAATGATAACATACATATGATGTTTAGAGGAAGGGAAGATAACAGATACCACAATTATAAACCATGGCATTGCTGTCTAAAAGTTAGGAAAAGACTTTTCAAGCCAGGGTCCAAGTGCCCGAGGCTTTGAAATAAGACACAAGCCTAGGTCTGCCTATGCATTTCCCCCACTGTGCTTTTAGTTTTTAGAGACAGCATCTCATGTAGCCCAGGCTCTCTATGTAGCTGAGGATACCCTGTACTCCTGATACTCCTGCCTCTGCAGCTACAAGCCACCTTCCCCTAGAAGCTCTTTTGATTTCTAAATCCCTAGAATTCATCTTATCCTAAAAGACTTTCACTAGATAATCATACTATATTAAAAAAGTAAACATGACAAAGTTGAATTTCTTTAAGGCATTTTATTTATATATCATCAATTATTTTTATTTTAAGTGGTTCAGTGAGTTTATGACCATACTTCTGATTTTCTAATATGTATTTTTTTCATCTGCCTTTTTTATTTTTAAAGAGACCTAAGTCTTGCCATATTGGCTAGACCACCTCCAGCTCCAGGTCCTGCATTCAGACAATTCATTCCCTGGCTTCCCCCTCACCAGCAGTGGGGACGACAGGTACATGCAAACATCTTCAAGTTTCTTAAGTCTCAACCTTGTTATTATTATTACACAAATTATGGGTTACAAGAAATTTGCTTTCCTTCTTCTGTTTTTCATATAGGCCAAAAGAGACTCGTGCTTGCTTTCTAAATCTCCCCATGGATGCTGTGGCACAGAACTAAGAACAGGAGCACTTCTGGAAAGTGGCTCCCCAGACTTCACCTTCTAGACGACAGCTACTCTGATGAGGTGGCTAGCCACTGGAACCGTGGAAACCGGCACCCACACCTGGGCTGGGAAGAAAATGGCTGACACTTTCACTAAGGCTTGAAGTAGTCCATGCAGCTACTATCTAATTTGCCTTGTGTTATGGTTTTTAAGCTTTTCCCTGTGACACTGGAGAAAGATGCTTTAGAATTAGTCACAGAAGCATTCACCTCTGCTGTCTCCTGACTGGGTAGTCACAGAAAGTTCTTACCCTATCTGGCCCATATTTACTCATAGGTGAGCATGCCTCATCCTCTCAAGGAAATTGAGGCTGTAATCTGCAGCATACTTGTGAGCTTTGCCCGTGTATCCCCATTTATGGATGACTTATCTTAATAATACTGGCCACACATACACTCATGAAAAGCCAAGTTATCGACTTTGATTATTCACATTAAAATTTACAAATTCTTACAAAAAGCTTCCAGAACTCATATCACCACGGAATTACCAGTATTCATAGTAAGGGTTGTTATTCAACATTGAATAATTTTTTTTTTAAATCACAAATATTCCAAGCCTTTACCAGTGACTTAGCTCCTGCCTTTCCATCTATTTTTAGCTACACAAGATACCAATTACTGCCAACTCAATTTAAGAGACAAGGCAAGTGTGAAATTTTGTTACGCTACCAAAACTTAGACATCACCTAAAATAGTCACTTTATGTTAGAGTATCACATTTAAAAAAAAACATTCAACTTGACATTGCATACAAAAGTAAAAAAATTTTGTGCCTACAGTTTCATAAAGACATTTATAAGAGGTAACTTGCCTAGAATAAGCATCTAGCCGAGGAAGGGAAAAAAATTCAACCCCAGTGTTCCTAGTGTTTTATCTACACTGTATCTGTGGTGTCTCCTTACCAAGGACGATAGAGGCTCCAGGATTGGGGGGATATATCTCCTATAAGAAGATAGGATGGTGGTACTACCACACTGTCTTGGTCCCTCTTCTATCACAGTGATAAAACATCATGTGGAGGCAACATACCAAAGAAAGCATGTTTGGAGACCTAATCCAGAGGATTAGAGTCCATGATGGCAGTGCAAAGGCACGGTGGAAGGAACAGCTGAGAGCTCACATCTTGATCCACAAGCAGGAGGCAGTGAGAGAACACTGGGAATGGCCAACATCCAACAAGGTCACAACTGTTTCTTCCCAAACGGTTCCACAAAATAGAAACAAGTATTCAAACCTATGAGCAGATGGCACCGTTCTCACCCAAACCATCACAAACACCTTTGTGTTTCAACAACCAAAGTCTGTTGCAGGAGATGGAGGAACGTGAAAACACAGAAAGTAAACAAAGTGTTAATTTGCCATTGTATTCTTGTACTAAAATATGACAAAATTAAAATAGAATAAATGAATCTACAGTTTCCTTCCTTACCAAATAAGTACCTTTAGGAGTGACAACCATAAAGAATTTTACTGTGGTAGTGGTGGGTTTTGTTCTTAATGTTTCTGAGATGAGCTCTCTCAAGCTAGCCTGGTGCTATGTAGCCTAGGCAGGCCTTTGCAGTCTTCCTGTCTTAGCATGGCAAGCACTGGGATTGTAGATGTGAACCACTATGACAAACTGTTACTACAGAATGCTAGAATTGATCTTTTGTTTCCATGGGGCTGGCCTCTTCAAAATCACCAACCACAAATTAAAAATAATTGAGGAATGGGAGAGCCCACACATACAAACATTTTTCTTCCTTGTCATGAGTTTCTAAAATACAACAAAAGAACTACTGGCAAAGCATTAGCATCATATTGGATCTCACAAGCATACTAGATGACTTAAAGTTATGTGTGTAGGTTATGTGTGAGCACTGTTCCATTTTATATAAGGGAGATGAGCATCAGCAATTTGATACTTATTCTCATAAGTACTCTGGTCCTAGTACCAGAGTCCCTTGGATAATGGGGACCAAACTTTATGTGAAGCTAGGGTTAACAGAGTTTTAAAATACTGGGTTTGAGCTAGCAATCTGTCAGCAAGCAGATGCAAGGATGTCATGATTTTCAGGGAAGTTCATCACATTTTCTTCTTGTCTGCTCTGACTCACCTTGCCTATAAGCCTCCATTAATGGTTTGGTTTTCTTACAGGATACCATGAACAGACAAAGACGTAAGCTAGCCAATGCATGAGGCACAAGGTTGACCTTTATTATGGAGGTGAGCCTGGTGATTTTTTTTTCTTCTTTGTTCAGAACATTCTGACAGCTATTTTTAATTCTGGCAAGTATTAGTTACCATTCACTCATACCTGTAATGTTTCCCCCACTCTCCCTGGCCCATATCCAAATAGGTCAGGGAGAGCCTGTTTGTGCTAAATTGAAAGAAAAGTTAGTCTGGCTTTGTACCAATTTGTTGAGCAGTCTCAGAGTAGCAAGGTGCTACCAGCAAGTCCCAGAAGCTATAGCAGTTTACAGAGCCTTTGCACTTTCTGCACTAGAGAGCTAGACAATCTACTCAAAACTCGATGTCCGATGGGGCCTGACTTGCCTGGATTCAAACTTCCCTCCCTTTTCCCACCTACATAATCTGAGATCTTGGGCAAGCCACCTCTGTGTTTCAGTTTTCACATCTATGGAATGCACATAGCCATATCTAATTTACAAGCCTGTTGCAAGAGCTGAATGAAGTCCCTGCCATAGGCATATACATGATACATGAGTCTCTGAGTTTAATATAAGTACAAAGAACAAATCATATTTTCAGCTTATAAGGCACATGTTTAAAACAAGTATTAAATGAACATACTGGTGTAATATGGAGTAGCGTATATTTCTCAATAGTGAAGACAAGTTTCTGTCAGAGGTGGATATTGGGTCACACCCATAGTGTTCCAGTTTGGACAGAGGAAAAGGGTCACTCTGTTTATGTCAGCCCAGTGAGATTGCTCATGCCTGCGCTCTCAGCATTTGGGAAGCCAAAGTAGGAAGATGCTACATGCTCAAGACCAAGCTGTGAGACACAGTGAGTCCCAGGCTGACCTGATCCCTCAATTTAAAAGGGGAGGTAGGGTGGATACCAGTGGTCCTTTCTAGTTTTTGTTCTTCTATTCTGCATCTGCCACAGGGCCACCAGCTAGTGAAGTGCAGTAAAGGAAAAGGAGTCACAGAAGGAAAGTAAGCCACCCACCTGAAGAGAAAGTCAAAGAGTGAGCATCTCTAGAGGACCATGGTAAGTTAAGCATAACTATAGGACTATGGTGAAGAGTCCATTGTGAAAGCCAGTCACTGAGCATCACAAAAGGACTATGGGGAAGCATTCATTGGGAAAGCCAATGGCTGAGCATCACTATAGGACCATGGTGAAGTCAAAGGCTGAGAATCACTAAAGGGCCATAATAAGCAGAGCACCTCTACAGGACCATGGTGAAGAGTCCATCACTAGAAGACCATGGGCAAACATCTACTGTGAAAGCCAATGGCTGAGCATCACTAGAGGACCATGATGAAGCCAATGGCTAAGCATCACTAGCAGATATTGTTGTCCACAGCAAACAACCGAATCAGCTACCTACTGCAAATAAAGCATTTTGTGATAAAGAAGAGCATCCCAGAGTCTAAGAGGAAACATCCCAGTAGTAAAACCCAAGATATGTCACTTCCAGCATCTTACAGCATATAGAGAAAGATGGAGTGGTCATCAGCACCTATTCTACACAATCAATTTTGAAAATAACCTGATTAGAAATATCTTTAAAGAATTTCAAAAATTAAGGTAGAAGGCCAAGACCAAGGGGGCTGGGGGGGCGGGGCGGAGATAGACATTAAAAGAAGCAAAACATAAGAGAAATGAACTATTTTTACTAATAAGTTTTTAAAAAGATCGGTGATCCTTAGACAGATGGCTAGTTTCAAATGTGAGGGAGAAAATGGACATGATAAACCAGAAAGTATAAAGGCTTCTGAGTCTACTGAGACCATATGCTAAGTATGGAGGCAACAAGGACACGAGCTCAAAAGAGAATTTGCCACAACAGACTGGAACAAATGCATTAATTCCTAATAACACTAAGAAAAGAACAACTCTGGTTATCTTAAGAAAAGAACAACTTTGGTTATTGATGAAGGCTGTTAGTACATTAAAGCATTACTATGAAAAATGTAAATGAGAAAAACAGGATTTTCCCTTCTTTCCTATGCAGCCTGAATATAGGAAAATCCAAATAATTCCTGGTAGAATGCACTTATGAACACTGTTCCAAATAATAGGTGCAACAGGAATGATGTATTTATAGTCTGTCAATGTGTTTGCACTCCTTAATGAAGATGATTCCAGGAATTAAGAAACTAAAACCATTAGGTGAAAGGTGGAAGGTAAAGTGACACCATCTGAGTCAGTCAGTCAGTCCTCATTACTCAAAAAGACATCCTGACCTAACAGCACCACAAAATGACAGGAACACCTAGCACACACAGTACTACTCAAAAAGGGTATGTGCTTTTGAATTCAGTCAAGCCTCCATGGGCTTGTCAGGTTATAGGGATGGAAGAATGGATTAACTAACACCCAGAGAGTAGGACAGAGATTAAGGATCCAATTTGTCTTGCAAATCAATATCATTTAAAAAAGAGGGTGGAGTCTGTTATAAAATGGACTTAAAAGTTCAAGAATCAAAATCAGCATGTGGTACTGCTTAGTTTCTGATTCTAATAATAACAGCTAGAAAGGCATCTTCAGGAGGGTTTGCATGTAGGAACTGTACTAAGAAATATTAACTATCTAAGGAACGAAAAAGTCACAAGTGTTTTGTTCTGTTTTGTTTGTTTGACTTGTTTTATTTTAAATAGGAGCACAGAACTCAGTCTGTAGCCAAAGCTTGCAATCTTGACAGAGGTGTGTTCTAGATACAGGCATAAGCTACCATGCTGGCACAGAGGAGGTGCTGGTGGCTGTAACATCCTTATCAGAGGTATCAGATGCAATTTTTATGAGGTAACTCAGAGGTTTGCTTTAAATTATACCAGAAACAACCCCCTCCCCACCCCACCCCTTACCACAAATGAAACAAGATTTGGTATAATGAAATTCCAGAACACCTGGTGCTGCCATTGATGTTTAAAAATGTTTCCATAGCAAAATGTAGCGGTAGTAAAAAGTAACAAGTCTCCCCACAATGCAAACCTTAGCTTTTGCTTTTCTTGTCCAAAGGAGGTGCAGTCTTCTTAATGAGTATGCACAATGAATTCAAAATCATTAGAAACAACAGAACAGAGGAACCAGGGAACCAAGGAAGTGTGCTGTATTAACCAAATGATAGGTTAACTTGTCCCAGTAAAAGACACTCTGTAACGTACTGGGCTGAGCTGAGCTGATGTTGGATGGTCTCAAACTGTGGGAGTCTCAGATAACATGGACAACAGCATAGGAACTACTAGATCAGATCTTAGTATGATTCAACCTCTTCTCCAACAGAGCAATACTCAGAGCTGCTTTGTTCTGAGTGAACTTCTATGAACAGAGATCACTCAGCTCAAATTTGTAGGTATGGCCTCACAGTTTTCATGAGTCTCTGAGTCATGATGCCATTACATTAATACCAATGTCCTAATCAAGGGGGCTACCCAGTTAATATCAGATGTTCATCACCTGCCAATCAGCCTGGGATATATTTTACTATTTCTCTCTTCCTTTCAAACCCCTTCTTATGGACCATTCACATCATCCA
The DNA here is from genome assembly GCA_902729485.2 of Mus minutoides. NCBI lineage: Eukaryota > Metazoa > Chordata > Mammalia > Rodentia > Muridae > Mus > Mus minutoides. The sequence continues at coordinate 113,595 of LR750196.1, read as the reverse complement.
TACAATTCTTAAGTTGAAGCTCAAACCCTTACTGTGATGATATATGGAAATTTGGGGGGGAAATACTGTGATGGGGACTTTGGCAGTATTTAGATTGTATTTGGTTGTGAGGGTGGGGGGTGTCTCCTGGTAAGATTTGTGGTTTTATAAAAAGAGGACAAGATTGTCTTTGACCCTGCTGAAGAAAGGCCACAGAAATGGATAGAGGAAAATGGGCCCCTGCAAGGCAGACAGTTCCCTGTACAGAAACAAAATTAGCCTGAACAGAGCTTGGGTTTGCCAGCTTTTATAACTGTGAGAAAATAAACATCTCCAGAGGCCATCAAGTTTAGGGTATTGTGTTATAGTGTGTCGAGCTGCAGGACACAGAAGCACATGATTTTACTTTGTTTCCCCTTCTTTCAAAGTCCTTCCTATCCCTTTGACAATGAGGGCTACAAAAATTGCAACAGTCGTTGCTCTAGTTAGTGTTTTTCAACAGGACAACCAAGCTATAGTTATCTGGGACTCTCAACTGAGAAAAGATCACAATCCGATGGCCTGTAGGCAAGTCTGTAGGGCATTTTCTTGATTTGGTGATTGATATGGGAGGGTGCTGCCTACTCTCAATAGTGACACCCCTAGGCAGGCTAAGGAAGCCATGGTGAGCAATCCAGTAAGCAACACTCTTCCATGGCCTCTGCTTCAGTTCCTGCCTCCAGGTTCCTGTCTTGAGTTCCTCCCCCAAGTTTCAGTTTTTTACAGTTGATGAACTGTAAGCTATAAGATGAAATAACCCTTTCTTCCCAGGGTTGCTTTTGTTTATGGTGTTTTATCGCAGCAACAGAAAGCAAACTAAAATAGTCTTCCCTGAAGCAGAAGGAGGGAGAAACTGATATAAAGTGGGAGTTTCCAACAGTGAAAAACTTGACAATCTTTTAAGAGAGACATGCATTTAAGCTCTTAAAGAACTAATACAATGTAGTGTGGTTGAAGAAGAATTATTAAAGTAGGTTGTTTGAAGGGCCCATATACAGAGTAGTTTGAAAGTTAGGGCCAGTCTGCACACTGACAGGGCAAACATCATCATCCCAGGCAGCAAGAAACTAGAGTCCCTGTGTAGATGAATGCTGCAGATGGATCTGTGCAGGAACTTGGACAATTCCTGTCACAGACTCCCCAGCTGCCCATGTCTTCAGTATTCTGTGCCATGGAAAAATAACTGTCAAGGATAATAGGAACACAATTTGACCTACTTTCCCCTAGATTCTTGCAAAGTCTATAATTCTGGATCTTGTGTTTATTTAGCCACCCTATCTTGAGGACACATTTCCTGCCTTTCTTTGTAAGCAATCCTATACACCACACATCAAGATTACTGTGTGGAGTGGCTGGAGTTAGGAACTCCATAGTTACTCTTATGGAAGAGTAGGGGGAAGGACAGAGATCCCGAAGGGGATAGGAACTCCACAGGAAGACCAAGAGAGTCAACTAGCCTGGATCCTTGAGGCTCTCAGAGACTGAACCATCAACCGGAGAACAACACAGGCTGGATCTAGGTCTCTCTACACATATGGAACAGATGTGCAATTTGGTCTTCACGTGGGTTCCAAACAACTGGAGAGGGGGTTATCCCAAAAGCTGTTTCCTGTCTGTGGGCTATATTCTTCTAGCTGGACTGTCTTGTCTGGCCTCAGTGGGAGAGGATGTGCCTAGTTCTGCAGAGACTTGATGTGCCAGGGTGGGGGAAAAACCCAGGGGAGCCCACCCACTCAGAGAAGGGGGGGAGTGTTATAGGGGGGGTGATCGGAAGTGGGGGCAGTGAGCAGAATGTAACGTGAATACAAAAAATGATTACTGTGTGGGCAATTCTAAAACTTTTCTGGTGGCTAACTTAAAAATTATCTAATTACATGAGAGAATCCTAAGAACAATCCTTTAAGGTAGCACCGAAGAAGAAAATACCTAGGAAAGGGAAAACAGCCTGGAGAACAAGAACTGTAGCAATTCAGATCCGTTCCCATCTATAGGAAGCCACGACAGAACAAATGCTTCCTCAGCCCTTATCTTTCCACAAGCCAATATCATAGGAGCTGTGAGTCTCCAACTACTGTCTCCTTTCAAGACATATAACTAAGGCTTCTAGTCAAAAAAAAAAAAAAATCACAATATTGTTACGATTTCCCAGTAAATACTACATAATGATCCAAAAAAAAAAAGTATGAGTAAGATGTACCAAGGTATTCTCAATCTCTGCTGAGTAGGAAAAGAGCTTACTGGGGCTTTCTGAGTGGCTTGGGGGTTTGAGGATCACCAGGATGACAAGCAGGCCTTCCTTTTAACATAAAAAACACGTCTGGCCTGCTCAGGTCGTGAGATGCACTTAGAACACAAGGAATGCTCCTTCACCAGGAAGTCATATCTAAACACACCATCAGAAAGTCGATATTTGAGATTCCCGGGGGTCCGACCCTCTCCCGCTCTAGGGGGCGTCCCGGAGTACTGAGTGCTCCCAGCGCTAGTAGCTCACCCAAGCTCTTCCAACTCCTAAGTCTCCCCCTCAGCAGTGGCGGCTGCCAGAGCAGTCCGGACGCCCAGACATTGCTGTCTTCCAAAACAAGCACGCACGTCGCAGGCCACCTGCAAACAGGACCTGCTGGAGGCCTAAGACTTTCTGTGAGACGGGGCTGGTTGACTTAGTCACCGGACACCTGCAGCTTCCCCACAGAAAGCAGCAAACAACCCTTCTTCCTGAGAAGCCCTGGCGCCCGGGTGCGCTCAGGTGCATCTAGGGGGAAGGGTGGCCGTCGCAGCCCGAGGGGCGCCCCCTAACCCCGACGTCCCAGGCCCCGCTCCAGCGGAGTCCCGCCACCTCCCCAACTTCCAGCCACGGCGTGGCGGGCCCGCGGGGCAGTCGAAGGCTCCACGTGCGCTCCCGGGCCACTCACCCGGGCCCCGGCGGCGCTCCGCTTCCTCCGCAGCGTGAGCCCGCTCCGCAGCAGCGCAGGCAGGTCCCTGAGGCGCGGCCGCAGAGACGCGGCGGGCGGCTCGCGCTCCGGCTCCCGGGCGCTCGGGCTGCGGCGCAGTGGGCCATCGGCCGGGGCCACCGAGGCCAGGGCCGGGCTCTCGCAAGGCGGCTGCATCTTGACAGAGCCCACCGCCATCCTGATGCCCTGACGGTTGCGGCGGCGCCCGCGGCTGCTCTCCTCCGCGCTCGCTTCCGCGCCTTCGCCAAGCAGCGAGAGGGCGCGACTGCGGCTCGGGCGCGGGACGCGCTGCCAGCCGCTGCCCATTGGCGCGCGCCCGGCTGGGAGCCTCGGCCCCGCGCACCGCCCCGGCCCCGCCCAGGTGCTCCCCGCCCCGCCCCGCTGCTCACCTCCGGACGGCTGAGACCCTCCCACCGCCCGCAGAAGGGGCCCTGGAGCGCCGAGTGCTCTGAGACTGCACAGGTGCGCCATTCCCAGAAACCTCCTCCTGGCCCTATTCCCCGGAGCCTAAAAAGTCCCTTTGCTCCAGCCAGGAGTGGCCCGGACTGCGACCCAGAAGGCTCAGAGGTCTTCCTCCCTCCCGCGCTTAGCCTAGCCCCACAGCACAGTCTGTATCCTAGAAACTGTTCAGAATTGGCTTCTTGGGACGACATTGCCCACTCGGTGGTCAGTAGGCACGCTCCTCGTTCACGAGGAGCAGAGAAAACTAGTTGGTTTTGATGGGTGCTTAGTAAAATAGGTGCAAGTCTGGTGGCCCGAAGACGAATCTCTGTTAACATGTTGGAACCTGACCTCCCTGGAAGCCTTCTGTGTGTGGTGAATGTGCTTGGTAAACTGTAAAGGCTTAGCGCAGCGTGAATCACTGCTTATACAATTCCAGGAGGTAGGAATTATGGAGTGCTGAGTGGAAACCATTCCAGGAAGGCCTTCAACTCCAAGGGGTTGTGAATCTTCAACAAGGCCTTTGACCCCTCAGCACTACGACGCTGAGACCCACTCTTTGCCTATGAAGATCTGAAAAACCTTGAAAATGACAAGTAAGGATATTTGACAAGGTTACTATCATAACCTCTCATAACCTCTCACACAGCAGATGTTTGGCCAAGAGCACACGGAAATGTGGCCCAGTAGGGAGAGTGGAGATCTTGCCCTTAAGAAAAGGGAAATTCAGCCTGATGTAGATAAATACTAAGGAAATCAGGTAGTGCCTAAACTCTTGCTAATTATCAAGTGAATGTGAATACTAAAACCTCCTGGGAAGAGCAACCCAAGCCACTGCCAAGAAGTTTACACAATGTCTTAAAGCTTAGAGCCCTTCAAGGAGATTTGAAATTGTGATTTCAAACTCTTAGGTGGCTCACATAGGGCCAGAGGGAGCCAGCCGTTGGACCTGGAGGCTATGTCCTGTTAGAGAGGGGTGATGTCATAATGAAGAAGTAGGGGGAAATAGAATTTGCATTGTCCACTTACTGCAGAGGACTTATGTTTTGTCCCCTTAACACATGTACATTTACTGAGAAGGAGTCAGTAATGAGCTCTATAATCTGTTATGGTTTCCAAATGTCTGTGATGCAGGTTTATCCAAGAATGAAACTCTTCATCTGTATCTCTAACATCAAAGTCTCTTGATTTTTAGGTTAAAATATTTGTCATTACCCTGAGTTCTCAGACATCACCTATTTCAAACGCACTGTGATGTGTCAGCTAAAGGGTTGGTACTTGGTTCCCAGGAGTTCCCAGGACACTCCTAGTTAACATTCTGATCTGTGGGACCTTCTGCCAGTCATATCATCCCTGAGAAGTAACATTTGAATTATCTATGACTTCACTCTGCTACAGAAGAGATCACATATGTTTCGTCTCGTTGACATTCTCGGTCTTCACACATGTTCATGCAACTTTTTTCCTTTGGCTTTTTGTTTTTGTTGTTGTTTGTTTGTTTGTTTGTTTGTTTGTTTTTGGAAAGAGTCTCATGTAGCCCAGGCTGACCTGAGCACCCTATGTAGCCGAGGATCACGTTGAACTCTTGGCACCATTTCTCTGTCTTCCAAGTGCTAGGATTACAGGCTTTCACTACAGAGCCCAGATTCACAGTTTTCAATATAAGATTTAGGGGTTTGAAACTTATACCATAGATTCTATAGAGCTAGCCATGCCATGTATCTAAGGCACAACATCAATAAGGACTTTTGAAAAGTCTCTTTAGGTTAAAGTAATAAATAATAAAGGCCACACATACTCAGCATAAAAGTAAGCAGGTGGGAACCAGGAAGGTAGTTTGTCTGCTCAGATGATTGCCTTGCAAGTCCAAAGACCCAAGTTAGATCCTAAGAAACTATGTTTAAAAACAAACAAACAAACAAACAAACAACAAGAAGAAGAAAGCAGGGCATAAGTAGTGTCACCGCTTTTGATCCCAGGGCTGGAGAGGTAAAGACTGGTAGATCCCTGGGGATTGATGGCCAGCTAGCCTTATCTAAAGGGGCAAGCTCAGGCAAGTAGGAGACTATATTTAAAAAACAACACAAAACAACAACAAATCCAAGTATGAAAAGAACCTGAGAACTGGCATCCAGGGTTGGCCTCCACAGGCTTGCACACACATAAGGATGTGCACCTACACATGTGCATTTGCACACACACATGAGCACACACACATGATATATCAGAAAGAGTGGGAATCTGTAAGTAGAAGATTCACACCACTCCTTTCAGACAAGCCCACCCCAGCACCCTCTTCTTGTCTGTTGCCTGGAGCACCACCCTTCTATAATGCAATGCTACAGCACTTGCATCCTGAAAGGAATATTCTACAGATTTTTTTTCCAGTCTTTTGAAACTTGTGGTTGCTGAGCACTTGAAATATGGCAAGTGTGACTGAGGAACTAAGTTTTTAACTTTATTTAATTTAAATTATATAAATTTAGACAGCAGCATATGGCCACTGGCTATCCAATATGGCACATCCTAGAGATGCACATTTCTCTCACCCAGACCATTCCATTTCTTACATTCAAATGTCACCATTTCAAGGAAGCCTTTTATGACCGTGTGATATAAAACCACAGCCCTTCCCCAGCCTTTCACAGAGCTTGTTGCCTTCCAATATCCTACATAATCATTCTATATACTGTACAGACTTAGTCTCTTGCTGCCTCTCTGAAACTAGAAATAGACCCTGCGAGAGCAGATTTTTTTCTTTTGCCTAGTATTTTAGCAGTCAACCACATTCATTGAGTAAGTGAATGCTTTCATGTATGCAAACTCAGTTTTTCAAATAAGGCTTCACCTGGGTTCAAGTAAAATGTCCTGGCTTTGTATTATTGGAAGCTTAAAGACATGTACAAAGGCATGCACAAACCCAGCAGCACTCTAACAAGACCACTAGCCAGCCTGAAGTCTGGGGAACCAGAGCTGATGATTTTTAGGAATGGAAATGACATCATCAAGGCTACACTTGTGGAAATGCCTGTAATGAGAAGCCACAAATTAGATGGGCTTTTTGTAGTGAAGAGAAATCAGAGAGCTGGAAAACGGCCCTGACAGTGAGCTACCTGCAAAGTCATGACAGCTGAACTGCTGTAGGAGTGGGGCAAAACTGACTGAGGTGTTAGATGAGACAAGAGGTAGGGAAGAGGGTACAAAATGGCTTCTCACAGTGCTGAAGACTACACTCTGGGAAGATGACTGTGTCCCTTAGTCTATAATGGGACTTTGAAGACTTGGGTCTGTGTCTCTACTTCCTTGCATTTGAACAGGCTTGGGAATGCTTTGGCCCAATGTTTACGTGGGGATGATTTCACTAGATCTGTAAATAGCCCTTAATTTGGCCTGGCAGCTTCCATTTCCTGCTATCTCAGAACGCTTGTTCATAGAATGTGCCCACTCAGAAGCCAACTGCCTTGTTTTAAGGGGCCGTCCTAGATATGTAGAAAAGCCCAGTGTGGAAGGGTTCTGGCAGCTGAAATTCCCATTCAACAACATTATCAAATGTCGACTATCCATAAGCCACTTGAGATGTGCAGCCCAGGCTAGTCTTCAGCATTTGAGGGCAACCAAATTTGAGAAACCTGAGTAAGAGTTCCCCGCTGAGCACCATCGACCACTGAATGAGGAGGTCAAATAATAAATTGTATTAATCCCTAAGTATAGAGTATTTATTTCATAACTATGATGATCAAACACATGGTCAAAATAGAATGTGATTAAAATGAGAAAATGTTCCTTTGTGGGGAGGAAGGTCTATGCATAAAGAAACTATAGAAATTTCCTGGTGTGGTGGGTCATGTCTGCAGTGCCAGCCAATTAGATAGAAGGGGTGTAAATTCAAAGACAGCCTGAATTATATTGTTACACTCTGTCTCCAAAAGCCAAAGGCTAGGGACACACAGTGGCCCAGTGATTACCTGGTAAGTGAAAAGCCCTAGGTCCAATCCCTAACACCAAGGGGAAAATGTTATTAGAGTTGGCCAAAAAGGAAGAAAAGGTGGAAGATTTTCTTTGTATAATTGTGTTTATATGTACATTTGTATACATACATTGTGAATGTATTACCTAATCAAACAAGAATTTACTGGCACCATATTTAGAGAAGCCAGAAGGTTGGGTAAGCAGGTTCTGTGGGCTTCGGTTTATACAGCAGTTACACTGGCTAAGTCAGAGGGCACAGGAGTGAAAACCGAGATAATGAGAGAAGAGCGTGGGGGGTGGGGGCTTATGAGGAGGACTCGAGAGCTGTGTCAGATTCAAAGGCATGATGGCTGGATGGGGAAGGAGGTACACAGGTAGGTTGCCCTTAGAGAACATTCCACAGATGGTCTGAATCCCTGGTTGTATAAAATTCAGGATAGTGGTTCCCTGGCTTTTCTTCAATTAATTATATACTCCCGTGTGATTACCATAAATACCAAAACATAATGGATACACGGGTTTTCCTTTGTGTTCCACTGTTACTTGTCTACCTGCTTGTCCTTGGGCACAATGCACATCAGGCTTAAGACTCCTCAGACGTCACAGCTGCCAGGACGTTGATGTACCCTCTTCCTAGTACAATCCCTCTCACATACCCAACTCTGAGGTGTGCCTCACTAAAATATCTTTATACTGTTGTATCAGCTTTCAAAAATAAACATATGTAATTTCTCTTTTTTATTCAGTTCGGCCAACATCCCAGTATATAATGACTAAAATAGACAGCTCTGAGCCTGGCCTCTCTGAGGATCAGAGCTGAGTAGCTAGGTGATTGGAAGACAGATTATGTCATACAAAACTCATTTCCCAGACTGCTTCACCGAGAATGCCAGAGAGAACCATGTGTGTACTTGATACTCATGCTATTTTTGTGATTTGTATGGAATGAATATGCAATTGAGAGAAATGTAGAAAAATAATGAAACATGTTTCAGATCTAAAATGTTAAGCTTACTTTATTTTAGTTTTCAAGAATCACAAATAGAACTATCTGCCCTCACACTGCTCATGACAAACCTGTGTGGTACAGCCCTGTTATTTTTATAGCATATCACGAACCATGCCTCATGCAAATACTCCCCCCAGGGGGTGATAACATTTCCATGTGCTATTTGCATCATTGGCTCCAGTCAAAGAGAATGTCTAATAGGGATAGGTGCCAGGATGGATATGTGTCCATATAAGTTCATCTTCTACTCCTTGTGCTGATGGTCTTGAAACAAATTCTCTCTGTGCCTCTTTATACACTGTATAGCCATCACACTGGGAACTTCTAAAGTTAGGCATTCATAGTCAGGGAAGAAAAATCCTGCATGATCAAAAGCCCAGAGTGACAAAACAGTAATGAAGGACTTAATGTAACCAACAGACAGCAATAAATCTAGGCCAGTCCTGTCCTACTCTCCCTCCCCCGCCCCCCCCACCCCTACCCCCACCCCCAGCTAAAGAAATCTATGCATCCTTCTGCACACCAAAGAACACTTTCTCTGAAAAGCCTTCTCCATTGTTCCCATCTGGGACGGATCCCTCCTCCAGGACACACTGGCATTCACCTACACTGCTGCCCTAAGTTAAGGAAGGCAATACAGAGGTCTTGGCAAATGAGTTTTGCTAAGGCTATGGGAAAATACATTACCCCCAAGGGTGATTGGAGGCTATAAATGGACTCCAGATGGTGGCATGTTCAGATCAGCAGGGAAGGAAGATGATTTTAGCATCAGTATATAAAGTGCCTTAGCACAGGGAGACGCTGAACACTGGGAAGCCAACAAGACAGGGTGCGAGATCCAGGCATGAAACACTAAAAGAGTAATCCCCAAGATGGGTTTAACAGAAATGGCTCCTGTGTTGGTACATTCTGTGTGTACTTTCTTTGCTGGTTGAGTGAGATAATGCTTGTAAGACTGTAAACTTCAAAGCACCACCCAGTGGCCTTGTCTTTCTGCTAGGAAGGAAAGGGAAGAAGCAGAAGATGAGAGAGAGAGAGAGAGAGAGAGAGAGAGAGAGAGAGAGAGAAAGAGAGAGGGAGAGAGAGAGAGCGCCAGAATGGCCTTGAACTATGTAGCCCAGGCTAGCCTCAAGCTCATCCTCAATCCTCCTGCCTTAACCTCCCATGGATCCCCAAATTTAACAGTACAGTAGCCTAACATGGGCATGGCATGGTACATTCTATAACCCCAGCACTCCAGAGGCTGAGGCAGGAGGATTGTGAGTGTGAGGCCAGCCTCACTATATAGTGAAACCTTGTCTTAATAAACCATGGATTCAGAATGTGGCTCAGAGGTTGATCGTTTACCTACTTAAATGCAAGGCCTGGGGTTTGAGTGTCAGCTCCCGTAAAATAAAAAGCTGGTAGTGATAATGCAGTAGCCCTGCTTCTTCTCAGTTCATTTCCTATGGCTTCAGCTACCAGCAATTACATGGTCTGAAGAGATGAAATGGCAAATCCCAGAATAAGCTGTTTTCAAATGCCAAATTATGCACCAAGCATCCTGATAAAATCCCACAGCGTCCTGCTGCACTTCCTTTCTGGCTGCATCTCCCTGCAGGATATGCTGCTCACCTGGTAGTCACCAGTGGTCATCTGCCCTCATGGTTTGCATAGAAAGTGTTCCCATCAAAAGGGGCTTTGAAGTCTTGCTCCCAGCTAGCAACCGTATGGAGAAATGACTGGAACCTGAAGAAAATAATTTCATCAGTGGGTTGATCCACTGATAGGTTAGGTATTGCATGGGCTCTTACAAAGAGTCTCAAATCAGAGGTAGCCTCTGGCTGTCTGCCTGTCTGTCATCTGTCATCCTCCTTCCCCCACCCCTCCTTGGACCCTGCCACCATTAGGCTAGCCTTCTCTACCTTTTGAGATTTTCTCCCATGGTCTTCTGCCTCACCAAAACCAGAAACAATGGAACTGTCTACTGAATTCATGTTACTATGAATCACAACACATCCTTCCTTCTTAGAGTTGATTTGTTCAGGTGTTTTGTCGCTGTGGTGAAAAGAGACTACCCAGGTAGGATTCTTGACCAAATGAACTGTTACCATATCACAAAGTTTATGTAAAACTAACCCTTATTAACACATTGAAACTGGTCTATGTCATCTCTTCCAGATAAAGTGCTTGAAGACCTGCTGTTCCCAATGGTCTCTGGCCCAAATTTGTATCTTTTTATCAGGATCTTCATAAGTCAACTAAGGTCATACAAAATTCCTAATAGTCTCTAAGATAGGCTTGCTCAGGATTTATTCTGTGCCTAGCTTTGGTCAGTTTCCACAGATGATTAGCATCAAGAAGCAGGAAGATGCATACAGTGGTGCCACTCATGTATGGGGAATACATTCCTGGATCCCTAGGAGATTCTTGAAACTATGGATGTTATAACCCTATGTATAAGAGCGTTTTCTTATGAAAAACTAAGCAGAGTAGGCAGAATAAGAGAGTGCTAGTGACATAGCCCAGGGAGTGGTTTTCAGATACTGTCAATAGGATAAAGGGAAATTAGATTCACATGGCATAGAGTTAAGACCAGTCGACACTACAGAAAAAAAAAAGCTTCATCTCTACATAGAAAGTCTTTTCTGTCCATTAAAGTGCTACTGAAACCAAGAATGGTCACAGTCTTTGTCAAATGGGGAGATTAGATCAGGCGCAGAAGGATTATGTTTCATCAAATTGAGGGTTGAACTAGATGACCTGTGACATTGTTTCTAACCAAAGACGCAGTATTTCCCCAATCTTGGTACACAGAAAATGTCTATAGGTCAGGAGTCTCATTGTGGTCTAAGAACACTGTGGTTGTTCACCACACTTCAAGAGGTTCTGAGTGGGTCTTTAGGCTGATGACATTGCTCAGTGAGTAAAGATGCTTGCTTCCAAACCCGATGATCTGAACTTGATCCCAGGAACCTACTGATGAAGAGAGAGAACTGGCTACAAGATTTTCTCTGACTTCCATATATAAGCAATGACAGGTGCACAGCATCCCTTCAGAAAGAAAGAGAGGGGGGCTGGTGAGATGGCTCAGCGGGTAAGAGCACCCGACTGCTCTTCCAAAGGTGATAAGTTCAAATCCCAGCATCCACATGGTGGCTCACAACCATCCGTAACGAGATCTGGCGCCCTCTTCTGGAGTGTCTGAAGACAGCTACAGTGTACTTACATATAATAAATAAAATAAATCTTAAAAAAAAAAAGAAAGAGAGGAAGGAAGGAAGGAAGGAAGAGAGAGAGTGAGAGAGAAGGGAGGGAGGGAGGGAGAGAGAGAGAGAGAGAGAGAGAGAGAGAGAGAGAGAAGGAATGAGGGAGGGAGGGAAAAAAGGAAGGAGGGAGGAAGAGAGAGAGGAAGGCAGGAGAAAAACCCAGCAACCTTTTCTCCTTTTCTTTTTTCTTTTGCAATGCTAGAGGGTAAGCCCAGGCCTCACACAATCCAGGGCAAATGTTCTACACCTTTGAGCTATGCTTTCAGCCCTCAACAATTTCCTTTTTATACTAAAATGTCATCTGCCCCTTATTCTCATTCTCTCATGAGTACATGAGGTGCTTCCTGGAGGCTATAGATATGCGGTGTCACAACAGACAGAACACAGGAATGCATACATATGGGATGGAAGCTGTCTCTGTTCATCCAGGCATTAGAAAAATAAATAAAATAAAAACAGTGTCACTACGTTCGCGAAATTTGATTTTGTTTTAGAAAACAATGGTTGTTTCCCACATACACTACTTGTATGTTATCTTACAATTTGTTTATTAAACAAATTAATAACTAATTCTTTTCATTCTCAACTTTAAACTTTAATATGGTAAGTATTCATAGCTAGAAGCAATACAAACCCTCTTTGGGGTCCAATATAATTTTAAAAATGTAAAGGGTTACTGACCTCCAAATAATTGAGACCTACCATTATAAGGTTTAGGTTTAAAATCTGTGATAAGAAGAATGAAGGAGGATAAAAATAGGCTAATACATTTTTCTGCATCACTGACTGCTCAGCTCCCTTCATGAAACTATAATACAAAGCTGGGGGAGATAACGTGGCATGGGATGGATCTCTGCTCAAGTCCAGGGTTTCTGCTCTCTAACCATGTTTCTTAGGTGACTCTTTTGTCTCAGTCTCTCTTTTATGCCGTTCTATGTAATACTAATGCTGTCAGGCTGTGTGAAGGTCAGACAGATATGTGCAGAGTGTGGTGCCGTTGGTGCTGTAGCTGGTCTCTGTGTGGATGGAGCTGTTACTCTGCTGTCATCCCCAGGGAGCCCCAGGGAGGCGGCTTAACCTGACTAGCAAACTGTGGAGTCAGAATCGCTACCAACCTTCTTTCCTCACTTGCTCCCGCTCTAGGCAAACTCCAAAACCTTCAGACAGGTTATTCCTGAAGTGCCTTCTTTACTGCCAGCAGCCCAGGAAGGACGTTGTCTTCCTGTTCCAAACCCAGTTGTGTGGGGGGGTGAGGGAGTGCGGGGTAAAGTAATTCTGAAACGTGGAATAAAGATACCCTGGTCAAGGCTCACATGGGTGATATATTAAGTCTTTGACCTTAGCCCGGCATTTCACCTCCCTGTGTGTGTTTCCTTGTCTATAAAGTAAGGATAATAAAAGGCAGCATGCAGATGGTTTTAAAGACTAAAGTCAACAGTGCCATGAAAACACACTGTCAAACGGAAGAATGTGTATGAGTGCCGGTTGCTAACAGCTCTTACCTTGCGGATGTACAGAAATGGTGGGGGCCAAAATTTCCACAGGGACAATCTCATCAAAATGATAAAAACACACCTCACATGTACAAAGGCACACACTCCTAGATATACTCCTATTGGCCATTCGCCTGAAAGTCGCATATAGTTTTACAAGCACATAAACTTTGTAAAGGTGTTTTCATTAATCTCCTCTATTAATTTTCTTTTTCTGGAGCCTTATACCAAGCCCGGGAAACACTATGGCTTATGTCAGTGTTTTATTTCTAAGTAAACCCCAGTGAATAAGGTTTTATTGATAAGAACAGCAATAAAAAAAAAAAAAACCAACTTTCTTTAAACTTGTAAAGTGGCGCTCACCTGAACCACCTGAGACTCAGGCAGGGTATAGAACAAGGAACAGAAGGGGCCGCCATTCCTAACTCCTATTTGACAAGATGTTAAATAATTTTTTTTTAATGCTGCAGAAACTCTTATTTTATATCTATTTGTTTAGAACTGGGGAGAGCTGTTAGTCGTAAAATTTCTGCTTATTCCTGGCAAAATAACAAAACTGTCAAAGTCCAGAGGTTCTGATTCAGTTCTCCAGGTTGGGGCAAGTCGTGATTGGCTGGAGCTGGTGGGATTGTCTGCTTGAGTGTCCTTATTGCCTCTTCTTAAGCTATGGACTTCCCAGGGATTGTGGTCACTCCCTCTGGGTATTGCGAAAACCCCCCATTATTTACAGGATGGCTTTCTGTACCGTGAACATCAACCCGAAATCTAATTTTATAATCCCAATCAAAACTAATAGCACTTAGCTTTTTTTCACAGATAGATGTGAAACATTCTTTCAGAAACCTTTTGTAACACCAATAGAGTCACATGCTTACTTAAGCAGGAGACTCAGAAGATCAACAAAACATATTTGTAAAGCTCTACTTCTCTTCCCCAAGTTACATGGGCAAGATGATTTTAGGTCTCTGGTTATAATGTAGACATAAGAGAAAGAAGATAAAATAAATCAGAGAGACAGAACAACAGGAAAGGCTGGGAGCATTAGTGACTATGTGTCATCTTACCTCCACCTTCCTCAGCATGTCCCCTTGTGAGTGTTAACATCAAATAAGCCTCATTTTGGGGCCAGGCTGGCTGGCAGTTTTCTGTGTCTTTAACCAGGTATGAAGTTTAATGGGCTACTATCTTTGACCTTCCTTCCCTTGTTTGCAAATTAAATATAGTAATAGTAACTATTTTATACCATTATATAGGAATATATAATATGTGTTTTATATCATATATATATATATATATATATATATATATATATATAGCTGGCATAGTCAGAAATATAAGCATGTTAGTGATTATATTCCATACTGAGGAACATAAGCTTCAAATAGTTGAGAAATCCTGAAGTTGTGTTTGAAAAAAACTAATGCCTGTGCACTTTTCAGGTAGATGAGACATGAACTTCATCAGGGTTTTAGGGTAGGCAACCCAGTAAGGAAATCTGAGGCCTACAGCATCAGGGAAGGGACAGCCTAACTCCATAGTAGATGGAGCGTGTAGAGACAGAACAGCAACTAACAATTGTAAGTTGCTGCATCTACACAGAGGCCTTTGCTATGGATTTGTACACAGCTTGAAAGGTTGCTCGCTGTCTCAAAGAATGTCTGAGGAAGTTTCACCTCCTCATAGAAAGATAGAACCTGAAAATGGAAGATATCAGACTCTGCATGTCCATCCATATAAGAAGGAATTGAACAATGGAAATTCAACAGATCACTTTATCATGAAAGCAATTGGCACAGGATTGGATGTGAGACACAGAGCAGGAAAGTAGAAAGGCGGCTTCAGGAGGTTGCTTCTAAGGCAGGGGAAGATCCCCATGAAAAGGGAAGAGATGGTGTGGCTGTTTTCTGGAGCAGTTACCTGAGACCCGTGACTGGTTGGTATGCACTTGGAATAATTTTCTGCCATGACAACAGGTAATCCTCAAATAGTTTTAATCCCTAACAAGAGGGAGGAGCTGCTGCTTTTCCATCTTGTCACTTGCATAGTAATAACCATGAGAAGACTAAATAATTGAAGCTGCCTTGGTTGCGACCGGCTTTATTATTCTCAGTTTAAAAAATGAATGATTCTTTCTTCTCTCTGGGATGGGGATAACTGGTTCAAATCACATTCTTGGTTCTCCTTGTACTTCTTTGGAATCAAACTAGATATCATGTTCATTTTGTCTCAGAAATGATAGCGACAAATTTTTTTTCTGATTTAATCACAGCACATACCCATTAACTAATCAAACAATATGTACAGACCTTAGCCATGTCTTGTGTTAAGCCCTGTGGTACTGACAGATGTAGACAGAATCCATTTTCTAAAGTCCATTCTGTAAAGTCTAGTTGAGAGAGTCAGAAGGACACAGAGAAGGAAGAAAACTAGAGCTGGGTGTGTTTGAATACTTGCCTAGCTCACACCAAGCCCTGAGCTCCATCCTCATTATGGTAAAGACTCCAAGTAAGGCTGTATAACTGCGATCTAGCACGCAGGAGATAGAACCAGGAGGAGCAGAAAGAAATTCAAGACAATCCTTGACTTAAGTTTGAGGCCAGCCTGGGATATCTGAGAGTTTATTTCAACTGACCCTCCCAAATAAACAGAGTTTGAAGAGAGTGGAGATATAGATCCGTGGGTGAAATACTCGCTGAGCTGACCCAACTTCTACTAAAAAGCTGTGTACAGAGGCATATATAACCTCTAACCTTAGTGCTGCAGGGTCGAATGGACACAGGGAGGTCTGTGAGTGCTGTTGGCCATCTAGATAGGCTAGCTGAAACAACAAGCTGGCTCCAAATTCACTGAAGGGACTCAAGAAACAACATGGCGAGAGGCAAGAGAAAATCGCCTGATGTTGCCAAGTGGTCTTCACATGCATGTATCCACAATGTACACAATCACACTCAAGCATATACCATACACACAAGAAGAGGGAGAGGGGCAGGGAAGGACAGGATGAAGGAAGGGGAAAAAAGGGAAGGAAGAAAATAAGAGGAGTAAGCTCTATCGGTAAATAAACCCCATTGTGCTCAGATGTGTGATGGAGAGCAACTTCAGCCGGCAAGCTCTTACCCAGAACTGTTTTGGGAGTGGAGAGTTTACAGGACTTGCAGAACATGGAGTCCTCAGATGAGGAAACCACCCCAGCTAAGCTACTATTGAAAGAGGAGTCAGACAGGGATTGGGAAGGTGTTAGCATTTCTTCTAGGCTCCACCCAACAGTCACCCAGCAACAGCCAGGTTGGTGCCTGGCTTGCTATAAAAAAAAAACTGGCGTGTGTGTGTGTGTGTGTGTGTGTGTGTGTGTGTGTGTGTGTGTGTGTGTGTGTGTGTGTGTGTGTGTGTGTGTGTGTGTGTGTGTGTGTGGTGTGTGTGTGTGTCTGTCTGTCTGTCTTTCTCTCCTTCCTCTCTCTTTTCTCTCTCTCCTCCTCCCCCTCCCTCTCCTCTCCTTCTCTCTCCCCTTTGCCCTCTACCCCCAAGTGTTCCTGACAGGCCTATTTCCTTCTTTCTCTTTTCCCTCTCCTTCTGTCCCTCTCTGTCCCCTCTCTTTCTCTGCCTCTACTCCCTTCTCAACCCCCTTCTCATACCCCCAAATAAACTTCATGTTATACTAGATAAATCGAAGGCCAGTACCTCAAAGGGGAATGCCTCAGCATGACACTACTCCCAAGGCACTCCCAGACCAGGGTGGGGAGGGGGTTGCGGGGAGAATGCCTCAGCGTGACCCTCCCCACCCCTGCAAGGCACCCCCTATGGCCACATCAGGCCGCATGCCACTGCATTACAAATCACAGCAAGGACTGGACGACTTCTTGCCCAGTGCCAGGGGCTCCATGTAGGTGATAAGCAGTGTGTGTGGTGTTGCTCCATTTTCGGAGAAGCATATCCTGCAAAACATCCCATAAACTATGGTGGATAATGAAAATTTGCTGGAATGTATCAAGATTACAGAGGCTCTTAGAAGTCAGGTAGAGGGTGTTAGAAGAGAGGAGGGGAATCACAGAGAGCTGGCAGTTCTGTGCTGGAGAGGGACATGCTAGGGGCAGGCATTAGAGTGGCAAGCCAAGAAACAGGAAGCAGAGCTACCTGGAGAATTAACATTAGAAAGGACAGTTTGGGGGAACCATAGCCATACTGGGGGCGGGGTAATGTATGCTACAAAACATTGCACAGTCAAAGCAGAGATGGAAGTGAAGAATTAACACCTTCCACAGCTGCCTAAAACTGCATGGGGTTCAGAACAAGAAGAAGCCACTCAGGAAGCAAAGGGAGTTGCCAGACTCAGTGGGAGTGGTCAGCACTCTTAACCAGCAACAATGGAATAATGAACAATTCGGGACTTTAAAAATTCATTTGTCCTTGTTGAAACAAAAGCAAACCTTAAAAAAAACATTACGAAACAATTTTTGGAAAAACACATTTTGTGGCTCTGAATTCATTTAGTATCAGACAGGAACTAATTCCCTAACACGGTATTATTCAACTTTCCTAACACTTTTATACAGCTCCTCATGCTGTGGTGACCCCTCCCCAACCTAAAATTATTTCCGTGGCTACTTCATAATTGTAATTTTGCTACTGCTATAAATTGTAATGTAGATATCTGATATGCGGGATATCTGATAAGTGACCCCGTGAAAGGGTCACTTGACTTTCTCCAAAGGGATTTTGACCTAGAGGTTGAGAACCCCTGCCCTAACAGTTGCTAGGAGACACTGTAGTAACTAAATGCGTATAACCTGAAGACACAATAAAGATCTTCATCATTCTGTAGAAGGACACACTTCAAATGAGTCCACAAGTTGCATTTGAATGTAATGCTGGATTCACGCAGAGTGGATGTGCCCAGGCTGACCTTAAATCTTTCCTCCATAATTCAGGACTTTTCTGAATCTGTAGAGGGAAGATAATAGAACAGCGTACACTTTCGTCTCCTCTTCCCCCGTGAATGAGCAGAAGGCGAGTAAGCAGCCGTCTGTGATGCATGCGGTGTGTAAGGCACAAGCCTTTGCTTGTTTCAGTTTACTTTTTAGTGTCCGTGGTGCTGAGGGTGGAATCCGGAGCCATGTGCATGCCCCACTAAGCATCACTGAGCTACACACCAGCCATAAACCACAGCTCTTTAAAGTCTCAGCTCTGGCCTTTCACTCTGTGGTGAAGACTGTGTGTGTGGCCACCATGCTGACTAAAACCATAGTGGTGGACCTCCCTGTCCACCCCCTCGACCCCCTGCATGTTGCCTACAGGATCCCTAAAGCTGAGATACCTGTTAGGGTTTAGGCACCAATGCAAGGATTCACCAAGGAAGCAATGGAGGCAGCCTCCATGAAGGAGCAGAGAAAAATATTCACCCTGTCAAAGCACAAGGCAATTGTGTGGCCTGTGCAGCTTCCTAATGAGCTCGCCTGGATGGAGGCTTAACCCAGTGCTATCTTAACCCTCAACTACAGGGCTTGAGTATAAACCACCGGCAGAGGCAAGGTGCTGAAAGTCATTTAACGTTGGGTGTCTTTAGCACTGCTCTGAGTATCTCTGATAAGACATGATGTGCCCTGCCAAGCTGTATGTGAAGAACAGTGAGGGGGGAGTGCTTCTTAGCCACTTGTATCTCACAAATGGTACAATTAACACTGTTCTTAAGAAGCTGGGTCTGGTAGTATCTCAGACTCCTATTCAGAACAACCCCCACCCCAGATAAATCAAACTTTACAACAGACCTTCCACCTATTTGAGAGAGTTTCTGTTGTTCTCAGCTGCATGTGCCAGGCTCCTTAGGAGGCAACAGATACAAGAATTCCGGGTACTATGGCCCTCCCAGCTATCTTCCCGAAAGCCAGGGATAGACCTGTACGTGGGAGGAAGCAGACCGCAGTGATGGGAACAGAAGATGAAAAGCAACCTGTACACACAACCCTTATGAAGTAAAGTTTATCTTCCTGCTCATTTCTCCAGGATTATGTGTCCCGGCTCAAACCCCTCAGTCTTGTCACCTTTTCATAACTTAGTATTCTTTGCCCAAATCAATATATAAATGTTCAACCCTAACTGCGTCTTTGTGTGTCTGTTTCCTTAGGCTGTCTCCTGAGTCAAGTAAAACTTACAGTAAGTGGTTCCTGTTTTTCTCTTGCTAATTGGTCTTTTGTTACAGGGGTTTGGGGACTTCGAAGAATGGAGAGCAATGGGTTCTTTCCCCCTCTCCATTAGTCAGGCCATCCATAGCAAAAAGCCACAGACTGTGTGGCTTAACACATGTTTATCTCCTGCAGTTCTAGGGTCTAGAAGTTCAAAATTAAGATGCAGGAATGCTGGTTTCCCCAGAGGCCTCTCTTCTGACTGCAAATAGCCTTTGTCTTTGTGCATGCTTCCTGGATGTTGCAAGGTGTGTCCGCACACTGGTCGGACTGGATTAGGGTCCTCCCACATGACCTCATTCAACCTCCATTACCTCTTTAAGAGCATTGTTTCAACACATTGATAAGTAGGCATTATGACAGCAGCCTATGAATTTGGGGAGGGCTTAAAATGCAGCCTATTAACAGAATTATCATTCACATTCCTCATGTTATTGTGTGCCTGTTTCTATAATGAAGATGCATATTAACTAGGTTCCATAAAAATATATGCTCACTGTTGTCTTAAATTAACAACAATCTTCTGTAAATCCTTCACAACCCCTCTCTATGATGTAACGTCCACCTGCAATGGGCCCCCAGTCTTGTTTGACACATCTTGGCTCTACCAATACATCTATCCCTGGAGGGACTTTCATTAATTAAGAACTGGCCTCCACTGACTACATCTGTGGCTATACTAGGAGCTGACTGATTCCTATAGTTAGGCAATTATTCCCATTTAATGGATGAGAAAACTGAGGAGTAGAGAAATAACACAATTTATTGTACCTGTAGCTCTTTATTAATGCTGCCAAGCCTGTCTCCCAACGGTGGTGAGGTCCTCCTTTGTCTAGGCTACAGACTCTATATTTAACTCAATTATTTGAAAGGTGAGCCTATGCAAAAAACAGATCAGCCTTGGGGAACATGGGAAGAGTGAGGTAATTAATAAGGCTTTGGATCTGTTCCCAAGAAACTGAAAAATGCAACAGAGGAGGAAGGAGGAGAGAGAGCGAATACACAGATGTGTGGTAGGAAAACGGGAGAGGTAAAAATGACCACCAGCAGCACTTCAGAGCATCTCAAAGACACAGACAAAGGCCATCCATTCCATTGGGGGAGTCAAAGCCTGAAGTAAATAGGAGTTCAAAACACCCTCTCCCATTCTTCACACCATGCTCCCTAACATGGAATCAGAGAGCAGGAGTGGGGACTGTAGGGTACATTCACTGGCAGAGAGGGAGGATATGGCAGCTGAGGTGCTGTGTGGAGAAATGAGAGCAGCAGCAGACATGGCTGGTGACAGCTTGTCCACTCAGGGTGTGTGCTGCCCGCGTGCTCCATGCTTATTAAACACCAGGAGATTTCTATCTGAACTCCACACTGGGGCTGCTCTTCACAGATCTGAAGATCTATTCACCGGGTCATTTTCCCTGTATTCATTACTGTGATGTCACTTCCTCCCTTTATTCATTACTGTGATATCACTTCCCATTGTCTCACACCAGCTGACCTCACTCACTTAAATTATCTGCCACCACCTTCCTGGTAGCAACTGCTCAGTGTCACTTGACTGGGCATTAAATAAGACTGGAAACTCAATACAGTCTGTGTTTAAGTCTCAGCCCTACTGTTTGACTATTTGATTTACCTCTCTATTTTGCTTTTCTCATCTGGTACATGGTTTACTACTGTGCCCAGACTACAAGAACCACTTTATGTATACTACTCAGCAAACATTTGACTATCACAAATTTCTAAACCAGTGTCTTTCAAACTGTGGGTCACAAGCTTTCTGAGAGTCAAATGACCCTTTCACAGAGTAAGACCATCAGAAAACACAGATGTCTACATCACGATGAATAACGGCAACTTACAGTTGTGAAGTAGCAATGAGAATAATTTCATGGTTGAAGGTCACCACATCATGAGGAGCTGTATTAAAGGGTCATAGCATTAGGAAAGTTGAGAGGCACTGGTTTAAACAGAGAACAGCTCTTGCTGCTGTTGCTATGGGATTTCATCAGTGTATATATTTGTTTTCTCTCTCCCTCTCCCTCTCCCTCTCCCTCTCCCTCTCCCTCCCCCCCTCTCATGTATGTACACACATGTGCGTGATATGTTTATGTGTGTCTGCATGCAGGTAGCTGTGGAAGTCAGAAGTTGGTCCCATATCTCCCTCAATTGCTCTCCATCTTTATT
This sequence comes from Mus minutoides, assembly GCA_902729485.2. Classification (NCBI taxonomy): domain Eukaryota; kingdom Metazoa; phylum Chordata; class Mammalia; order Rodentia; family Muridae; genus Mus; species Mus minutoides. Next base: position 92,109 of record LR750196.1, on the reverse strand, counting down.
TTTTTTTAAGATTTATTTTTTACTAGATGTTTTCTTCACTTACATTTCAATACCCTCCTCCCTCCCCCTGCTCCCCAACCCACCCACTCCCACTTCCTGGCCCTGGCATTCCCCTATACTAGGGCCTAGAATCTTTGCAAACCAAGGGCCTCTCCTTCCACTGATGGCCAACTAGGCCATCCTTTGCTACATATGCAGATAGAGACACTAGCTCTGGGGGTTCTGGTTAGTTCATATTGTTGTTTCTCCTATAGGGCTGCAGACCCCTTCAGCTCCTTGGGTACTTTCTTATTTTTTTAAGACAAGGTCTCTCACTGGCCTGGAATTCACCAGGTAGGCTAGGCTGGCTGGTCAGTGAGCTACAGTGATTTGGTTGTCTCCAGCTCCCAGCCCTACATTACAGGTGTACACCACCACACCTGCCTTTTTATGTGGGTGCTGGGGATCTCACCCCAGATCTTCATGCTGATGTAGCAAGCATTTTACTGACTGAGCATCTCCCCTGCCTGTCTTTGGAAATTTCCTTCCACAAGAGAAGAATACCAGTGGAAGCAGCATCTTCAGTCAGGGCTTAAATGTGGAGCAGAAGGAAAGTCCTGCCTTATTCTAGACATAGTCCTGAGCCTCTAGTTTAGCCTGGCCATTTCATACACACATCATTCCCCAAAGACACCAAGACACCTGTCTAAACAAGCAGCCCTTAAACAAAGAGGTTGGTGGTATCTTTTTAGTAGACCAGGCACAAACATTTCTCATTCAAAAGTCAGAAATGGATCAAGTCCTTTAAATTAGTTTATGCACAATTAATTCAAGCAAGTGAAACTTGATTGTTTCTAGGAAATTAGGGTATGGACATCAAAATGCATCCCCCTCCCCACCGGTTGGGACACATTAGAAAAGATTATGGAGACAAGAAATGTATTAATCCTTTTGTTATTTACATACATGAATTTTTGAATATTGAAAATTATTCCTCAGCTAATAATAACCTGAATTTTCATTACCCGAATAGACAGGGACTGATTTCGTGATAAGGAGAGAAGGTGATGCGGTGCTGGGTTATTAATCAACTTGGCATTTTAAATTTGCACCGAGGAAATCCCAATCGGGATGATGGGAGCTGAGAAGCTGCATGAAGTGGTTCGGTGGAGGTGAAATAGCAGGCTTCCCTCCCCACTCCGGGGTTGATTCCGTTCCCACCCTCAGCGGCCGGGGGGGGGGGGGGGGGGGGGGGGGGGGGGGGGGGGGGGGGGGCAGTCTGTCCACCACGGTTTCCCCATCTAAAGGATGGATCTGGGCAATAGCTCTTGAAGAGGGACACAGTGGGAGGTGGAGTCTAAGCAGTCAGCAGAGTAAGTTAGAGGCTGGGGATGAAGCCCAGAGGCTGCAGTGTTTGCCCAGCGCTCCTGTAGGAAGCCTTGGGTTCCATCCTCCACACCCTATGGAACTGTGTGTGGTAGAGGTGAAAAGATCAGAAATTGGAGGTTATCTTTGGCTACACAGTGAAATCAAAGCTGGCTTGGGATACAGGACACTTCAAAAAAACAGACAAAAGCCATTGGTCACTGCTTTAAGCAAGATGCCCAAGATTGTCATAGGAATTGGAGCCTTTCTTGATTTTTTTTTAATGTCACTTTGTACCTAAAAGAAGAAAAACTATTTTTCCTCCTTTGTGGAAATACAGATTTGTGAAGAGGGTGTGAATAATATGAGGCTAGCTTGAAGTGTCCACATGTGGGACTGCTGGGGAGAAAAGTACCGGTCGATAGATAACAAGGTTGAGGGTTGATCTAAGCAGAGATGGAGAACACAGGATAATCTGCTATCAGGTGAACTAGCTCTAGATGCTGCCATGACAATAGTCAGAGCCTAGCTGCTTCCGCCTTCCCTCCAAGTCTTTCCCTTCATCATAGAAAGACACAGAAAATATAGCACCTGCTGCTGAGTACTCTGAGTGCTGAGTACTCTGAGTGAGTGCTGAGTACTCTGAGTGAGTGCTGAGTACTCTGAGTGAGTACTGCCACTGAGTGCCTAGTATGGAGGTCTCCAGTTTTCCTAGAGGTGGGCTTTCTCAGGGTCATAAGACTGATACATCCAAGGTCATTGTTATTGTGATAACATTTTCTTACAGGGAAATAACCACATGGGTTAACATTTCAGCACGGTCACCCAACAGTAAACTTTATAAACTGGTATAAATTAACCCTACTGAGGACAATTCCCCCTGACTTAAAAAGAAATTAACAAAATGTATTTCATCCCGAAGCAAGTTTCAATATTCCAATATTTTGGATTTATAGTCAGACAAGTGTCCACGGGGACATTAAATATTAATAATCTTGCCTGTGTTTGTATCACAGGGGTGAACAGAGCCTGGAGTTGAAAGCATAACGGGCCCCAACAGATGTGCATGCTCATTTGCCTCTCTTTTAACCCATAGACTCCTGGGCAAATCTATGGGTGGGTTTTATGACTGATAGTGATTTACACAAGTCTAGAAGTGGCCTTTACTGCTGTTATCGCCTCTGCTTGGGAGAGAGAGAGAGAGAGAGAGAGAGAGAGAGAGAGAGAGAGAGACATTGAAACAGAGACTTGAGTGCAATACAGGCAGGGATGTCTTGAGAAATCTAACTCAGAACAAATGTATGGTCCTGAAAAATGGCATTATTGCAGGACCAAATTAAGATGTCAGCCACATCAGAGAACAGAAGCTCCTTCCTGTGCCACGGGAAGCCGGGAAGCCGTCCCACTGGGCAAGAGCCAGGTACTCAGTAAGCAGAGAGAGGCCGAGATGCTTGCTGAGCTTCAAGGCAGGAGCAGGTGCCTACAGAGACAATAACCAGCAATTAGCTCCTGGAAGCACATGAGCAGGGTAGAGGTGAAAGTGGCCTGGCACTTGATTTTATTTAGCTTTCCCTTTGATATCTGAGAATCACACTGATGATTACTGTATGCCAATCTGCAAAGCTTGATTGGCCTATTCATATAGGAATGATCTTGGGGGTGGGGGGAGCTTTATACTCCTGTCCTACTGTGAGGGGCAGGCATCAGTTTGGTTGCCCAGTGGCCTCCTATATAGCATGGGTTTCCGGGAAAGAGTCATCTAGCACTTAACCAGGATGACCGAGAAAGGCAGAGTAGAAGCCTCTTATGCGGTTCTGCTGAAAAACCTGCACTGTAAATTTGTGGCACTTGCTAGGAACTCCGGAGAGCCAGGACATGTGCTTATGAGCATGCTCTTACTTAAGCAGTGAAATGCGAAGTGAACCTTGCTCAGTAGTCATAACTAGTTATGTTAGGAGCATCTGAGGTTCTGTGACCATAAAATCCCTGTGGATCCCATGCTCTTTTTCTCTGAATTTAAAATAAGCCCAGTTGCAGGACATAGAGAAGTCAGTCAATCTCAAACCTTTACGCTCACTAACTTTTATAGGCCTGAAGGGTGTTATACAGGCTGGGAGGTGGGGGGGTGCACGGGAGAGGGGGAGTAAAAAGACATCAGTGATCTTACCTCAGGACTGGGCCCTGTGAGCTACAATACCAACCTGCCGTGCAAGGTGTATGCACTGGTGCAATAGGTCTGGGCTCAGCAAAAGGTAGTTTAAGGCCAAATCTGGAGTGTCTGGCTGGGGGTCCGGTTATTGTCACACATAACTGGCACACCTGGTGTGGTGGTCACAGGACATGACATAAGAAGCTGCTAGGTCCCCAAGGGCAGGGCATCGGAATTGTCTGTAAGCTAACAGTGTTCTAGCACTGTAAAGAGACACCTTGCTCACAGCAACTCTTATAAAGGAAAACATATTTTTATCATACAAACCAGTCCGAAAATTCCTTTCAGCCTTGAAGTCAAGTTCAGGCCATTACAGCCTCGAGTTTAAAAGATAACTAAAGAATGTTTGATTGCGTCTATTCAACAGCGATCCTGGGGATTTATGTTGAGACTGTCATCTTGGTGAGTTTCCCCGAGCGGCACATGGTTTACTGGGTTTCCTTCCCCTCTCTGGGCTGAGGGCCTCTCCTTTTTCACATGTCCACCAGCTCCAGCCCTGGGAATCACAAGGTTCCTCTTATTCTTCTTTCATCCCTGACCCTCATGTTCACAGAGGCAGCTGAACTGTGGTGCTCAGTCTATAGAATACCATTATGCTGGTCCATGCCTATACGTTTTCTTTCATCCAAGCATGCAGCTCCTTCTCACTCCTCCCCTGTAGCTGGCCTTTGCTACTTTGTGGGTTCTTCTTTTTCCCACCTTTTATCCCCCCAAGTTTAGTCCCCTATCACTAGATAAGAAAGAAAGAATGATAGAGGGGAGTGAGATAGAAATCCCTGAATTTATTTTCTTTCCCTCTGTTTCTTCTTTGAGAACGACTAGTAACAAACCTCAAACATCTTTCCCATCCCCAAATGATCACCAACCACCAACCATATACTTACCAGGGCCCTAGCATTTATATACCTTCTGAGACGTTCCCAAATTTTCAAATATCACACTATCCTTGAAACTATCTGCAGCTGGCAAAACCATACCTCTGCTAGAGCTCAAGACAAATCATAGTCAGCTGATGTGGACAGCCCAAAGCAGCCCCACATCCCTACATGTGAGATTAAAACAATAGCATTCTTATAATATTTCTGTCTTTTTAAAAGAAATAAAAAATTCCAGAATTGTCACTATATCCCCATGCTTCCTCTGCACCTCGAGATGCTCTACAGTATCTGGGATGGATACATTCTTACCCAACAGAGGATGTAATTGGATACATGTTTGTGCATTTAATGTATGTTATAGTTTGGGAGTTGATGTCCTCCAAAGGTCCATATATTAAAAGCCTAGTTCCTGGAACCATTTCTGGGGGGTGCAGGATATGAAAACTTTCAGACTTGGGATTTAGTGAAAGGCTTCAGGACTGTCTTCTGATCATGAGATGACTGGGCTTGCCCTATCATATGTTCCTACCATGATACACTGCTACATCAGAGACCTCTAAGCAGTAGGGCTAACACTTCATGGAGGGGAATCTCCAAAACTGTGAGACAAACTAAACCTGTTCCCTGGATAAGCTGATTACATCAGACACTTTGTTATAACAATGGAAAGCTAACATGGTCAGCACATATGATGTGGTCTGGGAAACCTTGTATCAGTTCATGCCTTTTTGGCTAAAAACTGTGTTTCTAAAATTTATCTGTAACTAAGCATGGTATCCTATGCCTGTAATCCAGGTACTCAAGAAGATGAGGCATGAGGATTATTCCAAATTCAAGATCAGCCTGGACCAAAGAGTGAGACCAGACATCAGACAAGACGAGGGATACCTTTAATCTCAGCACTTGGGAGGCAGAGACAGGCAGGTGTCTATGAGCCCTAGGGATACCTTTAATCTCAGCACTTGGGAGGCAGAGACAGGCAGGTGTCTATGAGCCCTAGGCCAGCCTGGACCACATAGTGAGACCTTATGTGAAAGGGTGGGTGGAATTTATCTCAAAAATCATACACACACACACACAAGAAATTCATCTATGGCGCTTTGTAAAACCTCATTATTTATAATTCCTCTTCAAAGCTTAGACAAATGACATGGCATCATTCTTGTGGAAGATGGGGCCCTCTAGTATGTTAGTTGTCTGTTATAAATAATACATTAAGTCCCCAAGAAAGAAAATGCGTTTCTTTCCAAAGTCTGCCTTATATAAATCACAATTGGATTTGCACCAATCAGTGGGGCCTCCTGATTCTCTCTAAGCCCCCATGTCAAGCTTAATCTTGAGGTAGATTGTTCATCTCCACTGCCCACCTCCTACAAGCTAATGTGGGGCTAGCCATTTTCACCAAACACTGTTTCTGTTGGGTTCTCAGTGAGGCCAGACTTTGGACATTCTCAGATAGTGGGTTGGTCTCTAAAAAGACAAGAAATAAAGCTAAGAACTGTTAGCTGCTGGATCCCCAGCTGAAAATCCCAACAGGCTAGGAAATGTATTCTTCTATTCCCCAGCCCCAGCCCCACCCCCACCCCCACCACACATGCTAGCTTCTCACAGGAAGGCACATTTAGTTTATGCAGTTTCCCAGCACTTGGGGGCAAGGGAGCAGGTGTTCTGTCCTTGGATTTGTACTAGACTCAAAGGAAGAGTACTCAACTTTGTGTTTATTATTCTTTCAAAATATTATCAACAGTCTCCTAGCTAAGGCCTTTAATCCAGGGACTTTTGGGAATTCATGTTTTTTTATTGTTGCTTTATAAATTGTCATATTTACAAAAAGCAACAATGTCTTTCAACGTTTGATGGTTTGCCAAATGAGGATAGGGAATAAATCATAAGCTAAATCAGAGCTATGCATGGCTGCTTATAATGATGTTGATACAACTACAAGGCTCCAAATAGAGATCCAGAAAGTTTAAACTAATCCCATGTTCCCCCCCCCCAAAATTTTAGGGTACTTCTAATTTATCTTTAGAGTAATACCTTAAGAGGAAAATGCAGTGGTAAATTAAGAGGGGGTTTCATCTATTGCAGGATGGGATGGAGCTATCTGACTGTTCTGTAGGGTTATTAAGGTTTATCCTTCTTAGCTGCAACCATCAACTTGACACAGCTTAGCATCACTTGAGAAAGGAGCTTCAATTGAGGGATTGCCCAGATTAGAACAACTCACGGGCACATCTGTAGAACTGTCTTGATTGTCAATTAATATTGGAGGGCCCAGCCCAAAGTGGGCAGCGCTATTCCTTGGGCAGGTGGTCTTGCTGATTAAGAAAGCTAGCTAAGCACAAGTCCTGGCATCCCTCCACGGCTTCTGCTTCAAGTTCTTGATTACTTGAGTCCATGCCCTGCTTCCCCTCAAGGGTGAACTGTGACATGGAAATGTAAGTCAGAGACGCTCCTTTCATCCTCTATAGTGTTTTGCACAGAGAATTTGATCACAGCAGCAGAAAGGGAGGTGGGGCCAGGTTATGCAGAGGATGGTGGGCCGTAAGGGGCTCCAGTGTGAGAATCCCATCCCCTAATTTGGTGGTAAGACATGCCAGTGTGGGAGCCCTCTCCACTAAGTTTCCCCTAGAGGCTCAGACCAAGGCTATGCCCATTCTACTAATTGTGTTCCTGATGGCCCATAATTCACTGCTTTGCTTTCCAATCAATACCTCTTTCTACTCAACTTTTGAACTTAAAAGTGGTATAGAGGATCTAGAATTCAGATCATGACCAGTTTTTAACCTGATCGATGGCTCATCTCCTTACCCCTCAAATAGACATAGACAAATCCAGCTTGTGAGTGTGAGCTAACTTGATCTGCTGCTCTGCCTTGGTCTGACTGTGACTTTAAGCCAGACCTCTGAGCACCACACACAAGCAAGCAAGCTTTCCAATTTACAACTGACAGAGGTTAAGAAAACCTGTCTGAAATTTAATCTGGGAAAAGCTATTTTTCTAGCTGAAGACACTGCACACTAATTAAATCTAAGTGTCCATCAAGATTAAAGCAAGAAATTTCCTGAGAGGGGAGAAGTTTTAGATGATGCAGAATGCACAAGATATGATAATATTCATAAAATACTTAGGGTGAACATGAAGTAATGATTTTTTTCTACACAAGGTTATTTTTTATTAATCCTAATCAGATTTTAAGAAGATCAGCAGCAGCTAACACACACCCTGACCAAAGAGCAGCTCAGTTCTACTGCAGAAGCTAAAAACAGTTACCTCAACAGCCAGCAGACTGCTCACAGTGGCTCTGCTAACTCTTCTTTTCCTCTCTGTCTCTCTCCCCAGCACACAGACCAAGGTAACCCAATGTCTGCATAGCACCTTGCGATGTTTAACTACTTTACAACTCCTCATCACATTCAACATCACGAAATATCAGATGTCTCAGAGAATGAGTACCAAGTCTCCATGACAGTGAGATCAGAGAGTAGCCTTTGCTCGTTTTTGTGCTGACTTGCATCTAGGGTCTCACAGAACGTGTGAACACTCTACCAGTGACATTACCTGTCTTCTTTAACTTTTTTTTTTGAGACAGGATCTCATTCAGTTGTAAACTGTCCTTAACTTGCAATCTTCCTGCCTTAGCTTCCTGAATATCTGGGATTATAGGTCTGGACCATTAAGTCCAGCAGCCACATGGTGACTTACAATCATCTGTAACTCCAGTTATAGAGAATCTGATACCTTTTCTGGCCTCTGGGGGCACCAGGAAGTTATGAAACCTGTAGGACCTACAACCTTGATGGAGGACCCATGTCATAGGGGACAGGATGTAAGGGTTTATAGCCTTGCTCTACTTCCTGTTCATTCTTTCTGCCTCCTGTGCATGGCTGAGCCTCTATCTCTCAGCTTCTTGCTCCTGCTATCATGCCTTCTCCAACATTATGGATATCTAGCTCTCTGCAATGGTAAGCCAAAATAAACTCTTCAAGTAGAGTTATTGCTTTTGCTTGTAGTAACAACATAAAACTAATGAAAAAGTTTTAAAACTGCATTAGTTTCCAGAGGACTAACTACCTAGGTTAGCAGGCAGCATGAGAGATACTGAATCCTGTCTGGTTTTGTGCCCATGGACACTTCTTAGGATACCAGCCACTAAGCTGTTCTGTCCTTGCCCCTCTCTCCCACTCTGTTAAATTTCAACCTAGAACCCTTTGTTTCTTTATTATTTCTGAGTTCCATATAGAAAAATGAAGTATGTATCAGAAGTTCCTTAGCAACAAATGGTTAGTATAATGCTTAAGACAAGGTGGGAAGGAAGGTATATCAATTATTTTTCTATTGCCATGATAAAACACTATGAACAAGAAAACTTACAGAAGAAAGTGTTTAATTAGTCTTCTAGTTGATGATGTTGATAGAGTCCATGATGGCAGAGCAAAGGTGTAGCAGCAGGAACAGGTGAGCACTCACCTCTCAAATGGAAAGGAGGAAACAGAATGACTGAAGTCCTTTGAAATCTCCTGGGTATCCACACTGGCACACCTCTTTCAACAATGCTACAACTGTTCCTTCCCAAACAGTCCCATGAACTAGGGACTAAGCATTCAAACATGTATATGTATGGGGCCATTCAAACATGTACATGTATGGGGCCATTCTCAATTAAACATATACATGTATGGGGCCATTCTCAATTAAACCACCACAGAAAGATTTCTCCAGAGAGGAATCACGTCTCTGACATACTCCATTTTCCCATTAAGGCTTTGCCCCAACCACAAAAATATCTTTTGCTTCAGGATTATTATGTGGCAAATTTTGTCAGGCTCCCAGCTATTCTGTCTGAGGAAGGGCACAAATATGACCATGCAAAACATGTATTGAGTTTATAAGAATTTTTTCATATTATCTGCCAAGATTATGTGTTGGTTTAATAAATGCATGAAAAATGATAAACACTGCTAGTTACCAGGAATGCACATTAAAACAGCAGTAAGATTCCATTTGCCCCAGTAAGAATGGCTATCAAGAAGAAAAACAACAGCCAAGAATGCATGGAGAGAAAAAAAAAGCCTTATATACTGCTGGAAACAATGTAACTAATGAGGCCATGAGGAAACAAAGTAACTAGTCAGGTGGTGACTGAAACCAAAGTAGTTCTGCAAAAAGTAAAACATAAAATTACCATATGACCCAGATGCACCCTTGAGTGAGCACCTGAAGGATGCTAATCAGCAAAGCATGAGGTATTTTGTACACCCAAGTTTACTGCAGCACTGCTCACAGGAGACAAGACATGGAACTGGCCTAGATGGCCATCAACAGATAGACAGATAAAGAAAATGCACTACACACACACACACACACACACACACACACAGAGAGAGACAGAGAGAGAGAGAGAGAGAGAGAGAGAGAGAGCAGTTTTCTTCAGCCATAAAAATGAAGCTGAATGAGTGTCCTGGTGTGCCCCTGTTNAGGAGGAGGAGGAGGAGGAGGAGGAGGAGGAGGAGGAGGAAGATCAAGAACCCAAGGGCATCTTCAGATACAAGATGAGTTCAAGGTTGGCTGCTGACTATGAGACTCTATCTCAAGAAAAAAAAATTAAAGAGGAATTAATTAGTGTAATTTACAAGAAAATGGAAAGAACTGGAGAATATCACATTAAGTGAAACAAGATCAAAAGAGTCAGGCAAATACTGCATGTTTCCCTTACATGGATCATCCAAAGATTTTAAAGTATATATTTAGAGAATGGGCTATGTGGATGGAGGTAGTAGACTAAAGAGAGGCAAAGCCAAGAGTGGGCATTGAATGGCTGTAGTTAGAAATGAGTATTACATTAAAAATATGTTCACGAATACCCTTACCTTAGAAACCAATGCGTTTCATAATATTGTGTGCTGGATAGTAAATTACCTCCAAGATTGCTAGATTTAAGCTTCTATTGGACAGAAATTATTTTCTTGTTCACCAATATGTCCCAAGGGACCAGGACAGTTTTTTAGGTGCTAAGTGTTCAATACATCTTTGTTAGTTGAATGAATAAAAAGAGAAGGTTGAGCTGTGTGCATCAGGCATATGTGTGGGGGAAGAGGGAATAAAGATGCAGGGGGAAGAGGGAATAAAGATGCAGCGAGAATGAGCTGTAAAGAGTTGCAACTGGTCTCTATCAGATATTAATATCCTTCAAGGGTTATTCTTTTCTCCTAGGGGGAACTGACTCACAGAGAAGTTAGCTGGCAGAGGAAAGAATGTAGAAGCAAAGGCAGGAACATTTTAATTGGTATTCTTGAACTTGACTAGTTCTAAAGATCACTTAATGCTGATGGCCTCAGACTGCAGAAGAAAGTTACTGGAGATTAATTTTTTAAAAATCAACTGTTGCTCTGCCTTATGATTTTTAAAATGATTTATTTATGTTTATCTGCATAATCTTTTGCAGTGTATTAATCTTTTGGCTGCATGTACATCTGTGTGAAGGTGTCAGATCACTTGGAGCTGGATTAGAGACAGTTGTGCACTCCTATGTGGGTGCTGGGAATTGAACCCAGGTCCTCTAGAAGAGCAACCAGAGCTCTTAGCCACTGAGCCATCTCTCTAGCTCTGAATTATGATTTCTTTTTGTGAGTCACTAGCGTGCAGTGGGGTTGGGGCATCGGCCAATGTTCTAATCTGGACCAAAGGGTCAGAGATAAGAACCTGAGATAGAAGCAATTGGTCCCCCATATAATAATTTTAACCTGTGACAGTCATCAAACCAGTAAATACCTCACAGTCTGTACTTAACATACCTTCAAGGGTTCCGTGAGAGTCACTGGATTGCAGTGATTGTGCTGTGAAAACCTTTAAAAATGATAAGATAAACAGGTAAGCTAATCAAGACAAGAACAGTGGCTGGATGTTTTGGTGCAACGTGGGAAGTATCTGCAACCACCAAGACCAGCAGAGTGTCCATGCATGTGAGGCAGTTCCAGTTCAACAGGACGATGTAGCTGGTCAAATGTCTAAAGTATGATACCAGGCAGTTTATTTCAGGCATATTGAAACATAGCATAATTTTGGAAAAAAAGTTTCATAATAATAAACAACTCAATCCCATGTATACAATAAAACTTAAGACATGATTACGCTGAAACTCTTTTCAAAGAACATATGACCTCTTCCAGAAGGATGGGTCCTATTGACCAAGAAACAATGCTCAAAATAAGTCTAAGGAGGATGGCTAAGGTAAACATAAACGTCTGAGGGAGTCAGATGTGGCCTGGCCACAGAGACAGCACAGAGGTCAACAGGCTCTTAACCACCTCTGCTCCATTTGTAAAGTCCATATGACACCTCCCCTAAGGATGGGTTCTAGTGATAGGGAAATAATGCTTAAGATAAAGGTCTAGGAAGGAAGAGTCGGGGATAAGCATAAGGGTCTGAGGGAGTCAAGTGTGGCCTGGCCCTACAGATAGCACAGATCAACAGGCTATTAACTACATCCATTCCCAGCCTTATAGACAGAAAACTGGTACATCTCTTCCTCTGAAGGGACAATCCCTGTGTTTAACATTGTTTTCCCGGTGCTTATCTCTGAGCACAATGACTTCGTGCCTTTGCAGAGCAGCAGTTCATTTTCATGTTGACCCTAAAAACAAAGCAAAGCAAAAACACAAAACAAAACAACCAAAATTTAGGGCAACAGAAAGATTCTGGTGACATCTGGAAAACTCACATGTGTAAGCACATGCTGTGATAGAGCCAAAAGAGCTCTCCTGGTGGGAGGGAGGTCCTGCATCTGACTGGTCCTAGAATTGGCAACCATTTCTCAAGGCAGTCTCTCAGCCCCATTGTCTCAACCTATAACAAGGAATCGGGAACAGAGGTGACTGCTATAAAGTAAGCACACTTACAAGCTAATAGTTACGCTCTCAGCATTTGCTCCCAGTTTTGTATTTTGATGATATTCAAAGGAAGATCTTGTAATCAGGTCTAGCCCCTCTGATGTAATTCTTTGTATATAAAGAAAATATCTGTGATATTTTTGTCATGGAAAGTGGCATGTACCTCATTAAAATATCCTGAGGACTTCTTTCTTTCTTTTTTTTTTTATTAGATATTTTCTTCATTTACATTTCAAATGCTATCCTGAAAGTACTCTATAACCTCCCCCTGCCCTACTCCCCTACCCACCCACTCCCACTTCCTGGCTCTGGCATTCCCCTGTACTGGGGCATATAAAGTTTGTAAGACCAAGGGACCTCTCTTCTCAATAATGGCCGACTAGGCTATATTCTGTTACATATGCAGCTAGAGACATGAGCTCTGGGGGTACTGATTAGTTCATATTGTTGTTCCACCTATAGGGTTGCAGACCCCTTCAGCTCCTTGGGTACTTTCTCTAGCTCCTCCATTGGGGGCCCTGTGTTCTATCCTATAGATGACTGTGAGCATCCACTTCTGTATTTGCCAGGCACTGGCATAACCTCTCTCAAGATAGCTATATCAGGGTCCTTTCAGCAAAATCTTGCTGGCGTATGGAATAGTGTCCATTGATATTAAGAGAAATTAAAGAAAAATAATTGCTGCTACCTGTTATCTTTGTTGTTAAAGTTGGGATTCTGTTCTTGGGGCTTTCTTCTTTTTGGTTTGTTTAAAGAGTACTTTCTTGCTTTTTCTAGGGTGTAGTTTCCTTCCTTGTGTTGGTGTTTGCCCATTATTATCCTTTGAAGGGCTGGATTCATGGAAAGATATTGTGTGAATTTGGTTTTGTCATGGAATACTTTGGTTTTTTCATCTATGGTAATTGAGAGTTTTGTTGGGTATAGCAGCCTGGGCTGGCATTTGTGTTCTCTTAGGGTCTGTATAACATCTGTCCAGGATCTTCTGGCTTTCATAGTCTCTGGTGAGAAGTCTGGTGTAATTCTAATAGGCCTGCCTTTATATGTTACTTGACCCTTTTCCCTTACTGCTTTTAATATTCTGTCTTTATTTAGTGCATTTATTGTTCTGATTATTATGTGTTGGGAGGAATTTCTTTTCTGGTCCAACCTATTTGGAGTTCTGTAGTTCATGGGCATCTCTTTCTTTAGGTTTGGGAAGTTATCTTCTATAATTTTGTTGAAGATATTTACTGGCCCTTTAAGTTGAAAATCTTCATTTTCATCTACCCCTATTATCCGTAGGTTTGGTCTTGTCGTTGTGACCTGGATTTCCTGGATGTTTTGAGTTAGGATCCTTTTGCATTTTCTTTGTTGTGCCCATGTTCTCTATGGAATCTTCTGCACCTGAGATTCTCTCTTCCATCTCTTGTATTCTGTTGCTGATGCTCACATCTATGGTTCCTGATTTCTTTCCTAGTGTTTCTATCTCCAAAGTTGTCTCACTTTGGGTTTTCTTTATTGTTTCTACTTCCCTTTTTAGTTCTTGGATGTTTTTGTTCAATTCCATCACCTGCTTGGCTGTGTTTTCCTGTAATTCTTTAAGTGACTTTTGTGTTTCCTCTTTAAGGACTTCTACCTGTTTAGCAGTGTTTTCCTGTGATTCTTTAAGGGCTTCTACCTGTTTAGCAGTGTTCTCCTGTATTTCTTTAAGTGAGTTATTAATGCCCTTCTTAAGGCCCTCTACCAGCAACATGAGATATGATTTTGAATCTGAATCTTGCTTTCGGGTGTGTTGGGGTAAGCAGGACTGGCTAAGGTGGGAGTGCTGAGTTCTGATGATGGTGAGCAGTTTTGGTTTCTGTTGGTAAGATTCTTATGTTTGCCTTTCAACATTTGGTAATCTCTGGTGTTAGTTGTTATAGTTGTCTCTGGCTGGAGCCTGTTCCTCCTGTGATTCTGTTAGCCTCTGTCAGCTGTCCTGGAGTCCAGCTCTCTTCTGAATCTCAGTGGTCAGAGTACTCTCTTCAGACAAGCTTTCCTCTTGCAGGGAAGGTGCGCAGAGGTCTGACCTTCAGACCTGCCTCTGGCTGAAGATGAAGGCCTGAAACAGGGCCTGTCCCAGAAGATGGGTTGCCTCTGCAGTCTGTGCGCTCAGCTGCACAGACTGGTCTCTGAGGGACCCAAGACACAAAATAGCTCTCTCACCTGCTCTGAGGGTCACAGCCTTCCCGGTGGCCACCTCTCCTATGGCAGGGAAGTTGCCTGGATGTCTGTAGTTCAAAACAGGGTCTGTCCCAGAAGCTGTGTTGCTTCTGCAGTCTGCTAACTCACCCTCTGCAGTCCTCGAGCTGATCTGTGCACTCTGGTCTCAGAGGGACCAGGGAGACAAGATGGCTCCCTCACCTGCTCTGGGGATCACAGCCCTCCTGGGAGGCCCCCTCTCCTCTGGCAGGGAAAGTGCCTGGATGTCTGCAGCCCAAAACAGGGCCTGTCCAAGAAGCTGTGTCACTTCTGCAGTCAGCACTCTCACCTGCACAGACTGGTCTCTGAGGACTTCATTCTTAAGACAGTTGAAAAATCAAAGACTAATTACAGAGTTCTTTGTATATTCAGATCTTCTTAGAAAACAACAATTACTCTGGGCAGCTCTCATGCCCAGGTCCCCATCAGTACATGTGCAGATATAATTATCAGCTAGCCCCATGGGAGACTGTGGTAAGCCTGTGGTAAATTAAAAAAAAAAAATGCTCCCTTAAACTCATATAATTGAATATTTGGTCCCCTTTTAATGGAACTGTTTGGGAAGGATTTGGAGGTATGGCCTTGTTGGAGATGTATCACTGGGGATTGGCTTTGGGGTTTCAATGGTCCACACTAGGCTCAGTGTCTCTCTTTCTTTGCATGTTGGCTGAAGAGCAGATGTAGAGATCTCAGTCACTGCTCCAGCACCATGCCTGTCTGCTTCCCACCATCATGGTCATGAACTAATCTCTAAAACTGTAAGTAAGCCCCCAATTAAATGCTTTCTTTATAAGAGTTGCCTTGGTCATGGTGTCTCCTAAGGAATGGAATAGTAAGTGACTAAAATCCCTCACTTCCAGGTCCACGTCAGTATTCTGGCACATGCAGCATGGAATTAAATGCTAAGGTCTCTATCAGGAGACTAGCCCTTTGTAACTTAGTGGTTTGGGCAGATGGTAGCACCGCCAGTGTCCAGTCTTTCATTTCCCATCATGCTTTGTTAAAGGCAGAAACTGTCTCACTATCTCCATATAGGATCATTTCCCATCATGCTTTGTTAAAGGCAGAAACTGTCTCACTATCTCCATATAGGATCATTTCCCATCATGCTTTGTTAAAGGCAGAAACTGTCTCACTATCCCCATATAGGATCATTTCCCATCATGCTTTGTTAAAGGCAGAAACTGTCTCACTATCTCCATATAGGATCTTGCCTTTCTCCACTTAGGCTGACTCTACTCACACAAAAGTTTGAAAATGACTAACAGTGTTTTAAGAAGCTACTTAACTGGGTGGGCAGGATAAGGGTAGAAGCATCTTAATTCTGCTCCTGCCCCTACCCTACTCCCACGAACACTATCATAGCTTTGCTTGTGGGTGAAGATACAACCTACTTCTGTTTTTAAAAATATGTGGTAAGAGACATGTACCACCAAATGTACCATTTTAACTTCTTCTGGATATACAGTTTAGTAGGAATTACCACATTTACATTATAAAGCTACCATCGTCATCCATCTCCAGAGATGTTCTATATTCTCAAACTCAAACTCTATACTTACTAAAAATGAATTCCCCAGTAATCTAATCTATAATCGATTTCAGTCTCTCTGTTGACTACTGTAAATAATTCATATAGTTGGAGTTGTATACTGTTTGTTCCTTTCTGCTTAACTTGTTTCTCTTAAAAATATCTCCAATATTCATACATTTTATAGCATGTTCCTGAATTCCATTCTTTTTAAAGCCTGTATAATGTTCCATTATATGTGTAGGCTGTTGCATATTTTGTCTAGCCATTCCTCTGTCAATGGACTTGCAGATTTTCTACTTTTAGCTACTGTGGACACTGTTGCTATTAAAATGGTGTGTTATTGTCTCTCTTAGATGGGGTGTGATGCATCTGGCGTGGTTGCCAGGGTATTAGGCCCTGGATTTGGTCCTCCAACACTACAAACAGTGGGCGTGTTGATGCAGGCCTGTAATCCCAGGTGAAGGTGAAGGTGGAGGCAAGAAGATCAGAAGTTCAAACTCATCAGATTGAATTGAGACTAGCTTGGGCTATAAGGAGACCCTGTTTCTACAGAAACAAATCTCCAACATTCTAATCTTATTATTATTAGCTATTTCTATCCCAAGATCCAAGAACACGCTGGGCCATGGTAAATAATAAATACTTTACATTTGACCTAATTTTTATTTTACCTATTGACTTAGAGTAGATGTATGAATTGCTTTACTGCTCCAAATATCAGTGAGAGACCCACCCTCAACAAGATAGACAATTCATTTGTCTTTCAGGTGGCTACAAGTCTTGGATCATCATCTCTCACAATCAGTACACTGAGTCCTTCTTTTATATATTTAATTTTTTTCATGCTAGGCATTGAACCTGGGTTCCAACACATGCTAAGCAAGTACTTTACCTCGGGCTTACATTCCCATCCTTACTCTTGTGTATATTTGAAATTTACAAAAATAAAATGTTTATTCAGATAATAAAAACTCAGGCCTGGACACTAATCATGTGACTGAAGGGACTACCCACAGACTTATGCACCCATCTGGGATTTTTTTTTTTTTGCATCAAGTCGTTAATTGGGGGTCAACTGGTAACTGTTATTGGATTTCTTTTTTTTTTTTTTTAGTTATATAATTGTATTCATGATAGCCAATGTTTAAGGCCATTTTTTATGCCTATGACATATAAACACATTATCTGACAGATCATTTTTAGAGTCATTTTAGCTTAAGCTTATTTATGAGCACACAAGATAACATTTAAATAGCATTTAAATACCTCCTGTGCATTGCACATCCCCCAGTGTTACTGAAACCGGTTGCAATTTCTCCTTCCAGATACATAAAGTACTAGAAAAGTAGCCAAAAAAGAGACATGGACTCAACATGGTGCCAAAAATAATAATAGCGCTTGAAATGTTAAACAGTTTCTCAGAGCCCTCCTTGTTCCCCTCCTCCTGCTTCTCCTTGGAGACCAGACTCCCGACTGGCTTCCTGGTCACATGGTGGGCCATCCTCCTGAGTCAGCGGTGGCAGCTGTTTATGTGGGGTTCATTCGAACAGGGATGGATGGTGGAATGAAGGGAATGGAGTCTCACCTTAGATCCAAAGCAGGAGAAAGAGAGAAGTGCTGAGTTAAGGCTATGAGAGAAAGCTCATTTCTCTTCATGTCTCTGCACGGCTGAGTAAGATGTTCTTAACTGAGTGTCCAGTTGGCCTATTTTCTTCATTTCCTTGGTGGCAAATGACAGTCCTGGGGTCTGGCACTGTGACTCTCCAAATACAAGGCATGTCCTATTATGCAGAGTTAAAGGTCAGGAAGGAGGTGTGAAAAAGTCAATCATTTCTTCATTATCACTTTGGGAAGTTCATCAAGACACTTGATTCCAAGCCAGCTCCCTAAGTCAGCTCATTTGGTTAGGGAAAGCTGGCACAGTGACGTCAGTACAACCCTGGAGTCCAGCCAGTGCAACCCCAAACAGCACTGACCACTTTATCATTGCTTCTTTCCTCTCAGAAATATTCTTGATGTTAAGTCCATGTGAGGTCTGTGCTATGTCCGATCAACACTAACACTTAGTTTTTGAAATACTAATTTAAAGGTAAGATAATGTGCATGTAGCTTGCATCAAATATTCTGCTAAAAAAAATAAGCATTATTTCTTATTTATTGTTTTATCCTAGCCAGGAGCATGGCAAACCTCATTGTAAAGTACATTTTCATCTGTTCAGAAAATGGTGATTTACTACGTCTTAGTTTCAGCAAAAGCAACTCAAGAGAAAGGGAGTTTTTATTTCAACCTTCCAATTTACAGGTACAGTGCATCATGGGAAAATCAAGGGAAATCAAGACAGTAGGAGCTTGTAGCAGCTGGTCACATCCTAATTCAGGAAATGAAGATGGACGAATGCCTGTGCTTAAGCTAGCCTTCCTCGCTGTATATAGTCCAGGATCCAAACCCAGAGAACAGTGCCACTCACTTTTAGAATAGGTCTTCCTGCCTCCATTCACATAATCAACAATCAACATACCGTAATCTCTCACAGGTGAGCCTGGAGGCGTGAAGGTGATGTCAGATCCCGTGAGATTAACAGTCCACAGTGGCTATCACAGGCACTCACACTGTATGGAGCACTGATTTTGGTCAACAGGGATGTAGCCGGCTACAAACAAGACCAGCCTCTGTTCTCAACAAGTGCCAGAGGCTAGAAGCTATATAACAGATTGTCAGACTGAGAACCGAATTGCTAAAGTAAAGAAAAGCCAGTTCATGGGGACTGGTGGTGATGCTGGAGGAAGGGGGACCTGAGTGACCACAGGGAGCTTCCAGGATAGGCAGGTGACAAGATGGGGTCTATGGAGAGGCAGGGTGGGAGATGGGGGTGGGGCGGGGCGGGGGTGGGATAACCCCAGACATAGGGAGCAGGAGTGGACGAACCCCTGGAAGTACAACACTGAGCTGCACAGCCACACACACCATGGCCTTCCTTAACAGTTCCATTTTCAGGGCATCCAGTACTCCACCGACAATGGGCATAATCAGCCACCGGGCAAGCAGGGTCTTGATGAGAGAACAAATCCACTAGTGTAAAAGTGCTGCAATGCTAGGTTAGCCAGCCCTGCATCATCACTATTAGATGCCACAGATTTCACCAAAGGAGCCACCTTAGCTTTGGGAAGGCGGTCTTTAACTCCCTGCATTCAAACGCAGGTCTCTAAGACCTAGCTTATGAGCTGTGATGGCATCTGTCCCACCAGTGACCTGGTTTGTATCCTTGAAGAGTTCCTTTAGATGTCTATGACATTGTTCATCTAGGAAACAGGAAGAGTGTTTGAGACTAGCATACACTGAACCCAGAACTTTAATGTGCTTCCTGTGCCCTAGGGATGTTTCTACTGTCAGCCTCAGGAGCTGTTATTCTGGATTTCCGTTCTGGTCCCAGGAGAGCTTGCTGCCCCATCCTCATCCCCAGCCCTGCCTACACTTTGGAGTGATAAGTTTAAATTACCTAGACAGTGCCTTCTAGTTCTCAACCTAGAACTCTGAGTTCTAGGTTTAGGAAGACATAAACTTCAAGCCCTTAATCTAATTTGAATCACAGCTCTGAGATCACTAGGACACATGTGACTTCCCTGCAATACCCAGCCTGTACTGCCTTCTGGGCTGGACACCTCTTGCAAATCAAGGTCATTGCCTCACCTCAGCCTCCTGCTGCTCACACCTCTCCATCATAGGGTGGGACTGTGAAACTCCTTATCAATCTGAAATCTTTATAAATGGTGCTCAGATGAGATGAGAGAGCTTTACTCAGGCATATTCCCTCCAACCTCGACAGAATGGAGAGAACAGTGACCAAGGAAGTATCTTCACTCACACTGATTGGTTAGTGACTGTGATCATTGGGCAAGGTATTTTGGTAAATCATGCAAGATTCCTTAAGCGTATGAAAGTTTAGTATTTATTCTCACTGTTGTGATAGGGTTGGCCTGGAATGTTTGGCAGGGAGGTTATAAACCTAGACTCCTATGAATGGGAAGTTCTTCAGCCCGGTTTTCACAAACTTTTCTCAGATTACAGGCAGGGAATGGAAGATGAGTTGAAGAATCTATTCAGTTCTGTTGACTCTGGTTGACATGCTCCGCTGCCAACCCCAGACCCTGTGATTACTCTTGTTGGGTTGTTAGTACCACACAATCTATATTTCCCATTAAACATGCTCTCCCGAGAGTCCTCTGGGGACAGATTGAGTCCAGCCAGCACGTCAATAGCATAACAGAATTAACTGACATTTCATTTATCCTTCAATGTTTTTATTTTTTCTCCCAGACATTAGTTCAAAGGATCATAATGTCATAGAGCATCCATCAAAGGGGATAAAAAAAATGAAACAGAACTTATTCTACCTCACACTTTTCAGGCTTATGCAGGGATCCCTGGGGTAAAGCTGGCCATCTCAGAAGTGCTTCTCAGTCTGTCAGTCTGCACCTGCAGGTTCAATCTTCTTTAAAAAAAAAATGCTTGCTATTAGGAAATATTCTCTAGTGAGCTTATGTGAGCATATCTTGCAAACAAGGGACATGGCTCAACAGACCTTACCAAAACACTGATCCTTTCGTACAGAGATAGTGGGAAACAAAAATCACAGCAGTAACAAGGAAAACAATGAAAAGTATTTAGAGATGATTTCCACCAATTGGGGGAACAATAGGAGCCACAACAAATACATAGGCATGATCATAATATACAGAGAGACAGTAATGTTGATAGAGAGCCATGCCTGGATTAGTTTGATATTATGGACATTCCAGAAGCAGCAGGGACTTGAAAGTTCCTCTCATACCATAGGTGGGAGCCTCCCTCCATGCTTTCATGCAAGAGATTCACAAAAATAATTCTAAATAACCCAAAGCAAATCACAGGCCAGTGTCCAACACATCAACAATAATGCTGAACACCCCTGTTGTGGACAGCAAAGAGCTGAATGTCAGAATAAAAAGCCGCTATTTCTTTATTTCCCTCTTCATTTTCAGCCTGTTCCTTGTTCTTTGAAAGGTAACAATGGCTTTTATAATTGCCATGCATAGCTGAACTGTAGCTCTGGCAAGAATGAAACTGGCTACGTCCACTTGTTCCTTTTCACAATCTTGTTCTGATGACAGAGGGAAAGGCAACATCCTGGCATGGTAGCAAATTTGAACAAAAGGCATACATACCATCTGGATCAATCAGGCACTGTGTTAGCTACATCTCTTGTTGGTGCAATGCAACACCCGACAGATGCAACTTAGTGGAAGGAGTTCACTGTGCCTCATATTTTCACTGGGTATATCTCATTGCCATGGGAGTTGTTGGTAAGAATGCCAAGAGACAACACTTTCCACATTGCCTTATCAGAAAGCTTGAGCTACACTAGGACTGGACTTGGGTGAAATCTCCAAAGGCCTTCCCTTAGTGGACTCCATCTGCCAGTTAGAACCCCATTAGGAAGGTCCCATAGCCTTCAGACACACACAGTCTTGCCAACTGAGGACCAAGCACATAAAACACGGGCTTGTAGAGAGCCATTCCAGATGCAAACCCTTGTCATTCTGCAGTCTTCTCCATTGGTCAAAGGATTTCAATTACTTCTGGGAGAGACTTCAGAGACATGGGCCTCCAAAGCCATTCATTCTCCAAATGACCAACATCCACAGCCACAGCAGAAAGGACCAAGTGAGAATGTCCTCCCAGTGACAGGACTCAGGTTCCATCCCTTACCTTTACAGTCCCTGACTCTCTGTGAAAATACTTTCTGAGGAGAAGCAGCTGCAGGGGATGGACGCTGCTCAGTACTTTGGCCTTTTGCTGTCCTGGTTAAAACAATAGACAAAGGGGGAACTCACACCCGATCCCTCCTTCATGACCCTCCCTCTGACCATCCAGAATAAATCTTGATTGGCCTAAAGAGCTTTTTCTCCTGAAGCCAACAGAGGGGTTCTGGGGAGTTCCACCACCTTTTTGTGCACTTCCTGGAAGCTCCAGACAAGAGAGGAAATAGGAATGGAAGCACCTGGAGCCAAGCTGCCGGAAGTGAGCAGCTGAGGAGAAATCCTGTTTACATGTTTCCTTGTGGCCAGGCTGTAGGCTGCTGGCTCAGGCACCTGTCAGAAAGACTCAACTCTCTGGCCCATTGAGATCTAACAGCAACCCAGTCAAGTTTGTTCAAGGAGTCCGCTAAGGGGAGGCCTTTGAAGATATGCACCCAAGGCTTCTCTTGGCCCTTATGCCCTGTTTTTACTTTCCCGTTTGCTTATCTTGGGTAGCCTAGAAAAGAGCTGAGAGGTGTAAATACTGTTTCAGACAGTGGAGATCTGGAACCTTATCAGCAAGGAGGGGCATGATTAAACCAAGGCTGACTCAGAGATGCCAGACGTGGATAGCAAGGAGGGTATGGACATCTGCAAGCACTTGGGTAACTCATTAGGGAGGAATTTTACGAGCTAGCGAGGGAGAAGCTGTGGTACAAAGTGGTGCCAGGGAAGAATCACTCCCCACCCTCTCACTCCATGCCACCTCCACCACCACCACCTTTTCATGCGCAGGCACAGAGATGTGTTTAGAGAAATGCAATTGGAGAAAGCCCAGTCTAGGTGACTGCAAGATGCTCTGTATGCTAGGAGTAGTGCTGGGAAAGGAGGGACATCCCACTGCTAAGCTCCATTTTCATGAGGACTGGAGGGCCACTCAGAAATCTCAGGCACCATGATCAAGGTCGACAGAAATGAGAAGGAAGAGCCCTATGCTCCCAGCCTGGAAAGAGAATTTGAGGCGACTTAGCACCAGAGCCTCCGATTAACTTCCAAAAAGCACTCGGTGTCCTTCCAAAAAAATTGGAAGAAGGAAGTGCAGCCCGAACTTCAGAATGGAGAGCCTTTCTTGGAGCTATCTAGACGCCTGTGCACTGAGAGCTCAGATCTGCCCCCAGGGACCATGGGGACCCAGAAATATACTTCCAGTTATTTTATCAGTCAATTATAAAATAGTACTCGGGATATATCCGTGGACAAAATATTGGAGCCAGCATGCAAGACTGTACCTTGTGCACTTGCATTCTTGGGGAAGAGATTGTCCATAAATACCAATCACGAGACCAAGCGGGATAGAATCACACATGCATAGAAATGAGAGAACCAACCAGACTGACATCAGCAGTAAGATGCTCAGCACAGGCTCCTGGGAATGGTGGCTGTAGAGCAAAGACTTGGTGGGAGTGAGGCCTAGTCAGTAAGCAGATGTTAAGGGTCCTCCTCAGGGCTGGAGGGATGGCTCCATACTGCAGCTGTTAAGAGCAATGACTGCTCTTCCAGAGGTCATGAGTTCATTTCCCAGCAATCACATGGTGGCTCACAACCATCTCTGATGAGATCCAATGCTCTCTTCTGGTGTGTCTGAAGACAGCTACAGTGTGTGTGTGTGTGTGTGTGTGTGTGTGTGTGTGTGTATATATATATATATATATATATATATATATATATATATATATATATATACAATAAATCTTAACAACAACAACAAAAAAAAGGATTCCATGTGAATCCTCCTTCTGATGATATGACAGTTGCTGACAGTTGCTGGTCCCCCTAAAAACAGGCACAGTGTGCTCTGTTCCTGATACACTCTTATCACATCATGTCTACTATTTAATGACTTTGATCAATATTTTCTGATATGTCTGACGTTGCATATTTTTTAAAAGAAATAAGGTCCATTTATCTCAAATTCTGGGGTCTAAGGGTAATTACATCAGTATCCTCCCACTTGGCTTCTGAAGAAGATCTCGTGGTGGAAAAATCAGAAAGCCAAGTAGGTTAAGTGTGCCAGAGATCACACAGTGAGTGGGGAAGCAATACGGCTGGCATGAGGAGCTGAATAAACCTCAAACTGAGTGCTTTGTAATTGACCCATTCTCCTACAACTCCACTAACCCCTTCATGAGCATGGAGACCCCATAACCCCCTAAAGGCCCCACAACCTCTCAATACTCCTACTTTGGGGACTAACCTCAGCATGAGTTTTAGTTAAGGACTAAGCACATTCAAGCCATAGCATTTGGTAAATGTTCTATTAAAGCCCAGTGGTGAGATAAATAAAGGAACAGTTTCTTAAGCCCATCCTCTTCCTAGTCTGATGAAGTTCTAGACATAGATAAACTAATGGTGCCACATGATAACAGGAAAGAACATTAAATAAGACCTTAAAAACGTCAGATCCCCATGCTCTTGGATCACATTCCTTGCGTAAGCATCAAATAGGACACCATGCCTGAAGTCTTGCATGCTGTCTAAGGTGCCATGTAACCTGGCCAGAAGAACATGCTGTCTAAGGTGCCATGTAACCTGGCCAGAAGAACAGGTCTCTCTAATTACCCTGTGAGCGTCTTTGTTCCTCATGGGGTCAGGCTGTCTTAGATGTCTCCTCAGCTGTTCTGTTTCACCCATTCCCTGGTCCCAAGCTTCTTGCTCAGCTGCAGCAGCCATCACCAAGACGGAACCATGTGGCCAGCTTAGTTAGCCTTGCCACTTGACCCCTATCTGTGGATTGATGGCCAGGGTCTCCACTACTTCTGGTTCCACTGATGAGCCAGTGGATGTATACCTGTATCATACTCTAGTCAGGAGTTGTGACTGGAAGTGCAGGAGATTATGGGTAAGCAGGTGACCCTCTGCATCAGTTTCAACTCTTATGGTCTATTCCAAGAGCAGATAGCATACATCAGAAAGAATGGAAGGAAAGAGAGAGAGAAGTAAGGAAGGAAGGAAGGGAGGAGGGAGGGAGTGAGGGAGTGAGGGAGTGAGGGAAGGAAGGAAGGAAGGAAGGAAGGAAGGAAGGAAGGAAGGGGAGGACTGTAATGTTTCCTGAGCTCCTCAAGTATATTTTTGATGTCTTTGTATAAGATGTAACAAGAAAACCATAAATGTACCATTGACTCTTACCCAAAAGATTCAACCCTTGAACTTAAAACAAAACAAAAAATAAATGGTAACTTAGATTTCTTGGGGAAAAAAAATGATTACCCTGTTTTTCTCATTCCTAAAATCTGTTTGTGCCTTAATAGCTTTCTCCTTCTCTCTCAATATAGGAAATGATTGTTCCCTAGATTAGTGTCACTCCCAATAGAGTAACCATTCATTACCCATGCATGCCCTTGAGTGTGTGTGTGTATGTGTGTGTGTGTTTCCCTAACTCAAAAACAAAACAGAACAGAACAGAACAAAAATCAGTTGAATGTTTTAAGGTCCACTTGGAAATCTCTTAAACTCATAATTTCCAAGGGTTTTATTCAGCTGAGTTCATCAAGTGCACTTTGTTTTTATTTCATCCTGGATCAGCAAAGGCAATTTTCAGACTGACTCTAGGGGGATTATGTTTCTAATGTGTTTCTTCCCCAAGACCAACTCACCTGTCTGCCTCCTTTTTTTTTTTTTAGCTGATCTGTCTGTTGACTAACACATTCTCGTGATGGAGGTTGACCAGAGGGTAAATGCTGAGTCCCTGAGAAAATAAAATTTCTTCTTCTCTCCTGTTTCTTTTGATAGATGTAGGTTCCTGGGTTCATTCATGTGCACTGTGCATGGAATGGCTATTGGTGAAGCTTTGTTTCGATGTCTGGAGGCTCAGCAGTGCACTCCTGTAGATCTGCCTCAACACAGTGTTTATCTATAGAGCTGAAAATGTGAAAAGAGCTCTTTATGCTGGAACATGTACCTTGGGGATCTCCTGCAGCTGATAATAAAGCCCTAGTGGGTCTCACTTCCTGAGCATGCTGTGGGCCAGCTGGTTTGTAGAGGAATCTGAGAACAAAGGCTGTGTGTGAAAGCCTTAGAGAGATACTTGGTATCTTGGTTAGCTTTCTGCTGAAGTGATAACCATATGACAAAGAGTAATTTTGGTTTATTTGGTTCACATGTCTCAGTCAATTGATCATGGAGGGAAA
This sequence comes from Mus minutoides, assembly GCA_902729485.2. Lineage (NCBI taxonomy): Eukaryota > Metazoa > Chordata > Mammalia > Rodentia > Muridae > Mus > Mus minutoides. Next base: position 66,073 of record LR750196.1, on the reverse strand, counting down.
CCAAGGCAGGAACTCAAGCAGGGCAGAATTGCAGATACACAGACCATGAAGGAACACTGCTTACTGGCTTACATTTCATGGCTTGCACAGCTTGCTTTTTTATACAACCCAGGACCACATGTCCAGGATGGCATCACCTACAGTTGGCTGTGCCCTCCTGTGTCAATTACGACTACTAATAAAAACGGCTCTATCCCATAATCAGTCACCAAACCCAGACACTATTGCATATGCCAGCAAGAGTTTGCTGAAGGGACCCTGATATAGTTGTCTCGTATGAGACTATGCCAGTGCCTGGCAAATACAGAAGTAGATGATGCTCACAGTCATCTATAGGATGGAACACAGGGCCCCCAATGAAGAAGCTAGAGAGAATACCCAAGGAGCTGAAGGGGTCTGCAACCCTATAAGAGGAACAACAATATGAACTAACCAGAACCCCCAGAGCTCGTGTCTCTAGCCGCATATGTAGCAGAAGATGGCCTAGTCAGCCATTATTGGGAAGAGAGGCCCCTTGGTCTTGCAAACTTTATACGCCCAATACAGGGGAAAGCCAGGACCAAGAGGTGGGAGTGGGTGGGTAGGGGAGCAGGGTTGGAGGAAGGTATAGGGAACTTTCAGGATAGCATTTGAAATGTAAATTAAGAAAATATCAAAAAGAAAAAAAAAAGGCTCTATAGGCTTGCCTACAGCCAATAATGGAGACATTTTCTCAATTGAGGTACCTCTTCCTGGCTGACGTAGTCTTGTGTCAAATTAACAAACAACAACAGCAACAAAACAGCACATCTGGATTCCTATCTAACACACAAAACAGCGCATCTGGGTTCCCATCTAACACACAAAACAGCCCATCTGGGTTCCCTTCTAACACACAAAACAGCACATCTGGGTTCCCTTCTAACACACAAAACAGCACATCTGGGTTCCCATCTAACACATCCGGTTCCACAGACACTCCATCCTTTGCCATGTTTTACAATCTGAAACAAGAGTGCACTTAAAACTCCTTAAGCTGAAAGTTCCTGTGGGGAAGTTGCCAGTCACCCCTCCCCTAGCCCCTCCCCTAGCTCCTCCCCTAGCTCAGTCCTAAAGTAGACTGCAAACCCTCTTTGCCTTTGCTCACCTCTGGACACTTCCTTCCAGAGCCCTGCTCACCCCTCTGACATCTCAACCTATGCTCCCAGATCCAGATTCAAGAGAATCCCCCAAGAGGCCTTGAGGTAGTCTTTCCTGACCTGAATTCATTTCTTCTTCATCAGCTCCCAGGCTCTGTGCCTCTATTCTGTGGGGATGCTTAGAAGGACAAGCAAAGAAGGGAGACTAGAAAAATCTGCAGTGGATCCTGTAAAGGTATACAGAGTATCACTTGCTGTTTGCTGGGAAGGAAGCATGGTATTTGTAAGATGGAAACCCGGTGGAAGCAAAGCAAGAAAAGAACTGAAACTTGATCATGTCTATGCTTTTGTTGATGGCCCATGAGCAGCAGGATTGGTAAGCTGCCTTGCCTCTGAAGAACCGCCTAGTTTTCAAGTCTTTGGGGTTAAGGTCACTGAATTGGGGTGTCAAGAGTTAACGGAGCTAGAGAGCTTATTGCATCTTGCTGGCTCTTGCTGGCTCATTTATATGGATTTGAACCTCTTAAGGACAGGGGTCAAGTGAATTCCTACTCATCTCCACACCTCTCACATCTTGAACGCTGAATAAATAAAGGCTGTGGAATTGAACTCAGGTCAATGGAATGAGCCCCGATAAAGACCTCAATGCTGGTAGTTTCTTAATAGCATCTACAATAAAACTAGACTCAATTTCATGTGGCTTTAAAACATATTATCTAGGACATATCTCCTTCAAGATGAAAATGTTTCTTTCATTTAGCTCTGTTTACCTGGAATTATAAAAGCATCCTATAGAAAACACCTTCTAAGATACTGTACAAGCTCTCAGCAGCTCAGCCCAGCTTTGAGACAATAGAATGGCACCTTTTTCCCTATATTCTTTTGCTTGAAATGTAGGCTCTTTCGCAAATGTGGGGAAAAATGTTCTGACATAAATAATTTATAATTTGAAGAAGATAAAAGTAGGCTTTGGAGAAAAATACATGTATTCATAGTGCCAAGGCTTGCTGCTGTATCAATATTTCTGTGTACAACTTTCCAACAACACCTCTCCTGTATCCCTAGATTTCCATAGGATTCAACAGCTATAGATCTAGAACTCTGTCTGTGGTTAGCATCCTTTCTGTTTGTCATTGTGCCTTGCCTTGAATATCACCTATTCTTTTTCTGAGTTCTTGCCTAGTTCCTCAAAGGCTCCTTTACTTTGTGATGTCTTCCTTTTCCCACATATGTTAGGGTCAGATAGGAGGAAAAGTTCTACGTTGCTTACAGTGAAGTGTAAATGACAGGCAAGAGTTCCTGTGCTACCCAGAAATACTGGCCTTTAGAGGTGAAAGTCTTAAATGAAAGAATTCGATCCCCAATTCTCAGCTATCAAACCTAAGAGTGCTTTCCTTGCTGTCTCCGGAAGCACATTCAGATTTTGAGGGCATCTTCTGTACGCAAGAAGGGTGAATAGGAAATGAAGTCATGCTGAGTGAGGTGTGCTCAGGTCAAATGCTGGGGTTTATCTCTACATTCACCTGTTTTGCCTTGTTTTTGTTGTTTTGTTATTCATTGATTCTTACCAGCAATGTAACTGACCAGGTAGAAATCATTGGTCCTGCTTTATAGAAAAGGAAATGAAAACCTAGATAAGCCACTTGTGAACAGGTAAAACCATGCATGCATGGTAGACACTAGTGAACAGGTAAAACCATGCATGCATGGTAGACACTTGTGAACAGGTAAAACCGTGCATGCATGGTAGACACTTGTGAACAGGTAAAACCATGCATGCATGGTAGACACTTGTGAACAGGTAAAACCATGCATGCATGGTAGACACTAGTGAACAGGTAAAACCATGCATGCATGGTAGACACTTGTGAACAGGTAAAACCGTGCATGCATGGTAGACACTTGTGAACAGGTAAAACCATGCATGCATGGTAGCCACTTGTGAACAGGTAAAACCATGCATGCATGGTAGACACTAGTGGTGCCCACCCTGTGAGCCAAGCCAAGAGTTAAAAGCTAGGTTTTACCAAAGAGAATGGATGTCAGTAAAATTCAAATCACGACTGGCTCCAAGCTTGTAGTCATTTCTAGAACCCTGCTCTCTCAAGTGGAGGCAACAACTCACAGCCACAACTCACAGCCCCTGACCCCATGTCCAACATTTGTCCCCAAGCCCTTATGTGGATTTATTCCTTAGAAAGAGCACTAAGGCACTATCACTGCACTTCTTTATATAATTATGGTGAGAAACAAAGCCAAGAATATCCCTTTAACATGCAAGAGTCCACAATGGGATAAGGACACATGGTGCTCCACGTGATAGGAGGCCCCAGAACATTTTTAGGTCAAATTTGTGTGAAGTAAATTGCATGCTGAATACAGAACTCAGTTTTAGAGAACTCTAAAGTGTAGGACTATGGGCTTCTTTTTCTGGTCAACCTCTTCACCTGGGACCATGGTACAAAACTGGATCTACTTAGATCTAGCTAGATGCTAGTTAGAGCAATGAGATGCACACGGTTCTCTCACTGCCGCTACTTTAGCTGGCAGGCATCTGCCTGCTGGATGGGAAAAGCCACCCTAGAGTCAGTTAAATACAGAGTCTAAGCAGACCTATCGTCAAAGCCTAGCCTAGGCCCAAGGATGACCTGAGTGATCCTTGGACCCAGAACTGAATATGATTTAATTTCAAAGCTTTAAGTTTTTGATTTTTAAAAATTGTGTATGTATGTGTGCATATGCTTCTGTGTGTCTCTGCAGAAGCACGAGGTCACAGCACCATGTCCTCCTCAACTGCTCTCCACTGTATTTGTCCTGACAAGGTCTCTCATTGTATCTGAAGCTTACCAGTTGGTTAGACTCTGGGATCTGCCAGTCTTTATAACACAGAGCTAGGCTGTGGGTATGCACCACTGTGTCAAGATTTTATGTGGTGCTGGGAATCAGAACTCAGATGCATGCATGGCAGACACTTGTGAACAGGTAAAACCATGCATGCATGGTAGACACTAGTGAACAGGTAAAACCATGCATGCATGGTAGACACTTGTGAACAGGTAAAACCGTGCATGCATGGTAGACACTTGTGAACAGGTAAAACCATGCATGCATGGTAGACACTTGTGAACAGGTAAAACCATGCATGCATGGTAGACACTTGTGAACAGGTAAAGCAAGCACTTTATTCTCTGAGCCATATCCCCTAATTTCTGATAGGGCTTTTTAAAAAAAATTTTTCTTTAAACAATTTTTAATTGTTTATTTATTTACTTCTATTTAATTCAATGGGCGTTTTCCTTGCATATGTGTCTGTGTACCATGTACATGCAGAACCCTTAGAGAGGACGTCACACCTTGAAGCTGGTGGTAGAGATGGTTGTGAGCCACCATGTGGGTGTGGAGGTTGAACCCAGGTCTTCTGGAAGAGCAGTCAGTGATCTTAACTGCTGAGCCATCTCTCTCTAGCCCATGGGTTTTGTTGTTCTTGTTTGCTTGTTTGTTTTTATTATTGTTTGGTTTATGTAATTGATACAGAATATAATTACGGTATTCCTCTACAAATAATCCACCATTTCAAGAGCATTTTCTGCTTTTTAAAAAGGCCTAAATGTAAGCACTTACCAATACTGATATTCAATCCTTCATCTGCTTGATTTCTGAAGACAGCTTAGACTGAGATTGGATAATTCTACTCTATACTTATTTTTCTTTGGAGTCATAGATGAATATATTTTGCCAGAACATTATCCTGGCAGTCATTGAAAACCACAAAAGAGAGTTTTTAGAATAAATGGAACTTTTTAAATGAATTGACTTGGCTACACATTCACTCTTGAAATTCACTGATTTCTCTTTCAAAGTTTTATCAAAAGAATTTTTTTAACAGTTATGGTCATTGAATAGAATAGGCAAGTTGGCTGCCTATTTTTATAAAGTTTTATTAGAATGACCATGTTTATTTATTTACAGTACTGCCTATAGATTCATTTTTCCAAGTATATAGATTTTAAAAAGAAATTAGCTGGAGAGATGGCTTAACAGTTAGTTACGAGCACTGGCTGCTCTTTCGGAAGTCCTGAGTTGAATTCCCAGCAACCACTTAGTGGGTCACAACCATCTATATAATGAGATCTGATGCCCTCTTCTGGCATGAAAGTGTACATGCAGATAGGTAGAGCACTCACACATAAAACATATTTAAATTTATTTATTTGTTTGTTTGTTTGTTTGTTTGTTTATTATTTATAGTGTGACTGTGTGAGTTTGTGCACACCTACTGAAGTGGAGGTAGAGAACAACTTTGGGGAACTGGTTCTCTTCTTACATCATGTGTGTCCTGGGACTGAGCTCAGGCAATCTGACTTCACAGCAATAGCCTTTATCTCACTAGCTCTATTATCTATGGCTTCTTTTGTGTGACAATAGCAGAGTTTAATAGTTGCAATAGATACTCTATGGCTCATAAAACTGAAACATACTATCTGTTTTAAGAAAAAAAATGTTCACACTCTACAGTATACCCCAAATATCTTTTTAAGAGCAATCTATTGCAATAGGCACTCCAGAATTATAAACTCAGGCTTGACCAAACCTAGCTAATTGCATTACAGGAGGAGATGATAAAAAAAGATGGGGCATGAGGGGATGATTTCACATAAAGAGGGGTAGGAAGGCAACCATTGTTGGGTTCCTGTCAGGCTATAGGAGCTGGCAAGCCTTAGCCAAGAAGGATTTACAGCAAGGTGGGTACCACCTATCTGCTTTGCCACAGTTTATTCATTAAGCATGGTCTTATGATCTCTTTGTCATGACTACAGCTAAGATTCTGAGATATCAAAACTCACCACCAAAGCTGAGAGATGTGTGAGCTTGGCATTCACCATTCCATGTCCCACTCTCCTTGGTCATAGAATGATCACCAGGAAACCTTACATCCTAGCAGGGTGGACACTGTGGCTCTAAACTGACACTAGTGGCTATGGCATTCCTAATGGAACAAGACTTATGGTAGCTAGTGGCACATACCCTCCAAATCAATCCTCCTGCCTCCCTGCACACTCCTATCCTCCTTCACCAAGGACAGCATTGCCTCACTGAAAGCATGAGGTACCTGGCTGGCGTTTCACTTGGTGAGGCCAGGAATGCATAGGTGGCAAAATTACATGCCACTAGCTTACCCTAAAGTGAGACAAGGAGCAATTTCTCCTCCCCAAGTGTTAGTAGAGAGCAGCAGGGTGTGTGCTTTCTTCTTGTTGTCGATTTCCATCTTTCATGAAGATGATGAGCATCAAAGAAAAAGAAAAGGAAACAAAGGATTTCCAGAAACCCCAGTTCCATTCCTTGGGCTACAGGAAGACTGACAAGCACACTCTTCCCCGTGTTTGAATTCTCCCCCTTTGAAGCCCAGCCACTCTGCCTGCTCTTAATGTACCTTCCAAGCAGAAATACACCCCTTGTCCTTCTGTCTCAGGGCACTTTCTTCCCCAAAGCCAGCACTGGCTTATCTGTGTCCATGGACAGATTGATTCTGCTGTAACAAGGACTCTAAAACTTGGCTGGCAAGTAGAAACACCTGAGAGATTTTACTGCAACGGGATTTTCCAGTGCCCAAGAGAGGGACTGGAATAGCTGTCTCTAAGGTCCCAGGGAACTGGAATAATTAATCTCCTTTGGGAACTACTGTTCTGTGATCTACAGCTGGAATCTGCATCTGGTCTCTCTCGGATAAGGCAACCTCAGTTTTCCCTTGGGCCTTACAGAAGTCAATACCATAAACTTGCAAATGAAGTTACTAGGGTACCACTTGTCATTTGTGGTACACACACATGCACGGACACACACACACACACACACACACACACACACACACACACACACACACACTGAGTTTGGTATCCCCTATCTCTAGCCAGTCCAAATGTCTCATACTCCCATAGATGCCCATGAACTCCTCTTTCACTTTCTGGATGGGAGGCTCTGGACTGGTTCTCAGCTTCCCTGCCGTCCCCATGCCTTGACCAACCTTATCTGTAATATAAGGATAATAGTGGAAATATTCCTGTTACAGAAGGATTAAATGAATTAGTGCATAGGATCTGAGAAGTGTACCTGGCACATGGGAAATCTCATTCAAGGCGATTATTTTTATCTCTGGTTATTTTTATTTGGTCTAGAGTGCTTCCTATGTTCTCTTGGTATAGACTCCTGATTGAGGCAATCAGTTTTGGGGGTTCTGTCCTGGGGCCAGAGAGAGTGCGGCATAGGATGGATTTGTCAGTGTTTACACAGCTGTACCTTGTAATGGAATTTTGTTTGTGTGGAAAATGTGAGCACACCACAGGGTGCAGGATGGAGGACAAACAGAACTTGCTCATGGTACCTTGAAATCCTGTCAATGTGTTCTTTCTGGGGACCAGAGCAAAGCAGCCCCACATATGGCAGACATAAATAGGGACTTCCCATTTCATGCACATTCATCTTCCTATTAGTTTGGTTGGCTGGCTTTACCTGCACAGGGTGCTGCAAGAAAAAGCCACACATCCTGGGCAACTTACAACAATTCTATTTCAGTCTCTGAAAGTGAGAAGTCCAAGGTCAGTGACAGTCAGTGGTGGCAGCCCACTTCCTGGATGATAGACAAGTCTGGATGGTTCCTCACATGATAGAAGGTGCAGGCTACCTCTCTGGTCCTTTCTGTGCAAGCCTCATTGTTGAGGGCTCTGCCCCATTACATCTGTCTGGTTATTTACTTATTTGGGATCAGGGGTGAGCAAGAATGTCACCATGCACATGTAAAGGACATAAGAGAGTCAACTCTCTACTCCACCAAGGAGACTGAACTCAGGTCCTCAGGCTTGGGGACAAGGGTTTTTATTGGCACAGCCATCTTGCTATCCCATAATACCATTACATTGATAAGAAGTTTCAATATAAAAAATTGGAAACCATAAACATTCCAATTATAGTGATATCAAATGACATGAATGAGCATTTGGAAAAGACCCAGTATTGTAAGATACAATTAAGACGAGGGAGGAGATGCAAAGTAATTGTCTAATTTGAGAAATGTTGTCACTTGCCAAGTTCCAGGGACAGGCATGGAGTTTGACTTTGTTCATGTTGTGGGTCAACAAACAACTATCGTCAGGATGATCTCAGAGAGAGAGAGAGAGAGAGAGAAGAAAGAAATTCAGCATTCCTCCAACCTGTCAGCTGTGAACCTGGGGAAACGGCAGAGCTCCAGAAACTTCTAAGTGTGGCCATTAACAATGTAACCAGAGCCTGCACTGCCACTACAATGTAACCAGAGCCTTTCGCTGGCTCATGAGCTGTGCTACATGAAAAAATGCTTTAAAAAAAAACATTATTAGCAACACATAATGCATCAATCAGTCCTCTATTTTAGACATCAAGCATTATTCTCTATATTCCCAAGATGGAGTTAGATACTTCACCTGACCGTTTAATAAGCACACCTCATAAACAGTGTAATTATCTGTGTCACAACCTGGAAATTTCCAGTATTACTTTATGCCTGGTGTTGCTGTTTAGCATTTAGTGGAGCCCTCCAGGAGAGGCAATAAGCAGCACTGCCAGTGGGATTGTCTGAACCCCAGGCCCATCTCCAAAGATTCTGTTTCCATGGCTGCATTTCTTAATCACTTTGCCATGGCATCATGAACAAGGAATCAGAATTACCTCATGGACTGTGGCAAAGCACTGAATGCCATGAGCACACCTTTGTTTCTCTGCATTTCCCAGCTACCCACAACTAAGCAGGGTCCCAGCCGTAGACACTCTGACATGTCATGTGTCAGTCACGTGGCTGAATGAGGGAGATACTCCTGTGTGGTCTTCCACCTCTTCTTTAGACCTAGAATTAGGATGGGCACACTTCTCACACACTTTTTTCAGACATTGTTTACAGATATTAGTTTATAAAAGGGTGAAGCCTTGTCTTAGTTAGGGTTTTACTGCTGTGAAGAGACACCATGACCAATGCAAGTCTTATAAAGGACAGCATGTAATTGGAGATGACTTACAGGTTCAGAGGTTCAGTCCAATATCATCAAGATGGGAGCATGGCAAGCAACATCTAGCCAGGCAAGGTGCAGGCAAAGCTCAGAGTTCTACATCTTCATCTGAAGACTGCTAGTGGAAGATTGACTTCCAGATAGCTAGGATGAGGGTCTTAAAGCCCCCATACCAACAATGACACATCTATTCTAACAAAGCCACACCTCCAAATAGTTCCTGGGCTAGGCATATTGAATCCATGACAAGCCTCCTTCAGCCTGGACCCCTGAATGACTGTGTGGAGTTAGACATGTACATCACTCTTGGCCCACTTCTATTCTCTTGTGGATCATTAAAAAACAAGTAGAGTGAGAATAATCTTGTTATGAGAAGAGACCCATAGGTTATTTCTTCTACACACTATTACTGAGCTAATGGGCAGGTTTTTGAAAGTTGTGAAGAGTGTGAGTTCACTATCTTTATGACCATTTAGTGTTCTAGTTGATTCGTTTGTAACATAGTGATGATTTCTCAGAGGACTGTTGAAAATATTTTAGAATATGAAATCAGTTAAGTTGTAGATGACTGTGTGTGTGCATGTGCATGTGCATGCATGCATGTGTGTGTGCGTGTGTGCATCTTGTGTGTGTGTGTGTGTGTGTTTGTGTGTGTGTGTTTGTGTGTGTGTATGTGTATGTGTATGTGTGTGATGCTAGGTTCCAAATTCAGAGTCTTATGATGCTAGACAAGCCCTCTCCTATTATGCTATACTCACATCCCAAGTAGAAACTCTTATAACAGTGTCTTGACATGGAAAAAAAATTATCAAATGCTTTCCTCAAATTTATGTGATGTCCTAACTCCTCGAACTTCAGAATGTGACTCTATTTGTAGATGGGGTTCTAGAGAGGTGATGAGCATTGAACAAAGCATAGATCAGGTCCTAGTCCATCATGTCTATTGCTCTTGTAAGAGGAGATTAGAAACAGACAGGCACAGAGAAAGGAGCATATGATGTCACTGGGAGAGGAGAAGACGCTATACACAAGGCAAAGAGAGAGGGGTCAGAAGAAACCAAGCCTATTGATACTGCTTTTAGGATTTGGGACCTCCAGAAAGGAGCTTCAGTTATTTTAACCTTCTATTCTATGGTATTTTGCTATAGCAGTCCTAAAAAGTTTTTACAGAAGGAGGAAAAAGTTCCTTCCAAGTTCAAGGCACTTGCCACATTGCCTTGACTACCACAGTGTATTTTCCTCCACACGAAGCTAGGGAAAGTGGGTCTATGAAAGGGTTTAGAGGGCAAAAGCACTAGTTTCTTTAGCTGGATTTGATCCTTGGAAGACAAGTAAAAAGCTGGATGTGAGTGGTGGGAGGTGGAAGGTGGAAAAGGGTTTCTCTAAGATGTGCTGGAGACCTATAATGGGGGAGGCCCCAGGGTATCTGTGGGGAAGACTCTAGCTGAGACTCTTAGCAGTGGAAGATATGGATTCTGAAGTGACCTCTTCCTGTAGCCATGGAGAACTCCCAGTGAAGGGATGAGGACAGCAACCCACCCACAAAACCTTTGACCCAAAAATGTGTTTTGTCTACAAGATGCTCAGGGAGGACAAAGAGGGACTGAGGGAGTGGCCAACCAATGACTGGCCAAATTGAGATCCATTCTATTGGTAAGAACCAACCCCTGACACTATTAACAATACTCAGTTGTGCTTGTAGACAGGAACCTAACATAACTGTCCCCTGAGAAGCTCCACCCAACAGCCAATGGAGGAAAGAGATGCAGAGACTCACAGCCAAACATTAGATGGATCTTGAGGAGTCTTGTGGGAGAGTTGAGGGAAGGTTAGACAGACCCAAGAGGACAGGGATTTTACAAGAAGGCCAACAGAGACAACTGGAACCTTTGGGGCTCCCAGAGACCAAATCACTAACCAAATAATGAGTTTGGGCTGGACCTCGGCCCCTTGAACACATGTAGCAGATGAGCAGCTTGGGCTTCATGCAGGTCCCCAAACAATGGGAGCAGGGGCTGTCCTTTAATCTGTTGTCTGCCTGCCTGCAGATCCCAGTACCCTAACTGGACCACCACCACCATGTCTGGTCTTGATAGAAGGGGATGTACCAGGGGTGAGTTCTGTCTTCTCAGAGGAGGAGGGGGAATGGGAGAAGGATCTATATGAGGGAAGACTGGGTGGAGGAGAAGGGGTGTGCTGATATTGGTATGTAAAGTGAATTTTTTAAAAAAAGCTGGGCAATGGTGGCGCATGCCTTTAATCCCAGCACTTGAGAGGCAGGCGGATTTCTGAGTTCAATGCCAGCCTGGTCTACAAAGTGAGTTCCAGGACAGCCAGGGCTAAACAGAGAAACCCTGTCTCGAAAAACCAAAAAAAAAAAACCCAAAAAAAACAAAAAACAAAAAACAAAAAACAAAACAAAAACAAAAAACTGCATGTGATAACACACATCTGTAATCCCAGCACTTCTGCCCAGAGATGAGAAGTAGAGACAAGTGAATCTATAGAAGGTCACAGAGCAGCCAGCCTGGAGAACATAGTGTGGCAGCAGAAATACAGGAGACCATACTGCAAAAAAGTAGAAGGTGAGAAGAAATCCTAAAAGTCGTCCTAACACGCACGCGCACATGCACACACACACACACACACACACCATTGTATGTGCCTGCCCTTGCCAGTTGGTTGCCCCATACCCACAAAGGTGAACTCTAGTATATAACAAGGCCATTCATGTATAAATTTTGATTTATAATTCTAAGAATGGCAAAAGAGCAACCTAAACTTGTGGATATGATAGGAAGACAAGCACTTAACCAGTGTGAACATACACACACACACACACACACACACACACACACACACATGAGTGGGGAGGCTATGCACACATGCACTCACTCAAACAAACAGCCTGAAAAATTCTGGTGAAATTTTCTGAGGTTCTGGACCAGATTGGTCACCAAATTCTCAAAGAGATACATGACCAGGAAGAGTTCAGATCTTATGGCTAAGACAGAGACAGAGAGAGAGAGAGAGAGAGAGAGAGAGAGAGAGAGAGAGAGAGAGAAAGAGAAAGAGAGAGAGAGAGGATAGGTTAATGTATAAAGTTAGGTTGATGTGGATATAATGTATAAAATTAGGTTGGTGTGAATAAAGAGCTATAATAAAGAAGAGAGACTTCCAGCACTGGTCTAGAAAAGGACTTCTTCCAGAATCAGAGCAAGGACCAGGGAAAACAAACTAGAATAGTCTCTGGTCTTTTGGCTTGGTTATTGCTAAATTTGAATTTTAAATTTCACTTTCTCATGGTAGGAACAGGGCCCTATCTACAGGGGATATAGTGGGAGCGCATTGAAATTGTCTTCCCATGTCCTGGCTGCTCACTGGAACCTTCTGAAGACATTTTTCTTTATTCGGAGGCAAGGACAACCCAAAAAAGACTCCAGCTCCCTCCCACATGCTCTAATTTTAGTGGCTGCCTATAGTGCAAAGTATAGAAAGGTCCTGAGCCAAGGAAGTGTTTTCCTTGTCTGCTGGAAAGAGCTCTCTCTTTCCAAAAGCCTCGTGTTAAACACAAGTGTTCTCTGCAGAGTTGCTCAGATTCCTGTGAATAAGGATTACAGGATCAGCACATCAAATCCCCCACACAAGTTCCACCAACATCCAGGTGCAGAATCCCAGCAGGCTTGAAAAGTTGGTGACAAAGAGGATAGGAGAACTGAGGATATACCCAGGAAGGCTCTGGGGAAGACCATAACATATATACAAAACAAAGGTGAGGCCTTGCAGATTGGGAAGCAGAAAGTTCTAGCACAGGACAAATGGCCATTCCAGACCATTTTTCCAGAGAATAAAGCTTCATTGTGAGTGTCTAATGTAGCAAACAGCTCCAGAGACTTAGCAAGAATGCTCCAGGCCTTGCATATGGGTAACTTTCCACAGTATATGCTCTGTAATTTCTGTACACTACAGTCACCTTGAAGCTTTTCAAATCCCTTGGTGGTTGGTCCTCTCATGCAGTCAACTCAGTGTGTCTTAACCTGAGCTGGACATGGAAGCCGCCAGAGGAATTTTAGACAGTAGTGATGCCTGGGTCTTCCCTTATCCACCCCTAGACAGAGATGCAACACTTATTGGTCTGGGTGCAGCCAGGACTATGGGTCAGCTCCTCATAATCCTAATATGCAGCCATGGTTGAGAACAGCTGCTACAAGGAAATTGAGAAACAGTTACCCTGACTGGGGATGTCTAGAGTTATGCCTCACTCGACTGAACCAGGCTTTTGCCCAGATCAGCCACTCTTTGTGTGCAGAGGAAACTCCATATGAACTTCACTATCCCAATTCAGAAGGCAAAATCATTTTGATTTTCTAGACTTGTACAAACATAACCCTTGGTGGCCTGGCTGACACTTCCCTTTTCAAGAAATCACTGTGATTGCTGTCATACACTATTAGTTTGGATTTTTTTGATTAATTGACTGGTCTACCTCAACTGGTGCCCATGATATCTTCATTTTGTATCTTGTGGACCCATCACAATACCTGGCACACGGAGGACCACAAGATACCGAATGGAGTGAAACCATCAATTACTACGAGGCCTTAAAAGCCCACCAGGCTACACCTTGGTAAAATAAACTAAAAACCTCAGTATGGAGTTCAATCATTAGAGTGTAAATTGTGGGTGAATAGATCCATATTTTAAAAGCCAAATTAAACAAGTGTGTGTGTGTGTGTGTGTGTGTGTGTGTGTGTATCTTACACATGGAGCACTCGTGGATGTGTAAGCTATACCTTTGTGATTATATAACCTTAGTCTTTTCTCTTCAGGTCCCTGTAGCTGCCTTCCTCCTCAGTCTCCCTTCCCTTGCTAATCTCTTAGTGCATGAGTCACCTCTGTGGACATTTGCTGCTCTCTGAGAAATTCCCTCTTGCATGGTCATTGGGTTCCTCAGGAGAAGATCCAGCTCCGCACTAACATTTCCAGGGCTTGGCAGAATGGTACTCAGTGAAGGGGGAGAAAAAAAAAAAGCGTACTCATCTAAGATAGGGGAAATGAGGCCCAGCATATTTATATCAAATTTGGTCTCCGTCATGGGGTCAGGGAGTCACGCTACTGTTTGAGATTAGTCTACACTTGCTTTCTGCCCAGAGCACTATGGGTAGGTGTTTATACTATAGCTCTGAGTCCCCAGGTACATTCATCCAGGTGTCTTCTAATGCTTGTCCTCAAGTATGTTAATGAGAAGGCAGTATCTTATGTGACAACCTTTCCAGTTAATGCACTGGAAACATTTTAGCCAGAAATCTGGTAACCAAAGGTTTGTTTTATGTTCTTTTGTTGGTACTCCAAACATCCTTCACAAATAATAAAATAAACAAAACAAATGGTCATTTGCATTTTGAACAAACCTTCCACATTCTGAGAGGGGACACTGCCTACCAGCAGTCTCTTTTTCTCTGCCTCTCCTCCCTCTGCCAGGGCAGGCAGCAGGTCCTGACACTATCATAGTAAATGCATCTGGCCATTAAGGAGCCAGATTCCCCTGTGCCCTCTCCAAACCACTCTGCCCATCCTTAATCCTCCCTACATTCGTTCTCATACATAAATGAGTGGTATGGCTCTGGGCAGGCTGTTCCTAACACTTCACTCTAGGTCACATGGACACTGTTTAGATTAAATATGACTAGTCTCCCTGTGTACCTTGTCCTTCCATCCCTACCTAGAGCTATTTGACTACCACCTACAGTGTTTGGGAAAAGTCCCAGTCCAGAACAGGGTTTCCAGAGTTGTGCCCTCTGTGAGCTCAGCATCGGCTGTCACCGGCTCTGGTCTGATGCTTCAGCTCTAGATCTTATTTCTGAGACTGAACGCAGTGTTTTACCCAGCTAGCTCCGAGAGCTGAGACTGGGCCAGGGGATGTGCTGCCTAGGGATTGGCTGACACATCAAGACCTGGATATACTTGGGAAAGAACAGACTTTCTCTGGTCCATGAGAGTTGGGACAGGGAGAAAGGAATATGTATCTCAGAGAGGAAATGAGGAGATCAGGGAGGCGGGGAAACAAGGGGAGGTGGCAAGCTGGGAGGGTCTCAGAACAGAAGCTGTACACAGAAAGTGTGCTACTCTGCGCAGCCGGCTCTGCGGTGCGCACGTGTACAGGGGAGAATAAAGGAAGATAGCCTCAGCTCCTGAACCTGAGGTGAAGACCCAAGCCTCCTTGCCAGCTTCCTTCCTGAGCGAGCTGTTCTTGCCTCTGGTCCCCCGCTAGGGCTCAGGTTAATCTCTTTCCTGTCAGGCAGCCTCATGGCATGAACATCCTGTATACAGTTGCCGGCCAAGGGTCTCCACATAGTGCTCAAATAAGGTGGCATTGGGCAGAGACCTGAGAAGGAAGAACTTGCTGTGGATTCCTGTGGGAAGGACAGTTCCTGTGTAAGGGACATGAGGTTGCAAAAGCCCTGGAGAGGCATGCCCCGACATTAGGGACTCTGGACTGGGATGATGGGGGCATTCGGAAAAGAGATGCGGTAGCAGAAGGTGCAATGGTAAGACAGGGCTTGATGGGTCAGGTAAGGGATTTGGATTTTACCCAAAGAAATAAACTAGGTAATGTTTTCAAAAGCTCACAAAACTGAAGGGGGGGCATAGGAATGGGCAGAGAGAATGTGTGGCCAGAGAACTGGGCTGTGGTCCTGGCTCTGCCTACACCTGGTGACAAAGCATGCTGCAAAGTTCTCTTTCTCTCTTGCAGAAAGAGAGAAAGAGAACTTCCCCTCTAGCCCTGTCTTCAAGCAGAAAAAGTATCCATGCCCCTATTTCCTGGGTTTAGAGGAGAGAATACACAATGGCACTGGTTACTTGTGCCTTTTAGGACATACCCTTTGTGTGGACGGAAGGAGGGGAGGGGAGGGGAGGGGAAAGACAAGAGGAAGCTACTGGGCTCTGAGATGGTACACAAACAAAGGACTGTCCTGAAGGACCACTTTCCCTACTTCCCCTCTAGACATCCTCTCTTCCTCTTTTGTTCTCCATCCTCCCCCTCCTCCCCCTCTCCCTTCTCCCCTCTCCCTCCTTCCCTCTCCCTCCTGCCCTCTCCCTCCTTCCCTCTCCCTCCTGCCCTTTCCCTCCTCCTCTCTCCCTCCTTCTCCTCCCACCCACATGCACCCCAGGCATCACTGTCCAGTTATCAAGTCACGTGGCTCTGACTTTGTTTAGTGACAAGAATCCTGATCAGATTCTACAGCACCGGCAGTGACCATGCCTGCTCATTCTGCACTGGATACTTGCAATCTTCCCTGTAATTCTACATGATCTAACCCTCTGACTTCATCTAACTTCTGGCTTCCAGAAGATCACGATTCCTAATCATAGCTAGTGTAATCTAAAGAATAATCTGTGTAGCAAATTTCTGTTCAGCACATC
This sequence comes from Mus minutoides, assembly GCA_902729485.2. Taxonomy (NCBI): domain Eukaryota; kingdom Metazoa; phylum Chordata; class Mammalia; order Rodentia; family Muridae; genus Mus; species Mus minutoides. The sequence goes on along the minus strand of LR750196.1, from coordinate 49,497 downwards.
CAAATGAGTACAGTTAAAAAATTATAACTGTAGGGAGATGGGAGATATGTGTGTGTGTGTCCGCGAGCATGCATGCGTGCATGCCTGCAAGTGTAAAGGACCTTAAAAGCAAATAACAAATGGAAGATAGATTATTGAAAACTTCAACTTTCCTAGGACTCCATGTATATTGAAGGCAGCCAGCCTTCAGTGGGCAGAAGCCCGTGTAATTTAGAAAATGTGGGAAACGGGCTCTGTCAAACATAACCAATGATAATGTAAATTGCTATGACCTTTCTGGAGGGGAAGCTGGCAGGAGGCAGCAAATTTTTCAAAACTATGTGCCATAGAAGCACTTTTGCTTCCAAGAATAAGATCCTACGAAATTATTGGACAATTCCACAAGGACATATACACAAGGGTTTACAGGAAAGCGGGTTAAATCGTCCATAGGTCAAACTGGCTGAACAACCAGTTTGCATGCATGCCAGGGGACACTCTTAGCCAGCAAAAGCCATATGTTCATTGATGAGGAAATGAGCCTATATCACAGGAAGTAAAAAAGGTCGATCACAAAAGCATGCAGTGGTTTTAGATACAAGTTTCTGGGTCTATTTCTGTGCAAATGAAGAAAGAATATGGAAAACAGGTGTGCCAACAGCAAGTCATGCTAGGTCTCCTCTGGATTAAGGGATTTTTCCCCCCACTCTTTTCATTTTCCATGATATCTGAATTTTAAGTATTAAACATTAGCGGTTTTTGAAACCAGATAAAAGCAGCAATACTGAGAGGGTCTGAGAAGTGGGTGGAATATGGTCTGCAGCTCTCAGTGGACAAGAGCTCCTCTCTCTTCTCCTGCCATCTCAGACAGGATTAGGCTTTGGCTCTCTAAGGTACATGAGCATGTACTCTGTTTTCAAAAGTTCCAAAGAGGCTTTAACATTTCCTTTACAATTCTCTTCTGAGTTTATCAAATTCATCTAAAAAAGAACGTCCTCCTATGTTTAATGTGAAGCATCAGTCCTGCGATTTGAGCTATTGTGATTCTGTAGGCTAGTGACTGACAGACTCAGTGGAGAATTGGACCTGGAACCTCACATTCTGTTTGGACCCAAATGTAGTGTCTCAGTAAATTAAGAGAAAAAAAAAAAGATTCTTGTAAGAAACAGGACTCATTAACATTCCAAAGACACCTCCAATGAGTGTGGCTATGTTTGATTCTCATCAAGTTCAGCGTTCAGTCACAATGAGACATGAATCTCATTATGTGCTCAGCAGGGAGCCTAATGCTGAAGTAAGGACCTCTTCATTCAATATGAGAATTTCCCATGGGGGTATCTTGGGGAAGAATTATCAAAGTTAACTTTGAAATTAACTCTCACCATCAAACGGCTGGATAAGCCTTAAAAGAAGTATGCTAACACTTGCACATCTTTTATAGATGTATTCGTCTTCTCTTTTTTGCTTTAAAAATTATTATTTTGTGTATATGGGTATTTTGGCTACATGTCTGTGTGCCACATGTGTGTGCTCAGTACATAAGCAAAATAAATATATTAAATTTTAAATTAAAAACTTAAATATGAGTAAATAAAGATATTAATTAATAGGACCCAGAGCTGTAGTTCAATGGTAGAACACATATTTATCATGTGTGAAGCCCTACTTTAGGGGTTAGGATCCCCAGTACCCCTAAAAATTGACAACTAGTTTTGAAATATTTTGTGCTTAGTCTAGAAGCACACAGAAAGAGAAAGCCAGTGTGTGCTTATGTATATGTATGTGCACATAGAGATACTATTAGGTAGTCCATATTTCTGATTCACTTCAATCAGCCATATTACTAAGATCGTTTGGCTCCAAATGACTTCATGCTCCTTCACAAACTAAAATTAGCCTGCTAAAACATTGTCATCACAAAAGAGAGTCAAAAAATATCCACAGGCTCAGCATGGGGATTCCCCAGGAGCAGTTCCCCAAATGGCTTGAGCACCCAGGATGCACACGTCTAGAGTGAACATACGCATGGTTTGTTTTCCCCAAGGACCCATATCCCACTGTTTCCACAAAGGTTTGAAGTAATCACCAATAATTTTAAGTCAGTGACATTGGTTTATCATGGCATCTCATTTGACAAAATTCACTATGAAATGCTTATTTTTGCTTGGATGTGAAAGAAAGATGCAAAGTTTTATGAAAAGCATGTGGAAAGGAGATACTTGGCTTAAAGACATAAAAAGTGCTTTTTCTATAGGAGTTTAATGTAATAAAAAAAGATATCACAAGCAAATGGGGCAAAGAGAAATTGCTTCACGTGAAGGAACTGTGCGGGAAGAACCTCCAGGACACTGTCAAATGCTGGTGGGGACTTGGAGTAGCCGTGGGTGGGGTAAGTGCCAAAGCTACTTTGGAAAATGGCTGGCTAAAGCCTAAAGCATAAAGTTGACAAATGACCCAGCAGTATCCTCCTAGGTGCTTTCTTAATAATAGTGTCTGTCTACACGAAGACTTGTACTTGGATGTTCAAAGGAGCATTGCAGTCATGATAGTCAAAACAGGAAGCCTCAATTCCATGTAGTACAATCATTAACAGGATTAAATGATTAATAGGAATTAAATAGGAATGAGGTACTAAAACATACCCATAGAAACAATGCTACTGCTTCTATATTGAATACCTACTGAAAAAATACTAAAAAGAGCTGGCCACACACACAAAATGCCCCCACATGCTATAGAAATATATATATATATATATATATATATATATATATATATATATATATATATATATAAAACATCCAGAATACAGAAAGTCTGGAAATGGCTCTGTGTCTGCCTGAGGGGGTGAGGAGAAGTAGAAAGTGCATGGCATTGTGCAGAAGGCTGTATTGGAGACGATGATAGTGTTCTAAAGATTATTAGAAAAGTTGGGCATGGTGGTACATGCTTGCCATCCCAGGACTATGACCTCAGACCACAGCAGCAAGGACCTTGAGTGTGGTGGCTCTGGCTGACCAGCATTAACCTTACATAAGACCCTGCTCCAAAAACTAAAGAACATCCACAGATAGATGGCTGTGAGCTTTGCACAGATCTATAAACCCACTAAAAGTCATTAGACTTTATGCATAAAATAATAAATGTATGCTGTGATATTATACCTCAACAATGCTGCTAAAAAAATAACATATTGACTGGTTTTACTTTCTTGCTCTTCTGGTTCCAATTTGTAAAAAATAAACAAAGATATTAACAAAGTTATATAACTATAACTAAAATGTAGAGACTATGCAAGCACAAAAAAAAATACAATACAAAAAAAAGGGGGGGGCAGGGACAAGTGGATCTCTGACTTTGAGGCCAGTTTGGTCTACATAGAGAACACCAGGACACCTAGGGCTATACAGAGAAACCCTGACTCAAGAAACCAAAAGAAAAACAAAGCAACAATAAAAACAACTTCCTGAACTGATCAGGCTCTAAGGTCAACAATTAGTAAATGGGATCTCTTGAAACTAAAAAGCTTCTGTAAGGCAAAGGACACTATCAATAGGACAAAATGGCAACTTACAGATTGTATAAAGATCTTCATTAACCCCTCATCCAACAAAGGACTAATATCCAAAATATATAAAGAACTCAAGAAGTTGGACTCTACAAAACCAAATAACCCAATCAAAAATATGGGGTACAGAACTGATCAGAGAATTCTCAACAGAGGAATCTTGAATGGCCAAGAAGCACTTTACTGAAATGTTCAACTTCCTTAGTCATCAGGGAAATGCAAATCAAAACTGTGGGAACTAAAGGGGATGGGGGGGAAGGAGGGGAGGGAGGATAGCCCTGGTCTGGCAAGAGTTCCTCCTATGCTCTGGGCAGGCAGATGTGGAAGGGCTGCCAGACACTTTCCACTTGCCTCCCCCCCCCGGGGGGGGCATCTAAGCCACTGACCCCACTCGACAGGGGGTGGAAAAGGGGCAGCCCCTGATATTAGAGGCCCCAGGACTGACCCCACTCGACAGGGGGTGGAAAAGGGGCAGCCCCTGATATTAGAGGCCCCAGGAGATACCCTGTACAAAACAATTCTAAGAGTCTACCTCAATCAAAAAATGGGTAACAGAAAATGTGGTACATTTTATACAATGGAATACTACTCAGCTATTAAAAACAAATAAATATCATGACATTTTCAGGCAAATGAATGGAACTAGAAAATATCCCCAGTGCGGTAATCCAGATCCATAAAGACACAAAGGGTATATACTCATAAATAGATTTACCCATAAAGTAAAGGCTAAAACGAGGCTGTAATCCAGACGCAAAGATGCAAGTAACAAGGAGGGAAGAAGGGAAGTTGCTTGAATCTTACTCAGAAGGGGAGACAAAATAGAAATCTGAAGAAAATGGAGGGAGGGAGCTGTGTGGGAGAGGGATAGGGAGGGGATAAGGAGTGGGAACCCGGGAGACTGAAAGAGAGAATAGAAATCAGCGTGTGTGTGTGTGTGTGTGTGTGTGTGTGTGTGTGTGTGTGTGTATGTGTGTGTGTGTTGGGGCTGGGGGGGTCATTTCTGGGATTTGGAAGGTTTCTGGGAGCTTAATGGGTTGACCCTAGCTGAGACCTCTTACAGTGGGAAATATGGAGCCTGAGGAGGCCATCTCCTGTGGAGGGAGGGGAACACCAACCCATCCAACAAAACCTTTGATCCCAAATTTGTCATGCCTACAAGTTCAGGGACAAAGATGGAGCAGAGATCCAATGACTGGCCCAAAGTGAGACCCATCCCATGTGAGAGAGTCAGTCTCTAATACTATTAATGATACTCTCCTATGCTTGCAGAGATGTAACTGTCTCCTGAGAGACTTTACCCAGCAATTGATGAAGCAAGCTGAGACCCACAGCCAAACAATAGGTGGAGCTCTGGGAGTCTTGTGGGGAGTGGGAGAAAGGACTGAGGGAGCTGAAGACGTCAAGGACCCCACAAGAGGACCTACAGAGTTAACTAGCTTGGGCCCGCGGGGGCCCTCAGAGACTGAACCACCCACCAAAGAGTATTCATTGGCTGGACCTAGGTCCCCTACACTTATGTAGCAGCTGTGTAGCTTGTTCTTTATGTGGGTCTCCTAATGATTGGAACAGAGGCTGACTCTGACTCTGTTACCTGCCTTTGGATCCTTCCCCTCGCTGGGCTGCCCTGTCTGGCCTGCCTTTGGATCCCTCCCCTCGCTGGGCTGCCCTGTCTGGCCTCAGTGGGAGAGGGTGTGCTTAGTCTTGCTGTGCCTTGATGAACCAGGGTAAGGTGGTGCCCATTGGGGCCTCCCCTTTTCTGAGGAAAAGGGGTTGGGGAATGAGGGAGGGGTGTAAGGGTGGGAGAAGAGGAGGGATGGAGGCTGTAAAGTAAATAAATGAATAAATAAGTAAATAAATAAGAAAAAATAATTCCATTTGCCATAAACAAAAATTAGTTTAAAATGAATATTTTATACATATCTATAAGAGAAAAAAAATCAAGAAGTTTCTAAATAAATGGGCAAAGGATTGAACAAACTAGTTCATGGACCCTTGAAAAATGAAATCGTAAGTACAGTCACCCTTGTCATCTGCTGGGGATGAGTCCAGGATGCCCCTTAGACACCAAATCAGCAGATCCTTGTACAAAATGCCCCAAGATTTGCATGTAATTTGCACACTTGCTTCTGTGTATTTCAGGTCTTGGGTGACTCATGATACTTAATACAAGGTAAATGCTATGCAAACTGTCATTTTTCAAACTGTTTAAGGGTGATGACAGGGAAAGGGGGTGAGAGTATTCAAAGCAAACGTAAGCTTTTTGATCCCTTTCACTCTATGTGGGAACTCATAAATTCAGGAGGGTGAGAGATATTTAGCATAGAGAAAAACCTGTACTTAAGAGTCACAATGTTCATGTATTAGAATAGCGAATTTTTAAAATACCATGGTACATACTAACTGGGTCTGCTGAGGGAAGCCCTCTCTGTGGTGTTAAATACAAGGAAGGGCATCCCTTCAGGAAAACAACTGAGCATTTGCCCCAGAGCCTAATGATAACATATGACAGGTGATTTTATTGCCAACTGGACAGATCTGGAATCACTATGCTTCTAGGAATGTCTGGGAATGTGTTCCCAAGAGGGAGGGCTATCTTCACGGTGAGTAGCCCAGTTACAGGCTGCATATAAATGGAAAAGAAGACACAGCAGAGGACCACCATTTATGTCTCTCTGCTTCCTGACTGCAGACATAGTGTGAGCAGCTGTCTCCTGCCTTCAGGCCTTCCCTGCCAAGATGGCCACACTGTGTGTAATAAACCATTACGTTTCTTTTTCATATTTTTGCTGTAGCAGTGATAAAAGTAACTAATACGGATCTATAATTGTTGATGAAACAATTCTGCTAAAAAATGAAATATTAACGTAAGGAAATGGTTTAAAATAGACAAAACACAACACAACAAACAGCAATGTTTACTTAAGTGGTATTTATATTTATGAATAACAATAAGCTACTTAGCTGTCCAGCAAGAGAATGTGGTAAACAAGTTGTCTTGGTAAACTAGTTGTCTTACTTTAGGGAGGCGGGTATATGTAATCTTAGAGCTTATAGTCCAACATCCAAGGGAGTCTGTGCAGTCACTCAGGGCAGGAACCTGGAGGTATGCATTGATGCGGAAGCTATGGAACCTGGAGGTATGCATTGATGCGGAAGCTATGGAGGATTGCTTCTTAATGGCCTGCTCAACCTTTTTAAAAATAGTATCCAGGACCACCAAGCTAGGATTGGTACTCACCCACAGTGAGCTGAGCCCACCCGTATCAATCATCAATCAAGAAAATGCCACACAGGCTAGTCTGGTAGGAGCATTTTCTTTCTTTCTTTTTTTTTTTTTTTTTATTGGTTATTTTATTTATTTACATTTCAAATGTTATCTATCCCCCTTCCCAGTTTCCCCTCTACAAACTCCCTATCCCATTCCTCCTCCTCCCTGACTCTATGAGGGTGCTCCCCCACCCACCTATCCACTCCCGCCTCCCTGCCCTAGCATTCCCCTGTGCTGGGGCATGGAGCCTTCACAAGACCAAGGGACTCTCCTCTCATTGATGCCAGATAAGGTATCAATCTGCCACATATGCAGCTGGAGCCATGTGGAGCTATGTGTACTCATTTGTTGGTTGTTTAGTCCCTGGGGACTCTGGGAGGTCTGGTTGGTTGATATTGTTGTCCTTCCTATGGGGTTGCAAGCCCCTTCAGCTCCTTTAGTCCTTCCCCTAACTCCTCTATTGCGGTCCCTGTGCTCAGATTGATGGTTGGATTCGAGCATCCACATCCGTATTGGTCAGGCTCTGACAGAGCCTCTCAGGGGAACAGCTATACCAGGCTCCTGTCAGCAAGCACTTCTTGGCATCAGCAATAGTGTCTGGGTTTGGTGTTTGCAGATGGGACGGATGCCCAGGTGGGGCAGTCTCTAGATGGCCTTTCCTTCCATATCTGCTCCACTCTTTGTCCCTGCATGTCCTTTAGACAGGAGCAATTCTGTGCTAATATTTTTGAGATGGGTGGGTGGCCCCATCCCTCAAATGGGGGCCATGACTAAAACCACTGGATATGGTCTCTATAGGTTTTATCTCCCCTTTGTTTCAGCTATTATCATCCCAGTTGGGGCCTGGGAACCTCTTGAGTCCCTGGCACCTGGGACTTTCTAGTGGTAACCTCCAGTTTCCCATCCCCCACTGCTACACATCTCCATTCAATTTCCTGACCCATGGGAGAGAAACATTTTCTTAACTGAGGTTCCCTCTTCTCAAAAGGCTTTAACTTGTGTCCAGTTGACATAAAAGTAACCAGCACAGTGGTCCCCATTCATTAGTGGAATACCAAAAGCACATTAAAAGTATCTACACTGTAAAGTGTTGAATGAGGAAAGCCACACTGCGATCCAGTATTGTCTCAATCAGTGAAGCATAGGAAAAAACGCGGAGGAAATGATACATTGTACATATTATACATAAAACTACTGACCGTCAGTATAAGAGGGGTTTTACAAGTTTTCATTGCAATAGCACATATGTAATCATAAAGCATAGTCTAATGCTTTCTAAAAAGGCAATCTTCAAAGTACAGGAATATAATCTAGTCTATGGAAAACTTGTGCTAACTTAAGGGATACAGTGATTTTGTATGACATTACATTGTAATTCACGAGCTAGAATGCTATCGCCTTTTAGACCAGTGAACTGCTAAGTTGGCAGCAGTAAGTATTTTTTGAGTGAAAAGTTTAGCAAGCCATGTATGAACGGGCTGTCATTATATTCCTATATCTGTTGCAGTTGATCACAGCCCAACGGAACAAGGGCTGTCTGCTCTACATCACAAGAAACCAGGCAATTAAATCAGTTCAGACCCAAAGTCAGTCAATTCAATGAGACAAAAAAGATTCTTTTTTAAAAGTGTCAATTGGCATGGCATGAAGTGAAATTGATTGGTGGAGCTCCTCAGCTTTCGACTGATTTTGCATCGCATTCTGAACACTCCAATATGCAGCCACTTTGCTTTTTTAAAAAAATGCAGCCTGTTTTCAGCTACACCATTGCATCAGAGCCAATACAACTTTTTTTTTTTTGGAAATCTCCTATAATTATCAAGAGTCCAATGTTTATATGACCACCAACAGTCACCAACAGGCAGCTCCTGCCTGACACAGGCTAATGAAGACACCAGCCACAGTTCTTATCACAATGGCAGCATTCCTGATGACTAACACTGCTTCTGTGAGCTCTGACATGCCTGTGGTTATTTTTCCTCACTCTGTTTCCTCTGTCTTGGAAGGCTGAGTAGGCCAGGAACATCTGCATCTTACCAGTGAACCACTGTTCTGGTGGTGAGGATTTCCAGAGTCTGATTGCAGCAGTTTTATATGGTAACATGTGAGCTGGTCAATCTTCTGGGATTCTGGGGGTAGGTCTGAGGGGCTCCTTATTCAGGAATATGGTGGACCAGATAGTCTGAAATATTTCCCAAAATGAAAGAGAAAACCAAGCAATAGCTGGACAAACACACAGCCAAGCTCCCTAGGACACTGCTTAGAAATCCTTCGAAGAACGAAAGAAATTAATAGTGCAAATTATGAACTTTAAAAAGTCATGAAGCCAGAGAGTCTCTGGAGATATGTGCAGTATTCACTCATCACAAAGACAGCTGATGCCTTGGGCCCTTCAAAAGCTGGAGGTCAAAGACCAATCCCCCTCTTCTACCCCAGCTCTGAGGAGAAGTTAAATTTCCCAAGGGCCACCTGTGCCTTCAGGGAAAGGACAACTAGCAACAGGGCACTGGCAGAGCCCTAGCTCTGGAGATACAGGAAAGCTGTTTCCTCTAAGAATTTGTAATTCGATACTTTCATTATCAATTTATCCATTTGCCAGTATTGATTGGACCTACTACATAGTAGGCTGTGTCTGAACATTAGTGTTACAACAGTGAATATGAGAAACAACCCCTTTTAAAAGACTTTGTGGTGTTGTATTGGAGGATTACAGTCAACAAATAAACAAAGTATGTCTGCCCAGAAAATGAATTCTGGGGTAAAACTAAACAGGGGTAAGGATGTCCCTGAGAGTGTATGACCGCAGCGAGTGAACTGCTAAGTTGGTGAAGGAAAGGCTCTCCGATAATGCAGCATCTACTCAAGACCTGAAAGAAGCTAGAGAGTGAGCTACTTGGGTATTTAGGGGGTAAACAGAGCAAACAGTCTGAAATCAGGGCTATCTGAGACGCAGGGAGTCACCTGGAAAGTAAGGCAAAGGGTGTAGAAGAGAGGATCCAAGAGACAAACCTGGCCGGGTCTCCGAGGCCCCAAGGGCCTTTCTGTGACTTGGAATTTAGCCTCAGGACTTGCTAAAGTCTCCATTTAGAAGTCTACATACTGAAGTCTACATTTAAGAGGCTCACCCAGTGTGGCTCAGGGAGCAAGAGCAAGAGCTGTGCACCAGCCATGAGCACCAGCCATGCGCAACAAGCTAAACACAAGGTGATGATGGCTGAGCTGTGCACTAGCCTGGTTGACTGCACCGGGAAGACATGCAGAGATGATGTCATGATTTTTGGCGTGGTTGTCTGATAGAACTGAGTTAGCTTTTCTGAGATGAGGAGGTTGGGGAGGGGAGGGAGGAAAAGACAGGTGTCTAAGTTTATATGTGGGCACTGTCATGTGGCAACATCACAGACCTAGCTGGAGATAGTTGATAGGAGAACATTTAAAGCCTTAAAAGGTTCATTTTAGAGTATAAAACAAGCTAAAAAAAAAAAAAAAAGAGGGGGGGGAGCTAAGCACTCAGCTTCAGCATTTTTGAGAGTAAAGGTGCTTACAGCCACGCTTGACTTGAATACCACCCCCAAGACCCAGATAGTTAGATTTAGGATAAAACTGATTCCCACAAGTTGTCTCCTGACCACCACAAGCAGCATGTGCAGGCACGTGCACAAGCATGCACACACACACACACACACACACACACACACTATAAAAATTATAAAATAGGGTCTAGAGAGATGGTTCAGGGGTTAATAGCACTGGCTGCTCTTTTATATGACCCAGGTTCAAGTCCCAGCACCAAAATAGTGGCATTGTTGGCACCAGGCATACATGTAGCATACACACAGACATACTAGCAAAATACTCACATGGACACACATAATAATAATTTAAAAAATAATAAAATTAAGAACATTTAATTTAGAGACAAAGGAAAAAGAAGAAAGGTAATGGAAGTAAATCAAAATCAGGATTAAAATAAATAATAATGAAGTGAATGAAGATATACCTCTAAGACAACCAACAAAGCTGATGCTGGTCCTTTGGGAGGAAGAAAAACAACTGCTAATGGGAACAAAAGTTTGGAAAGATTGCTTAAGTAACAAGGAAAGTAAAAGTGCAAGTCGATAAACATTAGAAAGGAAAAAAAAAAACAGTTGAGAAATGAGGTTAGGGAGCCTTGGGTACTGTTGGTGGTCTACTTAGAGCCAGGAAAGTTCAGAGGTATTTACATTTGTGTGCTAAATAAACTGAGCCAGGCAGGCTGTAGCCAAGACGTCAGCAGAAGCTACAGGTGCTGGTGAAGTGCTGATGTGGCCCTCCAGGACTATCTGGAACTGAGATGAAGGCTGCATCGCTATACCAAGTCAGAGAGTCTTCAACAAAGAGTAGGGTGAGCCACGGATACTCCTGACTTCAACAGGAGCATGTGGTTCAGGAACATGTGGGAGACTATTGCTGTGGCTTACCCCATTATCCTGTGCCAAGAAGTTTTGAGAAAAAAAAAAAAAAAGACAAGTTAAAAAAAAATTAACTTCAATCCTATTTGAGGATAGGTAGTTTTTATTTCTCTGTCTTTAGGCTTGTTTGCTTGCTTTTGAGACAGGATCTCATTACGTAGTTCAGGCTAGCTTCAAACTCAAAATCCTCTTACATGTGCCTCCAGAGTACTCTTATTATAGGCATGTAACACCGTGTCCTGCTTTAACTCTATTCTTATAACCTTACAAATGAATTCATTCACTCAGTAGCTCTGGGTCCTGTCTTCCCACAAAGAAAGTATTGGTAGGTTTTAGCAAAGACTCAGGAACACCCCAACTAATTTCTTAAGTGTATTAAAATGAAGCAAGAATTGCACCAGAGATTATAGAAAAATCTCATGAGCATGAGAAAAATCTCATGAACATAAACACACAATAACCCTAAAAAAACCAGTCAGTATATAACCACATTGATTAGTGTTTATAAATTAATGAACTGAAACTGGAGAGATAACTCAGTAGTTAAGAGTGCTTGCAATTCTTGGAGAAGACCCAGATTCAGTTTCTAGCATTCACATGTGGTCCACAACCATCTATAACTCCAGTTTCAGGGGATCCAGTGCCCCCTTGTGGCCTGTGTAGGCACCAGGCACACAAAACACTAATACATAAACAATTTAAACAAGCAAACAAATGTGAGCAGAGTGGAGGTGCCCATGAATCCCATAGCTTGGATGGCAGATTCAAGGTTTGTCCTTATATCTTGGCTTAGGTGGGGTACCCCATAAAATCCATACAGCTAAGGAAAGATCAGTCTTAGAAAATCCTCTAAAGCCATTCATTTTACTAAATGTACATGTAGACTTCCTGTTACACAGGAAACTCCATTTTAGCATATCAAACTTACCAAAAAAGATTTTTTAAAAAAAAAAACTGATGATATCAAAATTAAGTAAGACTGTATAAGAATGTTGTGCCCGCATTCAGGAAGCAATTGGCAGTCGTTTTGCTAAACTAAGTAGTTATAATCAGGAACTCCAAGCTCAGTCCCTCTGCACAGGGTGCTAGAGTGGTACTTCCATCTTGGAGGTCTTTTTGCTCATGAACAGCAAATATAGAAGTGTTCACATAGATACAATTTTTAGTGACAAGAACCATCTCACCAATGTCTACCACAATGAAACACTTTAGGAAATGAGGTAACACATTTTTGTAAAAATGAGTAAATAAAAGTTACATAGATCAACACAAACAGAAACTCAAACTGCATATTTCAGAAGAATGTAGAGTCTACATTGTAGATATCATCTGCTTGTAAATCTAAACATAGCATTAAGAATATGCATGGTAGATCTCAGAGACCCCACATGGGTCAGATTTAAGCTAGAGTAATGCAGGTCTGGGCAGCTACTGCTGCAACAAAACCATATAAAATAACAAAGGAAGGATCATGAGAAAATTAATTCAGCCATGGGTTTGCTTGAGGGCAATGGAATGGATAACGTCTTAGTCGCTGTTCCATTGCTGTGAAGAGAACCATGACTACTGCAAGTTATAGAAAAAAACAAGCATTTAATTGGGGGCTTGCTTATAGCTTCAGAGGGCCAGTTCATGGCTATGATGGCAGGGATCCTGGTGCTGAGAGCCTTACAACCTGATTCACAGGCAGCAAGCACACACACACAGACAGAGACAGACAGAGAGAGACGGAGATACAGAGAAACACAGAGAGACAGAGAAACAGAGACAGAAAGAGCAAAGATGGAAAGACTGGGGCAGGTTTGAGATATGAATCCTCAAAGCCCATTCCCAGTGACACATACACTTCAACAAGGCCTATAGTTCCTAATTCTCCCCAAACCATTCCACTAACTAGCGACCAAGCATTCAAACATGTAGGCCTATGTGGACCACCCTTATTCAAACCACCACAAAGGACCAGCTCAGTGAAGTCTTCAATAGTTCCTGTTGCACACTGCTCCCTAAGCTCACTATAGATCTATGGGCATTTGTTACGTTATTACATGTGTTTCTTAGTTTATTCTCTGCTGTTGTGATAAACACCATGACCAAAAGCAGTAGGGAAGGAAAAGTCTTCGTTCATCTTACAGCTTACAGTCCATCATGAAGGGGAGGCAGGGCAGGAACCCAGAGGCAGGAACTGAAGCAAAGACCATGGGGGAGAGCTGCTTACTTTGCAAGGAAGTTTTGATGTAGCCATTCCTGAAGCTTTCTTATGAGAACTGTCACATTGAAGCTCCTTCCCTCAGTGTGTAAGAAGAGTAAACCACATGGTCTGGTCCCTGGAGGGCATGACTAGGGGTCAGTCCATGGAGGGCATGACCCAGTGCCTACAAAGATGGTACTGTCCCAAGTTTCACTCTTCACCTCCTGAACCTCATCTCTCCACTGGCCATAGGTCTGTGGTGTGGGGGTGTCCCAAACACCAACTTCATCCTCCTCTTATGATAACACTTTAGTGAGACTTTTATGTCCTTTCAATTTTTTTTTAAAAAGGACCCAGCCATACCTACAATTCTTAATTCTCCTGCCTCCAGCTCCTGAGTGAAGGGATTACAAATGTGCATTCAGTTGTGAGAGGTTTTGGTTTTTTTGTCTTTGTTTTTTAATAGTAAGGTGGGTGAACCAAATGAATACATCTTGTCTTGCATTAAGGTTGAGCCCGTGACACCCTCATCTCCCTCCACTATTGGGAGGAATAATTTTCTCCTGGGATGTGGTGACCATGAAGTGAGAAGGTGTGCATAGACTGCATCGGTGAGTGCCAGGTACGGCACTTGGTAAATGCAACTGTGCTGCTGCCATGTCTTCTTATTAACTCCAACACTGTCTGGAGAACAACTCCAGTCTCCTGATCAAGAAGAAGAATCGTTAAAAATCTGAACAAAGGAGAGATGCTGTTAATGGATCTTTTGTGCTGTTGGACTTTTGTCTCCATTCTGAGACATTATCCAGGTATTTGAAAGCAAACCAAACACTTCACCCTCTTCATCCTCAGCCATGGCTTCCTTCTAACTGAAACCTAGTCAAGTACCAAGCCCTCCTACATAAATCATCAATCAAGAAGATTCCTCCTCCTCCTTCCCCCCCCAATCTGGATTGGGTATTTTCTCAATTGCTGGTCCCTTTCCCCAAATGACTCTAGCTTGTATTAAGTTAACACAAATCTAGCCAACATATTATTTACACCAAAAGAGGAACTCTTGGCTCTATAATTACAACCTGTAATTCTTATCTGGGCATTTTGGATTCATGTTCATAGCACTCCTACCACTGACATTGCAACTATTTCATCAGACTTTAGGTTGCCTCATCCTGGGGACTCTGTCTTCTTGGATACATGGAGAGTGGTATTTGGTTCAAGACACAAATAATAGAAAGATGGTTATGATGTTTTGTATATGCTCAGCCCGGGAAGAGGCACTATTAGAGGGTGTAGCCCTATTGGAATAGGTGTGGCCTTGTTGGAGTAGGTGTGTCACTGTAGGTATAGGTTTTAAGACCCTCATCCTAGCTGCCTGGAAGTCAGTCTTCCACTATCCTGCACCATGCCTGCCTGGATACAGGAGCCTTGATGATAATGGACTGAACCTCTGAATCTGTAAGCCAGCCCCAATTAAATGTTGTCCTTATAAGAGTTGCCTACGGGCTGGCAAGGTGACTCAGCCAGTAAGAGCACTGACTGCTTTTCTGAAGGTTCTGAGTTCAAATCCCAGCAACCACATGGTGGCTCACAACCACCCATAATGAGAGCTGATGCCCTCTTCTGGTGCATCTGAAGTCAGTTACAATGTACTGATGTATAATAATAAAATAAATCTTAAAAAAATAAAAAGAGTTGCCTAGGTCATGGTGTCTGCACACAGCAGGAAAACCCTAACTAATACAATGACATTAACACAATTAAAACAAACAAACAAACAAACAAACAAACAAACTATACTGATCATATGAGCTTCAGTAACACAATATGTAGACCAAAAGGGCACTTCTCCTTTTTCATTCCTCGCTCTCCTCCCTTTCTCTCTCTCTCTCTTTGCCCTTTAGTTGATCCTTTTAATTGGGCTTTAGGCATGCACCCTATCACTGAGCTGTAACAGACATATAGTTTCATTCTTTTTCTTTATTCTTTCTTTCTTTGTTTTTGTTTTGTTTTGTTTGTTTTTGTGTTTTATTTTGTTTTGTTTTGAGATAGAGTTTCTCTATGTAGTCCTGGTGATCCTGGAGCTCACTACACTGGTCTTAAACTCACAGAGATCCACCTGCCTCTGCCTTGCAAGTGCTAGGATTAAAGACATGTGCCACCACATCTGGCTTCCAGGCTCACCTTCTCTTTTCAGAGTCCCTTCTGGGTTACCTGTTTTATCCAAGAACTGGCTCCTGTTGTATTTAAGAAATTCTGGAAGCAGCCTTAGCACTGTGTGTTTTCTCATTCATAATCCACAGGAAGAAAACAATTTTTTTTTCTTGTAAGTTAGAGAACCTCCTCTTTACCCATTGGCCTGAATTGGGTCATGTGATTTGAAAGAGGCCAGTGATGGAGGTAGTGAGTGGGAATAGTCAGAACTGCTGTCTGAATGGGATCTCCTGTTGGAGAACAAGGGTGCTGGAAGAGGAGGCACGGTGCTCTTGTCTCGCCTCTGCTCTCCTCTGTGTCTAAGGCTGTCTCTTCAGACTGCATCACCTTCCAGCCCTTGCTCTCTGGCTTCTAGTTGATTGGATCATGGGAGCATCAGCAGGTAGAGGTGCCTTGTTATATGGTTCTCACAATGGTTGCATTACTCTACATCTACTGTCTGACTTCATACCCTTCCAACTCTCTTGCCAGACTCCATTTACCTCTTTTCTCATCTATCCTTCCAGGCTCAGAAGCTATAATGCCTCCCTCTTGTCAGCCCCTCTGTACACCATCATTCCTGCTTGGCCTTCACCATTGTCTGAATTCTCAGTCCGCAAAGGTAGCATTTGGTGAAGGGGCCTTGGAAGATGGTCAGATCATGGAGGGTAGAGGGCATGCATGAGTGTGTTCATTTAAAAAAAATCAAACAGCAGCAGCAACAACAAAAACAGCAACAAACCAAGTGAACCCTGCACCTTTTTTCATGCACAGTCAAAACAAGAAGTTAGCTATCTATGAACAATCAGACCATCACCAGACACGGAATCTGCTGGTGACCTGATTTCAGATGTCCAGCCTCCAGAACACTGAGGAAGAAATTCCTGTTGACTGTGTAAGTGGTCATGTGTATAACATTCGGTTACAGTAGCCTAAATGGATCGAGTGCCACTCCTCTGTAATAAACACTTTACTGTTTGTTACGTTACTTATCTCTGTGCTGCGTGTGCCCATGGACTTCTCCCTGGACCTTGACTTTACAACCCGTGTGAAAGTTGGGGACTATTACCAAGAGGAATAAAGAGTAGACACGAGGCATCCAACTGGCAAGTGCCCATTATCACCCACTGTTATCTTTTCCCCTCTTCCCTGACTCACCCTTGGAAAAAGAAGACACATTTTCTAATAGTTTCTCATGCTAGCTTAGTATTCCACATAGAATACTATATATACATTAACAATGATTTTTAAAGCACACACATTAGGAGTCTTATCTCTTACAGTAATTTCCTGAGAGAGCAAAGGTCTTCACCAGCTCATCCTCAGAGGAACAAATGCCAGCCAAGGCTTGCAGATCTGCTACCAGAAAACAGTGAACATTGCCAATGATCCCTTGGAAAACAGAAGATACGAAGTAGGAAAAAGTAAACAGATAGAATCTCAGAACAGACAGGAGCTGGAATGAGCGGCTATGAAAATCTCCAGGTGAGACGAACAGACATGCCTTCCACGGGATCCCTCTTAGTATCGACAGAGAGAGGCAGGGTTGTTTTTGTTTTGTGTTCTTAAAAAAAATACAAAGACAGGTGAAGCCAATTCAATTTTAAGAAAAAGAGATTTGTATGAGAAGCAGGGCATGGCAAGAATTTGGGCTACTACACAAATTTCCTTCTGGGTAGGAAAGGTTGCAGAGCATACAGAGAATTAGGGGGAATCTGCTAGAAGAAGTGAAGAGAAAGACTTAGGGCTGTGGAGAAATTCCATTCTAAAACATTACTCTCTCCTACCTCTTCAGGAAATAGCCCTCAGGACTGGTTGAGCTGGTTGTCAACCAAGATTAATTGGAGAAGAGAAACCATTGGGTTTTGTCATGATAAATGTGTGTGTCTACAGTGTGTGATAGAGAGGCCACCAGCAGGGACGTCACCACCATTGGCAAAATTCTTTCTCTTCTCACCAACTGTGCAAGGGAACCTTACAGGGTGGGCATTGGAGCACACATCCAACTACATGCCCTGTCCTGGCAGCTGGGGAAGGATGTGTGGATCCACACAGCAGCTCACAGCTGGCATTTGTCTCACAGCAGCTGTTCAAACCACGGAAGAAGAAGCAGGAGGGTCGTTCTCCACCAGAACAAAAGGCCAAGGAGGCAGATATTTTTATCAAAGGGATTTGGCTTCCTGAATGACCTCATTCCAAAGATCTGCAGAATCCAGATAACCATTCCAGGGGTCTGGCAGACAGCCTGCCATGGAGAGGAAAGGAGGGAAGGGACAGGAAGCTGCCTTTCCACAAGTCTGCATCTTCCTTAGGCTGAGGAACAGGACACCTGCAGCCAGAGGATGTTATGATGTCCCAGGCAGGTTCCTGCCAATTGCATACAAAAGTCAAGGGCAGGTCTCATCCCCTCCAAAGCCAGGTCCACCTATCCCACAGGGACCCCATGTGGGCTTTCCCTCTGTGTCCTCACCAAAGCTCTCCATGTTCCCAGTCAGAGAGATGTATAGGTCATTCTTTAAGCTTTGCTTCCTCCCTGTTTTCAGAAAGTGTAGTATCAAGGATAGTAAGGATGAGCAACAAATATTGGTAGATCTCAGAATATGATTATAATATGACTAGGTGAGCAATAAAGAAATTAAAGGAGGCTTCTATGGATTTTTTTCAGTTTGGGACCCTCTAAATTAGACAAAGTTCCAAGCCTCAGAATTCCCTCTCCTGGAAGAGCCTACAGGCATGTTAGAAGTCACAGAAACTGAAGAAAAATGCTCCTTTGGTTAAGTGTTGTGACGAAGGTTTATCCTTGCAAATCTTGCTAATACTACAGTGAATAATAAGTCAGTTGAAAGAAAAAAACATCTCTCAAAAATTTCATTATAGCTTTTGGTAATTGATTTAATAGCTGATGTCCAACAGGATTTTGAGCAATAATGGAAAATCCAGTCTGAGGTGCCTGATCCTGTGGGTGAGGAATTCACTTTTAAATATTTCTACTTTCAGTTCACCAGAGACTGACAGTTCCAGGCTTCTCACGTAGATGTGGCCGGATCTACCAACACTGGGAATTTAATCAACTACGGTTAAGACTGTAATAAACCCGTGGGAATGGCCAATCAGTCATTAAAGAAAGAACCCCTACCTGCCCACTGGACCCACTCAGCCTTGAATGTCTGTAAGAAAATGAGGCTCTTAGATGCAGCGGAGGAGAGACAGGAAGTGCAGCTATACTGTAAGAACAAACAGCTATAAACCAGAAGCAGCAAGCCATTGAAATACAAAGAGTGAGGGGATGGGGGGGGTGAGAGTGAGTGAGGGGATAAGGGAGGGCGAGCTCAGGAAGCAGCTGAATGCCAAAAAAGAACATTAAAGCGGTTCAGAGTTAATTCCTAATTTTGAGAAAAGAGTCTATTAAGTCTATTAAGTCTGATCCAAAAATCTATCCCCTTTCCACCCATAAATCTTTCCCAAACTGGTCCACAAATGCTCAGCACCAAGCAGCAGTTCAAAACCTGTGGATCACAGCCCCTTCGGCAAAGCTCTATTTCCAAAAATGTTTCCATTAAGATTCGCAACAGTAGCAGAATTAGAGTTATGAAGTAGCAATGAAATTAATCTTATGGTGGGGGACACCACAACACGAGGGACTGACTGTATTAAAGGGTCACAGCGTTAGGAAGGTTGGGAGCCACCGAATTAGACGACATCAAGCAATTCGGAATGATGTCCTTCTGTGAGGAAGCTTAAGGCTTTGCTTTATGGCCTAGAGAGGCACCATGCAAGACAATGAAAACCTTGTGTGACAACTGCAGTCAAACAGTCAAATGACACGCCCTAGCCACACAGAAAAGCTGGGGGCGGGGCAAAGGGCAGGGAAATGAGGCTGTGCAGGCTGCACTCACCAGGGAGGCTTCAGTGGAGAACCAGAAAGCTTAACTCAGGTATTCTGTAATCCTCAGGGCAGGTTAGCCTGGCCTCTAGACCCATGTCTAGCAGCATCCGTCATCCACTGTTTCAAAGAGGATTAAGTGACCTGTACAAAAGACGTATGTGTCTGCTGCAAGCATTATTTTTTCATTTTGTATTGGTTATTTTATTTATTTACATTTCAAATGTTATCCCCCTTCCCAGTTTCCCCTCCACACACCCTCTATCCCCTCCCCTCTCCCCCTGTCTCTGTGAGAGTGCTCCCTCACCCACCCATCCAGTCCTGCCTCACACAGGACCAAGGGGTTCCCCTCCCGATAAGGCCATCCTCTGCTACATATCCAGCTGGAGCCATGGGTTCCCCCATGCGTGCTCTTTGGGTGGTCCCTGGGAGCTCTGGGGGAGTCTGGTTGGTTGATATTGTTGTTCTTCCTATGAGGTTGCAAACCCTTTCAGCTCCTTCAGTCCTTGCCCTGAGTTCTCCACTGGGGTCCCTTAATGCTTTCATATTTTTAAAAAAGTGACTTTAGTGAGGTGTGATGGTATACAAAATGTGATGTGTGTTTAGTACACGCAGATTGGTGAGTTTAGAGGTGATTATGCATCTGTGGGGGCTTCACCGGGATCTATGCCATAGATACACTCATTACCTCCAGAAGGCTTCTCCCCCTCATTTTCTGCATGTGAAAAACAGCTAAAGAATGAGCTGCTCTTCAGAATCTTTTAAGTCATGCTGTTCTACAGTAGATGTCTGGGGCTTTTTCAAGGGCTGGCATAGGGAAAGACTGTTAATATCTTTAGCCAATACCTTCTCATTCCCTCTCTCCCAGCCTCTGGCAACTGGCACTGAATTCTCTGTTCCCGAGTGTGACTATTTTAGATTCTTCAAATCTGTGAGAACATACGGTATGTGTCTTTCTGTGACTGGCTTGTCTCACTCAGCATAATGTCCTCTAGGTTCACCCATGCTGGCGCGGACTGCAGGACTGCCTTCTTTTGTAGGGAGCTATAGAAGTGCACTCTGTGTATATAGTGTGTTCTCCATGCCAATGTATATGTTGATGGGCATTCTGCATCCTGGCTATCCTACATCATGCAGTAACATGGGAGCACAGACATCTCTTGGACATACTGGGTTCATCTGCATTAGATAGACACCCAGAAGTGGACTTGCTAGATCGATCATATGGTAGTTCTATTTATAATTTAGAGAAAAATACATACTCTTTTCCATAACTGCTGTACTAATCCATGTGCCTGCCACCAACATAGTTCAAAGGCTGCTCTTTTCTACATCCCTAACTTTTGCTTCTCTGATAATATTTATTGTGATTGTTTGGAGGCCTTAGCTCTGTCTGGTTTTAATTTGCATTTCCCTATCTGGAGGCACTGAGCTCCTTCTTGTAAACCTGTTAGTTACTGTAGGTCTTTTTTTGGAAAAATACCTATTTTGTTCCTTTGACTATCTAAAAATGGGATCATGTATTTTCTTGATATTAATTGTAGGTATAATGTTCACTACAGGTTTTAGATACCAAGCCTTTATCAGACACATGGTTTGCAAATATTTCACACCATCAACACCACCATGTAAGTTGCTTTTCAGTTTGTTCATTACTTACTTTGCTGGATAGCACTTTTTATTTCATCTAAACCATCTTTAGCCAATTGTGCACTTGTGTGTGTGTGTGTGTGTGTGGTGTGCATGCAAGTAGAAGTCAGAAGTCAAAACTGGGTGTCCCCCTTAATCACTCTCCACAGTTTTTGTTTTGTTTTTGTTTTTGTCTTGTTTTGTTTTTTGAGGCTGAGTCTCTCACTGAACTGGTGGTTACCACTGTGGCTAGACTTGCTAAGCAGCAAGTCTCAGTGACCCTGATCTTCCTATTTCTACCTCCTCAAGTGCTGGTGTTACAAGCACATGTCGCCACACCGTAGGCTTTTATGTGCTGGGACTGAATTCAGTTCCTTATAACGGCATAGCAAACACTTTATTGATGGATCCATTGATTGAAGATTCTTATCGTTTAAGAATCTGCACAGCGATTTCCTATCCTAAGAAACCTCTAAGCAACCCTCTTCCCTTGCTGTTGGACACTCTTCCTGAGAAATGGAATGCTTACTTCTCTCAGCCAGTAAGACCATGCTCCCTGCTCCTCCTAATTTATGGTTAGCACCTTTTATTTCTATATAGGATAATGTTAGTGATGTGTGCAGCAAGATAAGTAGGTTTGTCCACTTTGTGCTCTTTGCTTTTACTGTGGTCTGCTCTGCAATCTAAAGACCAGTGGGATGGAAGGTCTCAACTGAGCACACAACTGAATCTAAGAGATGCCCAGCAATAACTAGCCTCTTCCTAAGCTTCTGTTGAGGAAAACTGAAATATATGGTGGATATCCTTATCTTGCTGCTAAGTGAGTCTCTAACCCTCCTGAGAGTGGAAAGAGGCAGACTCCATGCCACTGCTTCTGCTATTGAACTTGATTTGACAGACAGTTGTGTTTTGGCAAGTTTAGTGGCCTTAAAGATGTGCAAGGCCACCAAGGCACAGTAGCCAACATAGTCTGAAATAAGTCAGTGGTGAGGGACGGTGGCAGACTGGTCACCTGTGAGAGCTCAGCTTGAGTAACCCGGATGCTCCGGTGCAGCCTCTCATTTAAAATGTGACACTGTTTATTGTACTACCTGGTACCTTTCTTTTGGCAATAAATGTTCCAGCAGAACTAAATAAAACAAAACATTCATATTAAATGAACAGGGGCTGGAGAGATGGTTAAGAGCAATGGCTGTTCTTCCAAAGGACTGTGATATGCTACTCAAGGAAACAGTGACTGTCACTGTAGGAAAAATTACAAATATGTCTAGATAAAAACAAAATAATTTAAGTACAAAATTCTCATGGCAGATTTTATATTAATTACACAATGGCTAGCCTCGAAACAAAATCAGCCATCAAAAAAACAGGAATAGTCCTTCTACACACATACACACTAACATATCCTGTAATACACTTGAATTATGTTGGAATAGTCCCTTCAGAATTACTTGCATTTTGGTGAAAATTAGTTGGAATATATTTTTTAAATATTTATTTATTATTATATCTAAGTACACTATAGCTGTCTTCAGACACACCAAAAGAGGGAGTCACACCATGTGGATGCTGGGATTTGAACTCAGGACCTTCAGAAGAGAAGTCAGTGCTCTTACTTGCTGAGCCATCTCTCCAGCCCCTAGTTGGAATATTTTTATTTTATTTTTTTATTAGATATTTTCTTTATTTACATTTCAAATGCTATCCCAAAAGTTCCCTATAACCTCCCCTGGCCCTGCTCCCCTACCCGCCCACTTCCACTTCTTGGCCCTGGCATTCCCCTGTACTGGGGCATATAAAGTTTGTAAGACCAAGGGGCCTCTCTTCCCAATGATGGCCGACTAGGCCATCTTCTGCTACATATGCAGCTAGAGACACGAGCTCTGGGGGTACTGGTTAGTTCATATTGTTGTTCCATGTAAAGGGTTGTAGACCCCTTCAGCTCCTTGGGTAATTTCTCTAGCTCCTCCATTGGGGGCCCTGTGTTACATCCTATAGATGACTATGAACATCCCCTTCTGTATTTGCCAGACACTGGCATAGCCTCACTCAAGATAGTTATATCAGGGTCCTTTCAGCAAAATCTTGCTGGCATATGCAATAGTGTCTGTGTTTGGTGGCTGATTATGGGATGTATCCCCGGGTGGAATAGTCTCTAGATGGTCCTTCCTTTCATCTTAGCTACAATCTTTTTCTCTGTAACTCCTTTCCTGCGTGTTTAGTTCTCTATTCTAAGAAGGAATGAAGTATTCACACACTGGTCTTCCTTCTTCTTGATTTTCTTGTATTTTGCAAATTGTATCTTGGGTATTCTAAGATTCTGTGCTAATATCCGCTTATCAGTGAGTTCATATCAAGTGACTTCTTTTGTGATTGGGTTATCTCGCTAAGGATGATATCCTCTAGATACATCCATTTGCCCAAGAATTTCATAAATTCATTGTTTTTAATAGCTGAATAGTACTCCATTGTGTAAATGTACCACATTTTCTGCATCCATTTCTTTGCTGAGGGACATCTGGGTTCTTTCCAGCTTCTGGCTATTATAAATAAGGCTGCATAGTGGAGCATGTGTTCTTATTACCAGTTGGAACATCTTCTGGGTATATGCCCAGTAGAGGTATTGCTGGATCTTCTGGTACTATGTCCAATTTTCTGAGGAACCTCCAGTTAGTTGGAATATTTTAATTAATCAATAAATAGAATACAAAAGATTTCAGACTGAATAAGTTTTTAAATGAATTACAATTTTAACAAGCTTACAGAAAACATACTAAAATCATCCCTATCAATTCAATGGGAGAAATGAATTTAACCGTGGATGCTGTAATGCCTTGATTTCTAGAAAGATTCTGGTGAGGGCCCTCTGTTTTAATTGAGTTGCTTTATATTCTGTGTTGAAAGGTAAGTATCATTGAAAGGGCCTGAAACCTCACACTGGACTTCAGGGAAGCATAGACATGGTAAATGGAAATCATTTGACAAGTTGTGCCTCATAAAATGTTTATTTAATAAAGAGGCTCTGTTAGGAAACAAAAAACATACCTTACAAAAATTATTTGGCAGAAATAGTGGCATAATTCAGTGTGAAAACATGAGAATTAAGAAAAGCCTTCAGGGCCTGGAGAGAATTAAGAAAAGCCTTCAGAGCTCAGGCTTAATAGCAGGATGGCTGTTGTCACAGATCAGGGTTTAGTTTCCAACACCCCATAACCACCAATAACTCCAGTTCTAGAAAATCTGGCGCCCTCTTTTGGCTTCCATTGGCATTGCATGTAAGGGGTTCACATACAGGCAAGAGGCAGGCGAGTGTCTCACACACACACATATATATATACAACTAATTTTTTAAAAATTAAAGCCTTTAGTCAGCCTCACTTACTCTGCACTAATTAAACAATTCAGCACATGAAGAGAGAGTATGTCCTCAATTAAAAATATGCTGGCTCATAGAAAAGGTACAGTTTCAAATGTATTAATCGTAAAATGTGACTCCTGTAAATAGTTTTATGATATGGCAAGACAATGTAGACTTTCCTCCAACTCATATTATTGTTGAAGCCATTTAAGGACTACTAAAACTTGTCCTCCTTGATGGAAAATTCCATGGAAAACTGCCCAACTCTATTCTAGAATCCCAAAGTCAAGATGTCGCAGAGAATTATCCTGGATTCTATTAAACTACTTGCTCCTACAAACTTCCCCCTCCAGCTAACTGTTTATCTTAGCTTCTGTTAGACTGCTCACTTGGGCAAAACCACCCCCTGTAGCTGCAAGATAACAGGATGTGTGTTTTGGGGTCCTGAATACCTAAGTAGTAGTCTCAGCCCACAGGAATAGGGACTTTCAATTGGCTATGACTATTTCTGAGTGGTCTTCTCTGGTGGGCTCCCCATAACACTCTTATTAATTTTGTTATGCTCTAATTTATCCGGCCACAGCCCACCAGCTTAGCCACAGCCCACCAGCTTAGCCACAGCCCACCAGCTTAGCCACAGCCCACCAGCTTAGCCACAGCCCACCAGTTTAGCCACAGCCCACCAGTTTAGCCACAGCCCACCAGCTTAGCCACAGCCCACCAGCTTAGCCATAGCCCACCAGCTTGTGCCACTATTGTTCATACTCTATTTTTTCTCACAGCCTGAATTTTTCCTGAGAGCAGGATCTGCTATTCCTGACTTATGTGCAATTACTGTACATGCAGGGCATTGCTTGACTGTTACAATTCTATTAACTTCTAAATACCTCGTTTGCTGGTGAGAAAAATGAGATGGGGAAGAGGCTGTGTGATTCAAGACAGTCCTGTGTTCTAGACTGCCTTAACCGTGGATGTGAGGCCAGGCATCCTGACTTCAGAACTCTGTGTTCCTGACCCCCATCCTGAAGGGGACTCATCCTGGGTAAATGTCCTCGATTAATGTTTTCTGAATGAATAAATGCAGATGAAGGGATGAACAAACAGAAAGAAAGTAATGGGCCTGCATTGCCAAGTCCAACCATGCAGGTGGAAAGATGGCAGCAGAGAAAGTTGCTCCCAAACCCTTCTTTCCTGCCCCAGAGGCGATAGGCTCTGAGTTGGAACCAGGATTTCCTAGGGACAAGTGACTTAAGCAAGCAGGCTTGTTTACACAGCACCCAGCTGCCAAATCAAGGAGGCAAGAAAACAAAGGTGCTTTCCACACCCTGCTGATAAGGAGGCTTCCCTGGGGCTGTTTACTCTCACAGCAGATAGGATGCTGCAGGCCTGGAGGCTCTGCAGTTCCCAGATGTGGCTAGGGTAACAGCCAGTGGCTGGAGGCTCCCACCCAGTAACTACAGTGGGAGTAGAGGACAGTAGTGCCTGAGTCCAGCAGAGGAATGGAGGAAGAACAGCTTGGTCTGGGATACCCCAGGTCTTAGAAAACGGTGAGGTTTGGGTTTGTTGAGTTTGTGCAGTTTGGAAAGAGAGCTTCCTTGTGTTCTGAGCTGCTTCCCAGCAAGGAGAGCTCAGCAGCATTTCTGGGAAGGAAGAAAAGGGGTGAAGGAGCTGATTGCCCCCACGTGGAAGGAGCATGAGATGAGACTATGAGGTGCTGATGTGTAGAGAAGAAAAAACATAAGCACTGTCAGATGCAATGACTGTTCCAAGGCAACCAGGCAGCTCATGGCCCCACCTTCGGTGTCTCCTGTGGAGGTCTGACCTTCCATGTTCTTCATAACCATGCCTCCTGTCTCTTCAACAAAGTCCACTTTTGATTCTGTTTCAGTGTTTGCTTCTGGAAGGATCTGAATGGACTCAACTTCCCTATCTCCAAAAGCGGCATTGATTTGCCGGGAAGAGTCTGAACATCCTGTTCTGTGGTGTCTTCAGGACAACTATTCAGTTAGGCATTCAGTTGCTGAATCTCTTACTTCCACAGGTCTTAAGTAAGCACATACTCTCAACTTGGGCATCTCACAATAAGTGGAAACAACAGAAGTGAAAATCCTGGCTGAGCTGGAAGGAGTTGGAAGATGAAAAGGAGGTGTCTGTGGAGGGAAAGTCTTCCTGGAAGTTGTTGTATTTTATAAAAAATAAAACAGAAGGAGAGCCAAGGATATGTTTTGTAGAGCCAGCTGTGGTGAGGAGGGGAGGGGGTGCCTCTGCAGGCCCATGCTGAGGTATCCCTTTCTTCTGAGGTACCAGCCATACAATGGTTATAGTACGGAATAGAGTTTATTTAGGGTATGTGAAGTAGAGTTGGGAAGGGAGGAGAGGGAGAGAGGGAGAAAGAGGGAAAGAGGGAGGGAAGGAGGGAGGGGGACAGAGAGAGAAGGAAGAGGAGGAGGAGAGGCTAGCTGGAAACATGTTGGGGGGAGCAGGAAGGGGAGAGAGATAGAAGGGGTTCAGGGAGAGAAGAGGCAGAGAGTAGGAGAGTAAGAGACCAAGGAGGGAGCAGACAGCCCCCTTTATAGTAAGTCGTGTAACTGTGGGGCAGAGCCTAGAAGGAAAGCTAACAGGAGTGACTGACTGCATCCTACTTCACCTGATGGTACAAATGTCTCACAGTCCACCATGACATGCTGCAGTTGCTACTCTACTGCCATGCTGTGCATGCCAGAAACCCAGAGAGGGGAAGTGCTTTCCATGGCAATACCTCTTGCCACCAGTACCCCCAGAGCTCCCTGGGACTAAACCACCAATCAAAGATCACACATGGTAGGACTCATAGCTCCAGCTGCATATGTAGCAGAGGATGGCCTAGTTGGTCATCAGTGGGAGGAGAGGCCCTTGGTCCTGTGAAGGTTCTATGCCCCAGTATAGAAGAATGGCAGGGTCGGGAAGCTGGAGTGGGTGGGTTGCTGAGCAGGGGAGGGGGAAGGGGATGGGGGGCTTTTGGAGGGGGAACTGGGACGGGGGATTCAAGCTTTCCCAGTATTTTTGGTACTTGTGGCTCCTCCCAACACTTCTCACCCCGCCCCCTACCCTAAACCTCTCCCGATCAGTGCCAGGGTTTCTGCTTCCCTTCCCCCGGCCTGATACCTACATAAATAACCATTTTGGCCCGGGCCACCTCTTACTGAGGTCCAGGTCTGCTCTCTTTCTCTCCCTTTCCGCCTTTTGTGGTCCGGTTTGGTCCCTTGGCCGTGTTCAGCCTGGAGTCTTCCCTCTGCCTGCTTTCTCCCTTTTATCTACAATAAATATCCCCCATACTTTAGGAGTAGTCACATCCTCCTTTTACTCGTG
This sequence comes from Mus minutoides, assembly GCA_902729485.2. NCBI lineage: Eukaryota > Metazoa > Chordata > Mammalia > Rodentia > Muridae > Mus > Mus minutoides. The sequence continues at coordinate 21,635 of LR750196.1, read as the reverse complement.
ATTTCATTCACCTATCTCGTTCTCCGCACTGTGAGTCATGGCTGGGCAGGGCCCAGTGAAAACTGGCAATTACTGTCTCTGCTGATCTGGTTCTAACGTTACCCTACCTGTGTGCCCTAATTGTGCATTCTTTGGCACGGAGAGGGGAGAAGAGGGGGTAAAATGAAATATGCAATCTCTTCTATTTTTAGGGAGGTATCTTTGGGAATCACACCCACCCATCCTGAGGAAGCCCACAGACAAAATGTCCCATCAGCCTGAAGGCTGCCTCAGCAGATCGCGGCAAGAGGAGACACAGGGACCCAGGCAGAAAAATAGGGTGGATTGTGCCTCTCACAGGAATTTTACTTCTGACTCTGAGTAACAAGTTTTGATCTCAGGCTTGCTGCCAGGTAGCAAGTGAAACCCTTCCAAATGTAGGTTTCCCCCTGGAGACTTAAGAATTTCACCTAGCAACTTGGTGCCGATGAGCTATGCTATGTACACAGTACGCCCATGTAAAAATGAACAGGAAACTCATGGTCCTGAGCTATTAGATGAGAGCTGGGACATGGCGACAGCTCCCACTAAGCCAGCGATTGTACAGCCTGCCCTGTAAGGTGTGCGTTTCCTGCAGGTTGGATGGGATCACATGGCACAAGGGAGGCACAATGACGACTGTACTGGTCGAGCTTGAGACCCATGATCCAAAGCAGACAGGAGAAAGGGGCTCTTGTTTCTGCTGACAGGTTCATCTCAGGCGTCTGGATGGTGGGGCTAACTAGTTTGAGGATATCTAGTCAGGGCTGAAGGAGCTTTTAAATCTTTCCATATTGTTTTCAAGTGCAGCAGCACAGGTTCTCTTGGGGAAACAGCAGAGTTGAGCCATAAAAGGACAAAGACTCTGTCTGCAAGATCGCATCGAACCCCATTGTGCTTTCAGGTCAGGCCACTGATAACTGAACTCTTCAAGCTGTGTCAAGCCTTCTCTCATCGTGTCCCGTGGCACAGTGTGAGGTGCTTGAAGGAGCCAGCAGGCAAAGGAAACTATAAATGTGCCCCCTCATGCCCCCAGCTGGCGTAGCTCAGGGCCCGCAGCTCAGGCGCAGGAGGGAAGCACCTGCATCTTTCGAGGCACCTCCCAGCATGAGGCTGGCTTCCGGCCCTCAGCCTTTGAATGTTGCTTTGTGTGACCTCTCCACCTCTGAGGAAGCCAAAGTGCTCCAGCTTCCCAGCTGCAAGTGCAGAGCACCAGCTTCAGCCTGCAAACCCCCTGCTAACTCCCGATCCCTAGGGCCAAGGAACCAAAGCAGCAGAGGGTAAATGGGGGAGGGGTACAGAGGAAAAGGCGTGGCTTTCGAGAAATGGCGTCGCTCTCCTGATTTCACTTGGTTGGGATGGAATGAAACAGCCATTCATCATCAGTGAAGCTCTTTCCCCCTTGATGAGCTGGAAAACCTACAACTGGAGGGCTTTTCAAAAACCAATCAATGAATAAATAGTTCCATTTCCCCCGCTTGGTTTTTATTTACGAAGTGTGGACTGAGAGATCCCTTGTGGATATTTTAAACACAGAGGCAGGTCACAACAGCAGCTAATGGTCAGTTGTAAATGGTTCTGCAGTGTGGCTGTCACTCAGAATGAGGCATCATTTTAAAAATGATGCTGTATGTGAGATAAGGAATAATTTAAAGGCCCATTGGATGACAGTATTCACACTTCGTTGAGCAGAACAGCCAGGTAGTTATTTAAAAGACTCTTGCTGGGTCGGGAGTCTTACATCTCTAATCATACCACTCTAGAAGCTGAGAGGAGGGTCTATGAGAGAGTTCAGGAACAACCTGGGTTACATAAGTGATTTCTCAGCCAGCCTGAGCTACAGAGTGGGACTGTTAACAAAGCAAACAAACACCCCACATAGACCAGAAGGCCGGTTCCTGGTCCCTGAGATTTGATTCTATTGCTAGGGGCAAGGAACAAATATAAGCCCTTGAGTCTGAAATTTAACCTAGATCTTCCTGATCCTGGCTGTGCTTTGGAAAGAGGCACAAGCCAGGACATAATGTGAGATATTCAGCCAGAAGCAAACGGAGTGGTGGCTCAGCAACTGTTTCCTGCCCCAAGGACAGTAGTTTGGTTCCCAACATAGGCATTGGCTGGCCTCACAACCACAGACAACTGTACTCACAAGCACATAAACCCAAACACACACATGCACATTAAAAAAAAAAAAAGAAGATAAAGAAATCGAGATTTTGAATATGAGAACAAGAGCTCAATAATCCATTTTTACAATCCCCCAGATGATCAATCATACCTCACACTGAAGGCAGAGAGGCACTGTTCCAACTCCCTACAGACACTGATGAACAGACTGCTCTGGGTCATTTTGTGGAAAAGCATCCTTGTATGCAGAATTCTGCTTTTTCTAACAAGCACATCTTGAGACAGAGTTAGATGTGTTTGGAACATGTAGGCTTTACTTCAGAGAGACTACCTCCAGGGTAGTCCTCAAATTCACAGGGTAGTCTCTATGTCTTTGAAACAGGAATGCTGCTCACTCCACTGGGTACCCTGAGGAATGGAAAAGCTGGAAAGCCTTAAGCCAGTGGCTGGTGCTCAGCAGAGACTCAGTGTTTTCTTTTCCTTAAACTAATGGGAATCTGGAATGAAAAAAATTATCTATGTATATCTCTATGTATGTATCTATGCATGTATCTATGTATGTATGTATGTATGTATCTATCTATCTATCTATCTATCTATTGACAGCATCTCATGTAAACATACTGTGTACCCAAAGCAAGCCTTGAACTTGCTGGAGATTCTTTTTTTTTTTTAAGATTTATCTTATGTGTATGAGTATACTGTCACTCTCTTTAGACATACCAGAATAAGATCTCATTACAGATGGTTGTGAGCCACCATGTGTGGTTTCTGTGAATTGAACTCAGGACCTCTGGAAGAGCAGTTGGTGCTCTTATCTGCTGAGCCATCTCTCCAGCCCCACTTGCTGGATAGTCTTAATCTTTCTAGGATTAAGACTTACGACTTCCATTTTCAGAAAGCACCCAAGACATATTTTATACATTCCTTGTTTTAAGGCAAATGTATGAAGAGCAATCCTGGATTTAAAGATGGCTGCTGGCCTGAGTATAGGAAGAACTTTAACTCATTTAAGCCTGATCCTGGCTACAACATGCCTCCACAGTGGTCAAAACTCTACAGCATTCTGAAGCATCCTGAACAGCATTTCACTTTCCCAGTTGTCCTCTGTTGGTTGTAAAGTGTCAGGTCCACTACCATGACATCTGGGGGACAAAGTTCTGTCATCAACAGGTGTAAGAAAATCACTTCTGTCTGTAAATACTATTGAGTGTGGGATTCAATTGACTAAAAGATTAGTTAGCACCATAACACATTCATGAGAGCAGATTTCGTATGGTAAGAAGAAGTGGTCCCGGCACTTTGTATTTTAGATAGTAAGTAATACTACTGACTCCAGAAAAGCATGTGACTGTGATCACATCCACCCATTCTAGAGAAGAAATGGAATGAAGTGCGTCTTATCCAAAGAACTTACAAATCACATGATGGGAACTTAGTGTCTTAGTTAAGAGTTTATTGCTGTGAAGAGACACCATGACCTCAAGGAACTCTTACAATGGAAAACACTTACTATTTCTGAAGTTTATTTTATTATCATCATGGTAAGAAGCTTGATGGCATATAGACAGATATGGTCCTGCAGAAGGACCATAACTGGAGAAGGAGCTGAGAGTTCTATATCTCAATCCACAGGCAGCAGAAAAAGACTGCTACACTGAGCATAGCTTGAGCTTAGGAGATGTCAAAACCTGCTTCTATAGTGACACACTTCTTCCACCAAGACCATACCTACTTCAACACGGCCATGCCTCCTAATAGGTATGGGCCAAGCTTTCAAACACATGAGTTTAGGAGGGCCATACTTATTCAAACCACCACATTTGAACATGTGCAAAGATCAAAGGTACTTACTAATTACCTACATTAAGATGACAGAGTGTTGGTTGTGCAGCCACAGATGTCACCTAGTTTAATTAATGGTAAAGTGACCAGTGGCTTAGGACCCAGAATGATGAATAGTGGTTTGCCAACTAGACCTTCAGCTTCAGCCAAACATTTACCAATAGGCTGCCAGGTGTTAGTTGTTTTGAGACACATGATTTCATCTAAAGCTCAGAATTACTTTTATTATTATCTGCTTTTAACTGATGAGAATAAGAGGCGTGGGGCATGGGGGCACCGGGTCAAAATGTAACTGGCTGCAAGCAAATCCAGGACACCACCTTGGATTTTTGGCTCTGAGTCCAAGGTTGTTTTACCCCACAGTTGTTTCCTTAGGAAAGGCCAGATGAGTATTTCATCATGAAATCAGAACTTCTATCATCTATTATTCAGATGACTGAAGGAAGATACATAAGGCTTAAGGGATACATTGTTATAAGTTACTCCATCAGCTACTGGCTATAGGATTGGAGGAGACACTTAGGTTGATATGGTCCCTAAATGGGGCCTCAGCATCAAGGGGATCTGGTGTCTGTCAAGTTAAGACTCAGGCTGTGCAAACATCCAACATGAGCTCAATCTGGACGATAGGGGGATTTCTGGTTGTTAGATAAAAGCCAGCATTCCTCAGGAACTTGTGAAACCAGTTCCCATCTGCCAGAAGTTCCCTGACCTCTGGTCACCAGACACATGGCCCCTGTGGCTGCAGGTCGAAGCCCATGCTGGCCTCCAGGCTCCCTCAGCATCACAAGACCTGTCACACATCTCAAAGCCTCCACCCTAGCATCCTGGCTTTTCGACTCCCCAGGCTTCTCTCCTTCCAGATACCTGTTCTGTTCTCTCTACTTGGCTCCCCCTATGCTCTATCTCTGGTTACTCTCCCTTCTCTCACAGATAGCCCTGGGCATGCTGACTCGGGCTGGCTGAATTCAGTCTACTTCTTTTTCTTGCTGCTCTGGACTTTTCCAGATGCCTCTGGCTGCTCTCTCTCTCTCTCTCTCTCTCTCTCTCTCTCTCTCATATTTACAGTAAGAACCTTAACCATATCAAGGAGCAGTCATATCAGCAGATTCTTTACTGCACATTCTAACATACATGCTATTCCCCCATCTACCCATTTCCCCAAGAGTAGAAGCTTCCCAGAATAGGAAAACAAGGGGGCTTCTGCCATTTATCCTCGGAAGCCTTTGTAATTTTAATTTTTTCACACCTGCCTACTTTTAATGATGGTTCTTAAACACTTTAACCTACCTTCTAGCCCACCACCCACAAAAAGTAGTAGAAAAGATATGGGGGAAGTAGACTTGTTTAGAAATGGTTCTTTGGAGCAGACCTCACCTTCATTGTGAGGAAATCAGCAGTTCAGTTCACAGGTCAGCAGCTGCAGCTCAGTCCACTCACAAACACTTCATGGATACCCCAGCAGTCTAGTTTGGTAGTGTCAGGCTAGCAGCAGCAGTGGCATGACCTAGCAGGAACAGCCAGGCCTCAGCCTCGACACAAGTCAGCAAGAGAGACCAGGGCCAACGGGAATGTCAGGAAAAGTTCTCAGCTGTGCCTCTCCCAGTGAAGCAGTGAAGACCCGGGACCAACAAGCATTGCACAGCTAACTCGAGAAGCAAGCAAGCCTAATTCAGTCTCCATCACTGTCTGAGGAGTCCTATTTATACTCCCTCCAAACATCATGTCCTCCATGGGTCTTACCTCAGTGTTTGCGTCTGTATCAGCTGACATCACTCAGCCAATTTGTCCAGGTGGTCCAAGGAAGCAGCAAGAAGCCACAGCATATCACCAGAAGTTTTTTTTGGTGCATTTCTCTCTATGGAGTCCACACAATGTAAGGCAGAACAGTACATGCACGTCGTTAGTGAAGAATCCTTCATCATGTGTCCTTTCATGTGCTTGCTTTAGCAGAACATCCTTCCACCTGTGTCTGCTCCAGCCAAACGTTCCTTCATAAGTCTGCCTTAGCTTTTCACCTGTGTCTGCTTCAGCAAATGTTTGCCTCAGCAAAACACCATCCAACACAATTGACTCTCCAAAGAACCCTTCAGTTTCCACATCAGGCCTTTCTTGCATTTACCTGCTGCTTCATTCATTCATTTATTCATTCACTCATGCATGCATTCATTCATCCAGACAGTTATCATAAGTGAGGCACATATCTCCTGAAGTGATTTTGGAAATCTATAATTCTCTTGGCTGAAGATGAAATTTAAAGTTTCTCTTTGGTGTTTAAATGCCAGTTCTAGCTAGTTGTAATATTGACAACTTAAAACATAAGTGTTGGCGCATTAATGTATCTATCATACATCTACACATCTGTTAAAAACCTGCTAGTAGTAAAACATTTCCTTTCATCCTTGAATGTCCATTCCCTTTTAATTCCCACATTTATCACAGTTTATGCTTGAAAATCTATAATTAATCCCCTATCATCATTCTAGGCAGTGGTAACATACAAAGCTAATTGATTTTTATTTATTTTTGGTGTGTGTGTTCTCTCTGTATGTGAATATGTATGCTGTGTGTGTATGTGTGTGTGTGCATGTGTATGTGTATGTGCTCTCTCTGTGTGTGTTGTGTGTATATAGGTGTGTGTGTGTGTGTGTGTGTGTGTGTGAGAGAGAGAGAGAGAGAGAGAGAACAGGTGTCCACACCCATGCATGCCTGTACAGAGGTCAGAGGTTCATGTTCTCTATTTCAGTTTTTAGACAGAGTATCTCTCTGAACCTGGAAAATGTTTTTTTGGCTAGCCTGGCTGATTTGCCAGGCCCCAGTCTGTCTTTGCCTTCCTACCTCTGGAATTATAGACAAATACAGCCTAATATAGCTTTACATGGTTGCTGTGGACCCAAACTCAAATCCTCTTGTTTATACAGCAAACCCATGACTGACTAAGCCATCTTCCTGAGGCCCAAATTAATTTTTAATTAATCCCTAATTTTCTAAGAATTAAATTTAAAAATTCCTAATTTAAGATTTTATACACAATTTCTCTAGATTGTCAAATTATTTTTAAAAACATAAATGTACTACAACTTTAAACATTGCAGCTATAACTTGAGGGAGACCAGAGAAATGGACTTTAAAACAAACACACACACACACACACACACACACACACACACACACGTAGGTGTGAAAGGAGATCCAGCCTTCTGGTACCTGCCTAATGGCGCATCCCAGGCCAATCTGACTAGGATTTGGAAACAAATCCATTGAAATATATCCAGTCTAGCATATCCCAACTGGAAGGCTGCTTCCCTGGGAGCCAAAAGCCCCGGCTTCCTAAGGGTTATTTATCCACAGCACACGGAGATGCAATGGGACAAGTCAGAAAAAAAGGCCTGATGGTGACAGAGCGGAGGAGCATGGCAAAGACTTAGAATGGCTAGTGTGTACAGGGCAGAAGGGAAAATTCAGGTAAAACTTAGCTGGCAGACTGGACCTCAAAAACAAGGTGTGGTTGCCAAGAAAGAAGAAATTGACCTTTGGGGATCGCTGGTCTAAGCTCTGTGAGATGCGTCCTCACTGAGACAAACACCACTTGAACCATTTGTCTCCCTTTGCCTCGGTGGCTTGGTTACAGCACAGAGGAATAAAACTTCCCTTCCCTTTTCTACACTTTAAGGTCTCCTGGCAGCGCCTTCTACTGGCGGAGCCCAGCATGGAGCCTCAGGCAACTGAGCTCCCTAAGGCTTCAGGACCCAAAAGAACGAGAAAAGGTAGAGTGTGAGTGCCAGGAGAGGAGAAGTTGACACCAGAAATGCATGTCAAGAGAAAAGTACAGTTAAAGGATTAAGGCATACACAAGAAGGACAAGTGACTTTTACTGGGCCTCTTCTCCAAAAGAATAGATGGGGGACTCAACGCTGCGTCCTCTGTTTACAACTTGGGATTCAGTGTGAATAAGCAGAAGCTAAATGTTCCTTGCACTGATTCCAGGGAGTCCTGGTTGCCTCTGTGGCTGGCTGGGAGCCCCTGCTAAGGCGCTCACGGAGCAGGAGGGACTCGGGAGGTCAGAGTTCCTTCCTCCACTTTGGCAGTTGCTCATCCTGACACCAGCTCTGAGCAACAGATTGTGCTTCCTTTGGTCAGTGTCCACGAAATGTAGGAATGCAGGGGGCTGGTAGGAGGAGTGAGCATTCTTATTTTTCATATTTCTGCTGTTTGGAAGCCCAGCGATTGCAGACAGCACCCAGCTGGCCCACGTGCTCCTCTGCCACTCCCAACAGTATTCAGCACTGTGGTAAGACAACACTGGAGGGAGAAATTTGTGTCACTGCCAACCAACTGTGACGGGATTATTTCAGAATCATTCTCTGTTGGCTTTCTCAAATGAAACTCTCTGCTCTGTTCTATAAAGCATGCTATTACTCATCTCAGACCGGTTTGAAGGGAGCCTCTGAATGTGTGATGTGCAGACAGGGTCCTGGCCAGGAAGAGACAGTGCGGTATACCCATCACCACTGACTGACTAAATATGTGGGAAAATCTCTCGATCTTCGTCGCTTTCGTCACCGTCCACTTTCTTGTCATACAACACACACTCATAGTGCAGGGGCCATAGTTCCAGTCATCAGCCTCAAGGAGAAATATAAATAGTTCTGTCCATGCTGTTAAGGGGACAAGAACATGGGAAATACTTACGGATCTTGTCTGTAAGCTCACATCCACAGCTCATCTCTAACAATTCCATTCACATTGCCGTTTAAAGCCATCTTTTTATTAGAGTATCAAGTACCACAAATGTGCACACAGTGGTCACTGTGTGCAAGTGTGTGTGCCTCTGCATGTACTTGTGTGGGCCAAAGGTCAATCCCAGGTCACTTTCTCCAGTTGTCCTTACCTTATTTGAGCCAGAGACTCACTGAACTCAGAGCTCACTGTATGACTGAACTATCTGGTCAGCAAGCCCTGGAGATACACCTTCCTCCTCCTGCTGCCCCCAGTGCCGAGGTTGCAGACCTGCCTGTGAGGGCATGCCTGCTTTTGCATAAGTTTAGGAATCCTGGGTCTTTAGTCACCTCCCATCTTACATAAATATATGTCTATGTATTTACCCTTCCATCAAAACATGACATGTCAAATAGTTCTCCCAAACATACCTGTGCACTTTTTTAGTATCAATCCTTGCACCTACATGCAATCATTATTCTGACTTCTGTCATGGTGAATTTGTCTGTTCATGCATTTCACATAGTTAAATTTTATAAGATATGCTGTATTGCATCTGGCTTCTTTCACTCAACAGTGTTTGTGAGATTCATTCCAAGTAGCCCTCTTTTTTATTTCTGAGTAGTATTTATTCCATTGGCCTTTGGGTGGTTTCCAGTATTGTCTATTGTGATAATTAATCTTGATACCTACTTGAGGGGTCTAGAATTACACAGGAGGCAAGCTTTTAGGTGTGTCTGTGGGGGACTTTTGAGATTAGGTTAACTGTGATAAAGACACCGACCTTAAATGTGGGCTCTTTTCCATGGCTGGGGGACCTATACTAAATAAAATGAGAAGCAAGCTAAGCACCAGAACCCACCTTTCTCTGCTTCTTGGTGGTCTTAGTTAGGGTTTCTATTGCTGTCATGAAACACCATAACCGAAACAATTTAGAGAGGAAAGGGTTTATTTGGGTTTGCATTTCTATATCATTGTTCATTATCAAAGGAAGTCAGGACAGGAACTGAAGCAGGGCTGGAACCTGGAGGCAGGAGCTGGTGCAGAGGCCATGGTGGGGTGCTGCTTACTGGCTTGCTCCTCATGGTTTGCTCGCCTGTTTCTTATACAACCCAGGACCACCAGCCAAGGGGTAGCCCCACCCACAATGGGCTAGGCCCTCCCCAGCAATCACTAATTAAGAAAATACTCTACAGGCTTGCCTACAGACTGAACTTACTGAGACATTTTCTCTCTAGTACAACCAATTTAAATTTATCCCCAACTAGCTTACAAAAAAAAAAAGAGAGACTCAGACTATGGTTATTTTATTTGGCTTTGACAATTACTGGGGTTGGGGGAGGGTGATTTCTAAATTCTTTTCTAACTGCTGGCCTGGCTACCTCCCCAGCAGTATACCCCAAATACTTGCTGTTTTTCCCCGGCCATATGCTCATAGTCCATCTGCCCTCCTGGTGGCTCCCTCCTCTCCTCTCCTCTCCTCTCCTCTCCTCTCCTCTCCTCTCTCTCGTTCTTCCACCTTCTCCTCCTGGTCTCTCCTCACTCCTCTCTCTCCTCCACCTCGATCAGGATCATGTAAGTCAACACCCACTGACTTCTAATTCCACCAGTTGAGGCTCCCTCCTCTGATGACTCTGGCTTGTGTCAAATTGACACAGTCTAACCAGAACTGCTGTCCGTGGCTGTAATAGGAGCAGCTAGCTCTGCCTGAGGCTCCTCCTGCCCTGATATTCCCTGGAACTGAGTCAAGGCTAATCTGTTCTTCCTTAAGTCACTTTGTCAGTTATTTTGTCACAGCAGCAGAACAAGTAACAAAGTCAGCGATTCTGAATGACGCTTCTGTGGACACTCCTGTGCATTTGGGGGTATATATTATACATAACACTTATTACACACACACACACACACACACACACACACACACACACTTCCCCACCTTGAATATTATATCAACCCAAATATATGAACAAAGCTGTACCATAACTGAAGCAGGAAAAGTTTAATGTGAAGAATGTTTATAACAGGAGAAATAAATAAAAAGGAAGGAGTAAAGAAAAATTTAAAGAATGCAGAAAACCCAACAAACAAGCAGACATAAGGAACAGTCACCCACCCCTGGGGAGGAGAGAGTGAGCAGGAAAGATCCATCTTCTATGGCTGCCTTGGGGCTGAGATACTGATCTTATTTGAAAGTATATGGGCATGGCTTGCAGAGGAGCAGAGAAGTCACTGTGGTACTTACTGCACTGACAAAACCTGTGAATCAGCATGCTTGAGAAAGCCATCACGGGGCAGTGTCTTACTAAGGATACTTAACAACAGAAGTGAATGATGACACTGACCATGCTGTGCTTGTGGCCAGGCCCTGCAGAGGTGAGAACTACAGAGGCTGAGTGTGCTGTGGGAGCTGGTCCTCAGGAGAGCCTGCTCCCTCCTGCTGCAGGGGCTGCATACTGGAAAAGCACAGGGCCTGGCTGGTGAGCACACTATAACTGGAGACCAAGCTCTTCTGCCACAGTTGCATCAACAGTCTGTACTGGCCAAGCTTCAGGACAGGCTGGAAAAGGAAAAGTATTAAAGGACCAATACTCATCTTCTCAGAGTAGTCGGAAAGAGTCAGCCTGTTGCAGGGAGACACTAGTAGCTGGTGTGTGGCGTTACTCAGTCAGAGTCACCGAAGAGGAGGCCTTGTTGGATTTTCCAAAGGGTTTTCTCAATTAACAAATATGCACAGCAACAATAAGACTGCCAGTTGATTTGCCAACACGGAAATTTCAGTTTTCCTCATTTTAGACCCTCTGGAGAAGAGTTTGCTTTATTGTGGTTTTATTTGACATTTCTCAGATGAGCAAAGGTGCGTGTCATCTTTTCATGTGCTTATTGTGCATTTGGATATTCTCTTTAGTAAAAAGTGTGTTCCAGTCTGCTGTCAGGTTTTTCTTTTGGAGGTGGGGAGGGGCTGGTTATCTGTTTATTGTTCATCTGTAGCCTGTGGACACATAAAAAGGCTCCACATGGGGCCTTCTTGACCCCAGGCTCCCTTTACTCTCCCACTTGAGAACTGCATTTTGGCCAAGATTACACTTCTGTTCCTCAGAACCTGCAAGCCTTTGTATCTGTTTGCAGTTTTGTTTGGTAAATCTTTTTTTTCTTCTATGATTAATTCTCAATCGTCTTCAGATATGTCAAAAATTAAAATCCCTAAGCTTCCTTCAAGAAATTGACCCCTGAAGAATGTGACTAAGGTAGGTGTCTTAGTCAGGGTTTCAATTCCTGCACAAACATCATGACCAAGAAGCAGTTGGGGTGGAAAGGGTTTATTCAGCTTACACTTTCCACATTGTTGTTGCTCACCAAAGGATGTCAGGACTATAACTCAAGCAGGTCTGGAACTCATGGCAATGCTGATGAAAACAGCATTCTTTTTTTTTTAATTGAAAATAAATTTTTAATGTAATATTTGTATTGATTATTTGGAAGTTTCACATAATGCATCCTGGTCATGCTTACCTTCCAGTCCTCCCAGGCCCATCACCCCCACCCTTGTGACCAGACACACACACACACACACACACACACACACACAAGCAAGTTCAATTTATGTTGTCCATAAAGTCCCCAAAGCATGACAAACCCCCAATGGCCAGCCCCTTAAAGAAAAGCGAGTCCTTCCTCACCTCCACCCCCACCAGTAGCCAGCTACAGCTATAAGTAGAGAGCTATACTCCAGCATCCATATCACAATTATTAAGAGTTCTCTTTGGTGACTGCCTGTCTAGTTTGTTACTTTGGGGGCAGGGAGCTTGTCACAGAAGCCTCCTATGTCTCTCTTCCTCAACGGTGAGAATGCCATCATGGACACCGCTGCAGAGAAGCTTCTTTGTCCTTTACAGTCAACAGGGACAATGATCATGGGTTTGCGCATGGCCTTTGGTGTGTGCACAGGCCACAGACCTCAGCATGGTATCTGCAGGCAGCCTGGCCCATGGACATCAACATGAATTCAGGCAGCAGCACAGATCACAGACATCCGCATGACCTTTGGTGTAACCTGGGCCACAGACATCAACTTTGCCTTGGCTGCAGCAGAACCACAGACATAGACAAGGCCTCTGGCAGCAGCAGGGACCAGAAATATCATCATGGCTTCAGGCAGCAGCACAGGCCACCACATCTGCATGCCCTGGGTGGAATCACAGCCCAAGGATATCAACATGACTTCAGGTGGTAGCAATGATCTAGAATGTCAACATGGCCCTGGATATAGCAAGACCACAGACTCAGAGATGGCCCCTGGTGGCAGCAGGGTACAGGGATATCAACATGGCCTCCAGTGGTAGCTCAGGTTCAGCCTCCCTCCACTGCATATGTACTGTTCTGTGTCCCTATCCTTCCCACACCTCCTCTGGAAATCCATCAGTCTCAGTGTCATTGGAAGATGCAGGGTACCATTCTGTGTATTTATTTATTTTCCCTGCACAGCTCTAAATGCAAATACTCATTGCCATGAGTCACTAGTGTCTGCTTCAAGGACTCTGGACATACCTGGCTTCTTTGATCACAGTGCTTGCTGTTAAATTTTTTACACTGCCTTAAAAACAAAACAAAACAAACAAACAAACAAAAAAACCTTATCGATAGTCCTAAGGAAAGAGACATTTGCTACCACTCAACAGGTATACGCAATGTAAATATATTTTTCCAATTAGTAATGCCTAATTGTTTTAAAAGCTAAGAGTCAAGACCACAAAGTCATGGTGGGATAGAGTAAATTGATCTTTTGAAATTGCCCTGTGCACTTGAAATACTAATACCAAAAGCAAGTTGAGAAGGAATTGGGTTTCTTTCACTCACAATTTCATAAACATCAAAGGCAGTGAGGGTGGGAACTCAAACAGGCAGGCACCTACAGTTAGGAGCTGAAGCAGAGGCTATGGAGAGAGGCTGCTTACTGGCTTTTTCCCTATAGTTTGCTCAGCTTGGTTCTTATAGGACTACCAGCCCAGGGATGGCACCGCCCACAATAGGCTGCCCCCCTTCCCATCAATCATTAATAAAGAAAACACCCCACAGGCTTGCTTTTAGCATGATCTTATTATATCTTATATAGATAAGATAATTTCTCAATTGGGGTTCCTTCCTCTCAGATGACTCTAGCTGGTGTCAAGTTGACATAAAATTAGCCAGCACCTTTAATAACTATCTGAACAGTTGAAATAGTTGTCCTTCTTTGCTTTGTCAGCTCAGCTAGTGAAGTCAAGGTTTTCCAAAGACAAGGAAATGACGCAGGATCTAGTTTGTTTATGGAAATTCCTCTTCAATAGGATCAGAGTGTCATCTTCCACTTCCAGGAAAGGCAGCATTGAAAATTGATGGTGAGATAAGGACACTGCTCAGCATGTAGATGATCCCTGTCCTTTCTTGTCGAGGTGTTCTCCTTCCTAACATGAAGGTCCTTGGAAGCAGCAACTAGTGTGTGCTGTGAGCGCCCCTGAAGTTGTTTCTTGACTGAATCACAGTAATTATTTAATTCAAAAGTTTAAGAAGAAAAAAGGTGTGTACGGGAGGTTTACTCATGTTTGTTGGCATTGATGTAGATAAGGAAAGAAAGTCCAAGTCCCTGAGACATGGGAACTATTTGTAAAATAGAAGTCCCAGCACTAGCCATTGAAAGTGAGGAATGGCTGGACAAGGAACTGTCTGGTTTAACCAAGAAGGGAACGGAGGGGGGAAGGGGGGGCTGATAACGTAGAGAAAGAATAAAGAGTAATGCAAAATATATGGGTGAGCTGAGCATGAGACAGCAGCCTGGTACCCCTCACAGGGCTGGCCAGCTTCAAACACATGTGCACTTTACCCAAGGCTGACAAAATCACACATACATGTACAGGTAGCACTGCTGACTTGCTGGCTTAGATGGAGTGGGCCAGGCTGTATTTTTTTTTTCTAAATATGCCAGGAGAGTTTGCTGTATGATGGCCCAAAGCCAAGCTGGGGGGGGGGG
>LR750197.1:703827-785509 GCA_902729485.2 Mus minutoides | reverse complement strand
TATTGTTGCTGGCAGTTTTGTGCTAGAATATTTAATATATGAAAGTCATTTCTGACAGCATACTTTGTAATAAAAGATGAAAATTGACTTCATATGCACATTTTCTAGCTTCTCACACACCAGTTTGTTTTGTTCATGGTATTTTGTCTTCCAAAATAATAAACACACACACACACACACACACACACACACACACACAGAGCGAAATTTAATTTGTTTTCTTGTCTTCTGGGTTTTCCCATGCTTAGATATATTTTCTCCATTCTGGGTTTGTGAGGACCATCTCCTTGTGTTCTGTTTTTCTTTGTTTTGATTTCTATGAATTATATGATCTTCCCATCCACTTGATGACATAGATTGATCAAATTGAATGAATTTATATATAAAAAAATACAGGTTATTGGTTTGACAGACCATCAGCTCTGGTCTGCACCCCCACATGGAAACACTTGTCTGGAGATGAGAGGCAGCCCTGACCTCTGGCAGGGGCAGAAGTCTCCTCTTTGCCAGGTCCCTACCTCTCCCTTTGTCCTTACTGACATTCCCAGCAAGGCCTCCCAGGCAATTAAACGTGCTGCCCCTGAATTAGAGCCTGATGTGTGGCAAGAAGAAGGACTGAGCTGACAAAGAAACTGGGTTCTCTTTGCACAGTGCTCTGATACATCTTCACATGTCCTGCCTCCGAAAAAAATGAGCAAAAACCTCCCGTAAATTACGTTTTTCTGAAACACAGTTTGATTGATCCTAAAATTGGCGTGATAAGGGTGGTATGTTGTTTAACTGGAAAGTTACTTAAAATGCTGTTGCATCATGAGTTTGATTTAGAGTATACAAGCCAGCATTTGGATGACTTTTTATCTGAAACTGAAAAAAATCTCTGGCTGCATCCCCTGGAGAAGAGTGCGTGACAATCCTGGAGGCTCGAACCCAGATCTGCGTGGACACAGGAAAGTAGTCTGAAAACCACGTCGAGCACCTGGACTATACACCTCCAAGCCTAGCCCAAGGGCAGCCTCTGGAATGTACACCCCAGCCCACAGGTGTCCAGAGTCATCTCCCAAAGCCCATGTTATAAAATCGGTCGACTGTCCTGTGAAATGCACCACATGCTTGGATTCCCAAGTACAGGCAATATAATATGCCATTGACTCTACTGTATGGAGTACTGAAGGCATCCCAGAACAGAGGGATCCATACACTTGATACATAGATCTAGTCAATGGGAGGAAATACCCTAAGATTTCTCATTTAGTAAACACTGTAATACAGTTACCAGCAACAGGCAGTAGTTAACCAGTTCTTCTTTCATGAAGCAATGTAGATAAGAAGGCTACAGACACACCACTGACTTGTGCTCCTCACAACACCTTCAAAAATCTGTTCTTCCTGTTCATCTTACAAAAGATGCCTCGGGTTTCCACAACATATACCACAGTCAGGCTCCACAGTCAGGTGTCTCTAATGTTTTAAGCCTCGACATAGGGCCCATAAAGTTGTCCAGAAGGAAAGAAAGTCGAGTTGCCCAGCTGACAGCAAATTGAAGGTGAAGAGAAAAAAACCCACAGGGTGAAACACTTGGTGATCTAACTGCCTGTGGTTTCAGACACTGCTCATGACGGCCAGCATGCTGGCATTGGCTACAGCTTCAAACTGTGTTCACCATGGTGGTGAGAAAGATGGCGTTGAGCTGGTGTCATTGGTAGCCAGGATAAAGACCATACTACTAATGAGCGGCAACTCATTTAGCTCAGCATTTCCTCGTGATTCCTCATAATCTCATGGATAGTAGGACACAGGTGAAGTTGACCCACACTGCCCCTTGGGTTGCAGCCCCGTGGGGGAAAGGTAATCTTAGGCATGAGATGACTGAGCCTTCAGCAGTTGGTGGGTCTGGCATTCAGCTTGTGAGAGCAATTTAGTGGAGATACCAGGATGACTGTACACATAGGTGAAGCTGCTTCTTCTTCTTCTTCTTCTTCTTCTTCTTCTTCTTCTTCTTCTTCTTCTTCTTCTTCTTCTTCTTCTTCTTCTTCTCCTCCTCCTCCTCCTCCTCCTCTTCCTCCTCTTCTCTTCTTCTCCATCTTCTTCTTTCTTCTTTGTAGAAGAAAACTGTTTGGGGGAGCTTATTTGTTGTTTGAAAAGAATGTTCTGGAAAACAGTGTGGTATGCAATGCAGGCTCAGTTTTTCACAGAAACTCTTATCTGTTTGGATAGAGAAATATGTGTAAGAAGGGTTTGTACTGTGGAAAACATGAACTGTTCAAGAGAGGCTTGCTGGAGCCTAGCAGAGCCTCAGCCCATAGTCCACACAGACACCAACATTAGAGGAAGCATCCTGTTTCTTTTTCTTGGCCATACCGTAAAGGTGTGGCTTTCAAACAGAGCTCTCCTGTCTGGTTGGAAAAAAATGGATTTATAGTTGTTATCTTATGGAAGGGTGCTTGGGCCTATGAGCTGTGGGAATCACAGATACAAAACCACACACAGGCTTCCTGATCAGATTTTTCTCAGGGCACACTGAGTTTCCTGGTTTCCTCCCCTTCTATCAGTGAGGGAGTTATTTTAGCACTGGATTTCTGGGCTCACACTCAGCCAAGGCATGCAAACGGATGCTCAAAGCTGGAAACAACAGCAAGGTGATGGGTTGTCTGGTAATATTACAGAAAGAAATACCCCCCTTAACTTTTTGTCCGTTGAGACCATGCTGGACTTTAAACTAGAAAACCATAAGGTATCAAGATTCCAGTGACTTATTATAGCACTAAGAGAAGATAAAGACAGTGTCCAGCTTTTGAGGGGTATGGAAAGGAGAGGTGACTGAGTAGGTAGAGGCACCTGCTGCCAAGTCTGTGGGCTCGAATTTGATCCCTGGGACCCAGATGGTAGAAGAAAAGAAGTGACTCTTGCAAGTTTTCCTCCAACCTCCACACAGATACCACAGCATACCCCTTCCCTCGCCTCCCTCAAATAAGAGGTAAAAGCAGAATAAATAAACTTTAAAAATTATCTTCAAAATTAAAGGTTAAATGCAGAAATTAAGAGAATGTGCTGAAGAAAAATCTGAGCTGATGTTGTTTATGGATTATCTCTTTAACCCATTATTCTACAAACAATTGGATGTAAATAACCATTTGATTACTAGTTGAGATGCTTTATCTCCAGTAGTTTATAAAACCCTTTAATTGAGATGATTTTTTTTTCTTACTGTATTTACAGGTCTAGGGATGAGGCAGAGGCTATATAGGGGAGAGGGTAGGTCATAAGAAACCTACAACTGTAATCCATATATTAAAGACTGACATCTCTGAATAGTTATTTATTTTTTTACCATTTCTTGAGAGCTTAGTATATGCTGCTAATGTGAGTCCATTTAATAATCTAATTCTTTTGTTAGTGTGTGTGTGTGTGTGTATGTGGTGAGCATACATGTGTATACACACATATGGAGAGGCCAGAGAGCAACCTTGAATACTGCTATTCAGATGCCATCCACCTTATTTTGAGGCAGCATCATTCATGATCTGAAAGCTCCCCAATTACCCTAGACTAGATGGGCAGTGAGCCCTAGGGTCCAGCTGTCTCTGCTACCATCTGCTGGGACTAAATGGGCCACCATGCCCAACTGTTTTTAAGTGGGTGCTGTGGATTGAATTCGAGGCATCCTACTTGTGTGGTGAGCATTTCATAGACAGCCACTGCACTATCCCATATAACCTAATTATTATAATAAACTTCTTCCTGCAAACAAGTAAAGGGAGGCTGAGAATTCAGAGTTCCAGAGGTGTGATGTGCAAGCTTCTGGAAGCTCAGATCTATGGTGCTTCATCATGCTCACAGTCATGGATGGTGGCTTGGTTCTCAGCTCCTCTCAGACACTGGCATCTAGAAATGCCCCTCTCCTGAGGAGCAGCACTGCAGGTGAGAGACACTTGCATTAGACTCTCACTGATCACTCTACAGCTCTGAACCCCAGGTTTCTTATCCTTGAAACTCAGATGACTACCATCTCCAGTCCCTGGATGTTCTGGGAGCTGGAGACTCCTCCAAAGAGCCCGCCCAGTGGAGGGTCCCAATTGTTGACCTCTGAGAAGGTACTTAAGTTCATTGCTCCCTGTGATTGTCTTAAAGTCACACCAGTAGTGCAGTCCTTGCTCCCAGTCATTTACATTTGGGAACTATAAATGATGCTTTGTGACGGGCTGTGGGTAGGCTCATTCATTCCGATTCTTTCTGTCACAGTGAAGCACCCCTCAGGGATACCTCTGGTCCAGCCCAATGCACAGCTGTCTTCTAGCTTCACTCTTTTTTTTTTTTTTTTTTAGACAGGGTTTCTCTGTATAGCCCTGGCTGTCCTGGAACTCGCTTTGTAGACCAGGCTGGCCTCGAACTCAGAAATCCGCCTGCCTCTGCCTCCCGAGTGCTGGGATTAAAGGCGTGCGCCACCACGCCCAGCTTCTAGCTTCACTCTTAACTTAAGGCCAGTGTCTTAGTCAGGGTTTCTATTCCTGCACAAACATCATGACAAAGAAGCAAGTTGGAGAGGAAAGGGTTTATTTGGCTTACACTTCCATACAGTTGTTCATCACCAAAGGAGTCAGGACTGGAACTCAAGCAGGTCAGGAAGCAGGAGCTGATGCAGAGGCCATGGAGGGATGTTCTTTACTGGCTTGCTTCCCCTGGCTTGCTCAGCCTGCTCTCTTATAGAACCCAAGTCTACCAGCCCAGAGGGGTGGGTAGCCCCTCTGGTACCACCCACAAGGGGCCCTCCCCCTTGATCACTAATTGAGAAAATGACCACAGCTAGATCTCATGGAGGCACTTCCCCAACTGAAGCTCCTTTCTTTATGATAACTCTAGCTGTGTCAAGTTGACACTCAAAACTAGCCAGTACAGCCAGTTTGCTGGACTCTCTTCCTATGAGAGAACTGATAGATGCTGCAGAAGGGGCTTAGTCTGAGATCACATTTGTATCTCACCTCACTTCAGTTTTTCATGGTGGAAGTTCTTAAGAGGAATTTTTGTTAGCGTACAAAGTAGTGAATTCATTGTGACTTTTCCTCACATGTTCATATTATACCTTTTCTAGCTTTGCCTTCCTTTCCTGAATGATTTCAGCATCTGTCAACAACATCTTGCTGTAGCTGCTACTACTGTGGCATTTATGGCGACTCTCTTCATTTTCTTTTATATATTTTCATAACCATTTAGAGGAGAACTGCAGAGGAGAGTCCTACTTTCTGGTCGATTGAGTGACTCGGTTGTTTACGTATCTACGCACACTCTTAGATAATTATTTTACTCTGTGGATCATGATCTGACACTATCATTACTCAATTCTTTATCAGATTCTCATGGCCCACCTCTGGGAGCCTACTCAGCTGGGTCAGCATTAGGAAACCTGCATAGGTACAGATAGATGTTTATCATCTGTCGGTCGTCTGTTTACCTACAAATCGTTTATCTATCAATCTATTTTAATCTCTCTATATATGGCCAGCTAGCTATCATCTATCTGTCATCTATCTATCCTTCTATCCAACTATCTACCTACCATCTATCAATATATTTTCAACTATGTATTTATGTATCTAGTGAGTTATCATCTATTTATCATCAACCAATCTATTTTCAACTATGTATGCATCAAGTGAGCTATTATCTATCTATCTATCTATCTATCTATCTATCTATCTATCTATCATCTATGTATCTATCTATCATCTATCTATGTATCTATTATTTATCTATGCATCTATCACCCATTTATCTCTATTGTCTATCATCTATCTGTTAATGTTTCTATCATCTATTTTTCTTTCTCTCTCTTTCTTTCTTTTTTCTTTTTTTTTTTTTTTTCAAGGCAAGGTTTCTCTGTGTAGCCCTGGCTATCCTGGAACTCACTCTGTAGGCCAGGATGGCCTTGAACTCAGAAATCAACCTGCCTCTGCCTCTCAAGTGCTGGGATTAAAGGTGTGAGCCAACACTGTCCTGCTCTATCATCTATTTTTCAATGTATTTATCATCTATCTATGTATCTGTCATCTATGTATCTATCATTTCTCTATCATCTATTTCTCTATCATCTATCTATCATCTATCTATATATTTATATATGTATGTATCAATGTATGTATCTGTCATCTATGTATGTATATATGTATTTATGTATCTATCATCTATCTATGCATTTATTATCTATGTATCTATGTATCATGTTTCTCTATCATCTATCATCTATCATCTACCTATTATCTATCATCTACCTATTATTATAGGTAGATGATAATCTACCTATTATCAATCTATTATTTATTTTTCTATCCATCCTCTATCATCTATCTATCTATCTATCTATCTATCTATCTATCTATCTATCTTACACCTATCACCTGTCACCTACCTGGATGAATATGATTTCACAGTAATCCTAGTCTGACATGCAGGACTATCCCAGCTTCTCCTTTTCCATCTCTATAACTGCTTTCTCCATTGGAGGGAATTTGTCTCTTTATCTACCATTATTTACTGATCAGAGAGTAAACTAACTCACTGTTGATTTAAGCCACGCAACTCAGACCTTCACAGCAAAAGCTTCCAAACTCCTGTCTATACTGTGTGAGTCCTCAGCTCACTTCCACATGATTCACTCACAAACCAGACACTCTCAGCTTTCCACTGATCCTCCCAAAGGGTGGGCTGGTGGCTTTGTCCCTGCTGAAGGAGGTGGCAGAGTTTGTGGCAGGTTGTGGTATCACTCTGGCCAATGGGGACCTCATCAGGGAGATCCCCCTGCTCACTCCATGGTGCCCCCAACCCCACCAGGAAAATCCCTGTGTTCACTCCGTGGTGTTCCTTGGACTTCTCTCAATGTGAATTTCATCTTTCTGGCAAATTCTTTACTGACAACGATTGTATTTTCCCCTTTCAGAATAATTTGGAAAAGGAAAGTTCACACCTGTAGAAAAATTAGGACTAGACTGATGACCTATTAATGATTATTCTGCTGCTATTGTCATGTCTACTCTAGTACAGTAAATGGCAGAACAAGATTAATTTCTTCAAATCTGCAAAGCAAACAACACTTATAACCAGCACAAGGTCTCCTCAGTCAGGGGCCAGCTATGGCGTGAAACTCTGGGGGAGAGCCAGAGTCTTACACAGATGAGGTTCTCGAGGTGAGGCTGACAGTCCCTAACTGCAGCATGTGGCCAGGTGCTGCCATAATAAAAGGTGGCAACCATCCAGGAGTGTTCACAGCTGCATGCCTGAACTTTATTAAATATCTAACTGCAGTTGGCAGGCCCTGACCAGCTCGTAACTCATTCCTGGCTGACACATTCCAGGCCATAATTAGTGCACTCCTAATATGGCCCTTACTTTTTGTTCTCCCGTGGAATGAGCCTGTTCTCTGAGACAAATGGGAGTCCCATGGTGGTGGGAGGGTCTGGGAAGCCACTTCTTTTTGTGTTTGAGTGCAGCGGGGCTCTATGGAGGAGGAAGGTGGGTTCAGATTTCTTCTGCTTCCCAAATGAGCAGCATGGCAGCCCCTGGGTTTTATTCAGCCTGTGCCCTCAATCTCTCTCTCTCTCATAAGATCTTGTTCTCCTTTGACCTGAACATGTGTAGACAATGGATGACCCTTTTCACTTTATCTCATGTCTCACAGACAAGAGCAGAGGCCACCCTGTACCTGGGTATCTACTGACTATATACTTCTGAAACATTCTATTACCACTGCTGCTGCTGCTGCTGCTGCTGCTGCTGCTGCTGCTGCTGCTGCTGCTGCTGGAGGGATCCCTGATGATGATGATGACGATGACGATCCCTGCTGCTGTTGCTGCTGCTGCTGCTGCTGCTGCTGCTGCTGCTGCTGCTGCTGCTGCTTCTGGTAGTGGTGCTGTGTGTGTGATATGAGTGCCACATGATGCATCTTTTGGTCAGAGGATATCTTTCTTATCCATTTTAATGTGAGTTCAGGGATGGAACTCAGGTTGTCAGGCATGTATGGCATGCCTACTCACTGATCTATCTCACCAGCCCTGATCCCCATAAGCATTAATAATAATAATAATAATGATAGGAAGGACAGTTTGGCATTTATTAAGGTTTGAGGATTCCTGTCTATGACACAGGAAGTTAATTTTGTACTATCCACCCCTACACACACTGCCACAAATAAGTACAAGAAACTTCAGCAAAAGGAGTGGACTTTAGGCAGGCCAAGCTAGAAGCCTGGTGGAGTCCAACTGCAGACTGAGGAGAGTTCATGTTCACTGACATGGAGAACGGTGTGTTTCATGGTGGACTGCTCATGGACAGACAATAAAGCAAGGCTAAGTATTTTCCATGAGCAAAATATGTCACTTAAAAGACACACACACACACACACACACACACACACACACACACACACACACACGGTGGGGTAATGTGGGAGGGAGGGCACTTGGATTAGGATGAATATGTTAACTCACACGATTTTTGAATTATTTTTATTAAAAATGTTTTCATTTTTGTGTAATTTGCGAACTGTGTAGTTAAAAATTTGTTGTTAAAAATAATGGCCACATGTTCGAAAGAATAGTTATAGTATTACATGCATATGATATCTTTAAAATAATTTGGTACCATTTTCATTTACTAGAAGAGGAAATTGGTACCCAGAGACAGGAAATGATCTTATGGAGGAAAAATCTAATAAAGACTTAAATCAAGAATGTGAATGTGTGGGGACAATGTAAGGGAGTTTCTGGATTTATTTGAAAACACTTGAAGGCACCAGCTTGTCCTGTGTAGTGCCTAGTGAGGGCTCTGGAGCATTGCAGTGTCATAGTGAGGGCTCTGGAGCATTGCAGTGTCATAGTGAGGACTCTGGAGCATTGCAGTGCTATAGTGAGGGCTCTGGAGCATTGCAGTGTCATAGTGAGGGCTCTGGAGCATTGCAGTGTCATAGTGAGGGCTCTGGAGCATTGCAGTGTCATAGTGAGGGCTCTGGAGCATTGCAGTGTCATAGTGAGGGCTCTGGAGCATTGCAGTGTCATAGTGAGCACTCTGGAGTATGTGCAGTGCTATAGTGAAGACTCTGAAGTATTGCAGTGTCATAGTGAGGGCTCTGGAGCATTGCAGTGCTATAGTGAGGGCTCTGGAGTATTGCAGTGTCATAGTGAGGACGCTGGAGCATTGAAATGTCATAGTGAGGACTCTGGAGTATTGCAGTGTCATAGTGAGAGCTCTGGAGCATTGTGGTGTCATAGTAAGAGCTCTGGAGCATTGCGGTGTCACCTTAGTGAGGGCTCTGAAGCATTGCAGTGCTATAGTGAGGGCTCTGGAACATTGCAGTGCTATAGTGAGGGCTCTGGAGTATTGCAGTGTCATATTGAAGGCTCTGGAGCATTGCAGTGTCATAGTGAGGACTCTGGAGCATCACAGTGCTATAGTGAGGACTCTGGAGTATGTGCAGTGCTATAGTGAGGGCTCTGGAGCATCACGGTGCTATAGTGAGGACTCTGGAGTATGTGCAGTGCTATAGTGAGGGCTCTGGAGCATCACAGTGCTATAGTGAGGGCTCTGGAGTATATACAGTACTATAGTGAGGGCTCTGGAGCATTGTAGTGCCATAGTGAGGCACTTACTAGTGAGGGAGTTTACCTCAGAAGTTTGGTTGCTTAATTCTTGGGCTGATGAGTAGGAGGACTTCTGTTTTCTTTCCCCTTCAACTTGGTTTTCTGAGAATTGATTTCCAATGTCTGCAGGAAAGGAATACTTCCCCAATGATGTGAAATAGTATCTCTAAAGCATTCACTAAAAGTGTAATGTGAGCCACTCAATGAGCCACAGCACTCAATGGCACCAGAATTTGTGATTTAGACTCAAGGACCTGAGACCTAAATTTTCTGTATCAAATCCCCAAAGAGGAGATCACACAAAGTAGCATCCAGCTGAATGCCACTTGTGATCCTTGCTCCTGCAAGGGAGGAGCATAGAACCCTCCTCCCCTCCTCACACTAGTCAGGCTGAGGGCAAGCCGTGCCTTCTCTTGTCTTCATACTCTCTGTTCTTCACATTATGTATTACCTCGAGAGTCCAGGGCAAGAGACCAGCATCTAGGGCAAGACCTATCCAGAGAGAGAAATTTCCATGCTGGTCATGAGTTAAGTCTTTGCCTCTATTGATGTTGGCTTAGAGGTAAAACAACAGTATTCAAGGAATACAATTGCTGAGGGTCAAGGCACAGCTTGGGGTATAGCTCAGTGGTAGGGTACTCACCTTGCACACAGGAGGCTTGGGTTCAATCTCCAGCATTACAAAACAAAACCTATGTGGAAGGCAGACAGGGAAGAGAACAAGGGGCTGAACAGCTGGTGATTTCTGTTTCAAGATCTCGCAAATGAGAAAAAGAAGATGGGATTGGAAGTAGATATCACTTCCTGTTTGATACTTCTGTGATCTAGAGTTTCATCTTCCTTAGAAATGGTGAGACATGAAAGACAATAGCATCACACGTTCTTTTTTTTTTTTTTTTTTTTTTTTTTTTTTTTTTTTTTTTTTTTTTTTTTTTTTTTTTTTTTTTTTTTTTTTTTTTTTTTTTTTTTTTTTTTTTTTTTTTTTTTTTTTTTTTTTTTTTTTTTTTTTTTTTTTGGTTTTTTCGAGACAGGGTTTCTCTGTATAGCCCTGGCTGTCCTAGAGCTCACTCTGTAGACCAGGCTGGCTTCGAACTCTGAAATCCACCTGCCTCTGCCTCCCAAGTGCTGGGATTAAAGGTGTGCGCCACCACGCCCGGCTCACACGTTCTTTTAAAAGTGATTTATTTTTAACTACGTATGCATATGTATCTGTGTGGGTTTATGCACGTGTGTGCAGGTGCCTGCAGAGCCCAAAAGGGGTCATTGGATCTCCTGGAACTGGAGATACAGAGCAAGGTTCCTCTGGGAGAGGAAAATATGCTCTAAGCCACTGAGCTAACTCTCCAGCTCCAGCATCACATTTGTTTGGTTCAGACTCACAAGTTGTAAAATGTTAAAATGTTTTTTTATTTGCTTTCTTCTCAAAGAGCTGTGAATTGACCTAGGGCCCCTGAAACACTTATCACCAAACTATAACCTCAGCTCTTTGTTGTGTTATAGTTAGTGCTTGTCATAATACATGCATGTGTTTATGGTGCGTGGTATGGTGTTGGAGGTCTATGTAGGAATTGGTGTCCAGTGTATCGATCAGTTCATGTAGTTGTTCGTTTGTGGTATGAATGCTTGCAGCATTTGCCTTTCCAGATACTCAGGAATAGTCAATGGAATATTGTCAGCCATTGTCACCCTGCTGTGCGAAACAAATCAAATTCCTAAGATCTGCCTGCCATTTTGTACTCTCTGACCAATCTTTTCCTGTCCCCTCACCCACTTCCCCACCACTCTTCTGCCTCTGACAGCTGTTGTTTTATTCAGCCTCTTCAGATCACCATGTAAATAAGATCATACTTTTTTTTTTAATCTGTCACTTAAAGGAAAGAGAGTCCCCAAATCTAACTGATTTGTTTAAATCTTCCAGGGAGTGACCTCTTTTTCCATTACTATTCATACTCCCTAGACATAGCTTGGGAAATCAGGGCCTAGATTCTTAGCAGTGTTAAGTTCTAAGACTATTTGGCAATGGAAACCTGATCTGAAGGACTCAGAAATTTGGATTTGAGTCTGAGCCTGCTGCCTTCCAAACAGGTGACCTTGGAGAAGCAACTGCCCCTTTGTGGTTAAGACTGAAAAAAATTGGTTCCGATGATCTGCAAGCTCCAGCTATCAGACCCTGTGATATCCTTTACCGAGCCAGGAAGTTATGCCCACATCTTTCTCTCAATGTAACTCAATCCAGAGTGGGGGAGCAGCAACAGACAGAAACAACTTCTGTTATCCCCCTTCTATCCCACGAGTCAGCACCAATCCTGTGCCAACCATTTCCTTCCGTAAAGGATAGAGATCTGATCCACCAGGCTTCACCTGTCCTCGTGAAACACTGAGCAGAGGAGACTAGAGAAGAGTGTGGGGAGGGAAGGAGGAAGGGAGGAAGAGAAACGGAGGGGGAGAGGTTATGTATTCACACTGAGCAAACCAAGCTTGTCTCATTCCTGGGCCCTGTGGACAGCTGTGGCCACAGCTGAAATATTCAACCCTACCAAATGACGACTTTCCCAACTCGGCCCCTCGAGTGCACCAGTGAAGTCACCAGCCGCTCAGTTTCCCAGCTTAGTAATATGTGGGTCAAAGCCAAAGACATATAAAGAACAGATGGCCCAAGCTGACAGGGACAACTGCTCCAAAATAGACTCATGGAGTGTGAGCTCTAATGCAAACAGGGGTGGGATTCTCCTCAGAGCATGCTAAACGTGCCTTTGGCTCTTTCCAACTCTCCACTGTTCCACTAGCATGGGACTGAGACTGTTGTGTTCCTCTACTTTTCTAATTACTGACCTCAGAGAGCTGATCCAGAATGGTATCTAAAGACGAAGAGCAAGGTTCAGGTTGGCTTTCATCACCTATTCACTGGGTCAGTGACAAGTTGTTTAGAAAGCAGCAATTTCCTTTTTTACTTTGTTAGTCTTTTTTGCCTTGGATATTTTCAGGGCTTTAAAAGTTCTTATCCAGTGACTTTTCCTTTCCTAATTAAACATGAAATATAAGACACAAATGCTTACACAGATGTGGCACCTTGGCTAGAGTTCTTTCTGATGTGTAAATGACTCAAAAATGTTCCTACAGACAGAATTTCAGTGGGATGGCTGGGGAGTGTCACACTCTGGGAGTCTGTGCTGCTCAGAGGAGAGATGGGGGTGTGGTGCTGAGCAGGAAAGCTGACAGAGATGGAGAGAGACAAACTACTTATTTTAGGTTAGTACATCAAGTTTGATTTTGCTGATGTATGGGGACTAATGCTACCATTAGCCTTTGGCTAGAAGCTGAGTGAGCCCACCCCCGGGAACTTTGACCTTCCTTCTATACTAACAAGAGTAAGAACTTGTCTTACTGCTTTTGACCTCTGCGTGACTAGGCTTCATTTATCTGAAGCTCTAATCTCTCCTGAGTGCGGGCACAAGAGACTATGTGGATGCATGCATCTACAATACTTGCTACGATTTTGGGGACCCAAGCCAGAGTATGTCCTTACTCCATAGGAATTCTCTGGGATGCAATCTTCCTCTTGAGTGCATATGTTTGCCATGGTGTCTCCAATGACAAGCACCCCTAGGACCTACAGCAGTGTCATGCACTCTCACAGTCCTTCAAATGTTTACTGTGAATCTTCTATGAGCCATTATCTCAAAGATGTGCCTGCCTAATCTCCAAGAAGAACATATGCAACAAATCCAACCTCCTAGTTGACTTACCCTGCACTTTTGTAACACGGGAGTGTTTTTATATCATGTTCTTCAACTTTTTAAATGTTGAGTTGCCCACACAGCCGAATCCTGTGCAATACAGACTGTGTCTAATCCAGAGAGCCTTGGTTAGCCGTTTTATGCTGAGACTCAATTAGTCACAGCATGGAGAGGGCCAAGGCTGGGTCTTGCTATAATTCTCAAGAGGTTATCGGTACTTGGAGCCTTTGAAACATGTACAGCTTGGTTATGGGTAGGCAGTGCTTAGATTAGAAGGTCTCCAGAGTGAATATCCAGGAGGATGGAGGGATGTGGAATGGAGGGATGTCTGGTAGCGTCAGCTCATTTCACAGCAGGCTCCTTTGTGTGCACTGCTTGTAGTGGCAATCCTTGTGAGTAATTCCAGGCTTGAAGAAAGGGTTTGTGGGATAAAGTCTGGCCCATGGAAGGCTACACTTCAGTGCCTACCTGCTGGAGGAGGGGCAAATACAGAGTTGGTCCTCTGCATGAATAGGTTCCATGTTCTCAGGTTCAGCCAAGCATGCATGACAATATTCGAAAAGTTCAGGTCTGTATCAAGCATACCCACACACCCTTGTGATGATTCACTGAGCAATACAGTGGCTGCTTATATAGTCTTTGCAGGTATTAGGCATTAGAAGTAACCTTGGGACCATGACAAGTTTGTGGAGGATGTGTATAGATTGCCTGAAGAAGCCGGAAGCTTCTCTGAGTGTGTCCCGCTGGACTGGGCAGGATTTGCATAGGTTAAGAGAAGGTTGGTAGCTGCCCATCCTGGCTGCTTCTCAGAGCTGTGTTCCAATGTCTGCGGTTTCCACTTGCCCTTCTTTATAGCTCTGCATGGACTATGGATGTCTTGAAGTCAAGAGTCAGAGTCTTAGATTAGTGCCAATGTTTTCTGCAGTGAGCACTGTTGAGTAGGTGTCCCAGGAAAGTTAGTTTCATTAAATAAAACATCTTTGCACTGGGCCTCTGATCCCAATTGCAAGCTCAGCTCGGTAGTAGGGTGGTGATCCCCTCGATTATTGATCATCAGACTCTAGAAACTTCTTCTTCAGCACGGGCTGTGACCGAGAGACCCAGGCCTGCAGTGCAGAGAACACAGCCAGCTGGATGAACAATGCTTCAGTCTTGAAAGCACTGAGTCCTCTGTAGGATGATGTGGGCTTTGTGAAGACTCCATGCCCAGACCCTCCAGGGGGCGAGAGACTTGGACACTGCTTTCTCCCTAGAAGGCTTCAGAGTCGGACTGATGGCTCCAACCCAGCCTGCATCTCCCAGATCCCTCCCAAAGTACCTCTAGCAGACCCAGATGGGAAGTGTCAGACCTTCACAGAAACACACCAGCACATGCTGAGAAGCCTATACTCCCACAAGACAGGAGTTGCTCTTATGTTCTTTAAGACACAGATTCACTCAGAAATATGATTGTTACCTGAAACCCCAGCCCCTCTTATTTTCCCTTCATACTCACGTACCCTGCTAAATCTAGCTTCTCAATTTGCAAATTTCCCTTCAATCTGTGTTGCCAGTTGCTTAATAAAAATACCTGGTTCCCCTTGCCTGCTAGCCCCGGAGTCTCTGCATTACAGTAACAATGACTATCCTCAAGCAACAAGACTCAGACCACCATTTCTTTTGCCTTTCAGATGTCATCTGCTCTGGTTCCAGAAAACCATGGTGGCTCAGACCTTTGTTACACTCTGGGCCTCTGTGACATGATGTACTATTTCCTCAAATTCTCTTCCAGGTTCTCTCTGTCAACCTTGCTGCGTACTCACCAACCGATCAAGCTCAAATACCCTAGCCTCCGTGAGGCCTACCTCCCAGTCTTTCTCTATCCATCAAGCTACTTATATGCTTGCCTTGGACACCACAACATCCATGTGGCACTGCTTGGGAATTTAGCGCAGGGTGGCAGGATTTTAGTGTCTGCCCTTTCGTTCTTTTTTGTTTGTTTGTTTTGTTTTGTTTTGTTTTTTTTGAGGCAGGGTTTCTCTGTATAGCCCTGGCTATCCTGGAACTCACTTTGTAGACCAGGCTGGCCTCGAACTCAGGAATCCGCCTGCCTCTGCCTCCCAAGT
The DNA here is from genome assembly GCA_902729485.2 of Mus minutoides. Classification (NCBI taxonomy): domain Eukaryota; kingdom Metazoa; phylum Chordata; class Mammalia; order Rodentia; family Muridae; genus Mus; species Mus minutoides. The sequence continues at coordinate 770,044 of LR750197.1, read as the reverse complement.
GCTGGGATTAAAGGTGTACGCCACCACGCCTGGCTTGCCCTTTCGTTTCTTGCCTATGTCTAATTCAGATTAGGTCCCTGTAGCCTTGACGGACAGGTTATATAACTCCTCTCAGCTTCATTTTCTGTTCATTTAGAGAGGCTACAAGACTGTCAAAGAGTTAAAGATGATGAATCATAGCATACATTACCTGGAATGTGGTAGCTCCAATAGACAGTAAACTGATACTATTATCTACTAGCAAAACATTGGTGCTGAGAGACACTGTCTTCTGGAACATACCTTCAGAGGGAAGGCTTCTATGCTCTAGGTTTGAAGAGATAGATTTTGAGGGGGGAGTGTAGCTTTTGGCATCAGATACTCAAGGGAGCAATTCACCACAGGGCCGGTGGCTCTCCTGGAGAAAAGACAACTTTGATTGGAACCCAGCCTCGAGTTGCTTGGATGATATGGAGAGGTGCATGGAAATGGACTGGCTTTTATTTTAGTCAAGTGAAGACAGATAAGAAGTGGACAGGAGTCAAGAGAAATCTATTTCTGTGAACGTCCTTTATAAATGTGTATTAACCTTTTGCGTGATCTAGTCTTAGGAAGTTCAACCCCCACCCCTATAATGGGAAGAGAAAGTGGACTTTTATTTCAGCTTGAGCACAGAATCCCAGGTGTACGCTCCTTTCTGGTGTGAAACAGACTCATAGTCTCTAGGAGTTCAGCAGAAAGTGATGTCAGCATGCACAGAGATTTGGGAGAAAACAAACCAATGTAAGGTCCTGCGCTGGGAAATACTGTTCCATTTCCTTCTGAAAGGAGCTCTCAGTGGTTCTAGAAAACCATCTGGAGAGATCCACTCCTCCCCCATTGCTTTTGTGCTCCAATGCTCTTGATTAAAAGGGAGAAGGGGGAAAACATGGTATGTGTTATCCTCAAGCTGGGACTGGGGAGCAGGCAGCCAGCAGGCTGTGGCCCATGGAGGGTTCTCCTGGATTGTTTTAAGAGCACTTTGCAGAGGCAGTCAAATGAAAGGCATGTGTTTCTTCATCAGGGAGACCTTCTCTTGGGGATATTTTATTTGCAGTTCTCTAAAGAGGCAAAGCCTCCATGCTTTTAATCTTCTGCACAGGAACGTCTAAACATTGGGAAAGCAGCACCAGAAAGCATGACCTCAGTGTCTCCGAAATCCTGCTAAGTCTGGAAACTTCTCCAGCCTGCTTGACCTTAGCAACTGGACTGTGTTGGATTTTGCCAGCGACAGCAAGTTTCGTTACAGTGTGGACAGTTCACTGAAGTGTTTTTGTCCTTGGGTTGTTTGGTCAGCCTCAGAGGAGCCAAAGCCATGCTGAGAAATTCAGTCTTGAATGTGGAAATGTCCAAATATCTCCTGTGACATCAGAGTCACACGGGCGTTCAAGGGCCATACTCATTTACTTCTCTGGGAAAGATTTTCTACAAATTAAAAGGGGCTTAACAGGACACAAGTCTGCAGTGTTCTTGGTCAAGAGGTGGCAACTCATTGTAAAAGTTTTGACGCCACAGGATAGGTGGAGGAAGACTCCCCAGTTCCTTACATGGAGGCTTCAGAAGGTTGTGTGTAGATTTAAGAATCAGCAAGAACTTTTGACCTTAGTTTAGGACATAGGAAACAAGGTGAGCTCCTAGGTTGTCAGGTGCAGTGCTCAATGATTCTGTGTGGTCAGAGCGACTACACATAAAGTCTCAGAGCGCTTGCTACTTCTCCAAGTCTTGAGAAAGTGGAACAGGACTTTCATTCCCTTGTCCTAGTTGGTTTTGTGACCGAGTGGAGGAGTAGACAAATGTCTGCATCCATTACAGCTTTATAACAAAACAGCCCAGAATGTGGACAATTCAAGCCACAAATAGCTTTCACCTCATGGTTTCTGTGGCTCTGAATTGAGGAGAGACTTAGGTAGGTAGTTCTGCTCAGGATTCTTAGTTGGTGGCAGTTCTCAGTTGGGGCTGGAGTCACCTGAAGGCGCAAATGGGGCTAGAGATTCTGCTGACAAGATGGCTCTATTGCACTGTTACAGAAGCCCTTTGCTCCTTGCCTCATAAGCCTGTCATCCTGAAGAAATGCTTGACTGTATGGCACAGCAAGTGGCTTCCTCAAGGGTCAACTCTGTGTGTGTGTATGTGTGTGTGTGTGTGTGTGTGTGTGTGTGTGAGACAGAGCAAGATACCATATATTGGCAGACTAACACCATTTTGGAAGTCTTATACTGTATTGCTTTTTTATTGTTGTGATGGACATCATGACCAAGGAAACTTTTAAAAGGATATATGCCTTTTTGTTTTTCAGTAGTGTATTAGTCATGGTTCTCTGAACTTATACAATATTTCTCTCTATATTGAGGGAATTTATTGTGATGACTTTCAGTCTGGAGTCCAACTACCTCAACAATGGTCAGCTGTGAGTGGGAAGTCCAAGGATCTAGTAGCTGCTCAGTCCCATGAGGCTAGTTGTTTCATCTGGTCTTCTGTAGAAGGTTCAGCACATCTGTAGGTTCCAACAGATGTGCTGGCAAGTGAATGCAAGCAGGCGAAGAAGAACAAATCTTCCTTCTTCCAATGTCTTTATGTAGGTCTCCAGCAAAAGGTGTGGCCCAGATTAAAGGTATGTACCACCACGCCTGGATTTGGGACTTGGTTTGTCCCAGGCTGACCTTGAACTCAAGATCTCCTTGCCTCAGTCTCCTGAGATTGAAGGCATGTACTACCTTGCCTGGGCCTAAGCTTTTCATGGCCACTATGCCTCAAGATCTCCGTGCCAAGATCCAGATCAGAAACTTGTGTCTTCCAGGCTCAAGATCTGGATCACAGGTGAGCCCTCCAATTCTGGATTGTAGTTCATTCCAGATACAGTCAAGTTGACAACCAGGAATAGCCATTACAAGTAGTGAATTGAGTTACTATTATTTGTACAGGGACAAAAATTAGGCTCAACATTTTTTTTTATGAATTAGATTTGTTCTTTGGACTATTTCATACATGTGATGTATTCTAATTACTCTCCTTCTCACATTCTGCTACTCCCTCCTTGTAATTTTCCTTTCTTCCCTACAAATCTCTCACTTATAAGCACATCTTTTTGATTCATTGTTCCCTAGATTAATTAGCACCATTTATATGATCATGGCCTGGTGGACTCACAGTGAAGACAGATGGAGGAGCCTGTGCACCTGTCTTAGAAGGAGCTCAGTCAACAAAGTAGTTGCCATGGAAATAAGAGGACCCAGGCTTTGATCTCCAGCACCTATCTAAGCAGCTGGAGGTGGGTGTGCATTTATAACCTTAGTCTGGGAGGCTGAGACCGATGGCTCTCACTGGACAGCTAGGTTAGCCACACTGATGAGGCCCAGGATCAAGAGGAGACCCTCTCTCAAAAGTTAAGGTGATGGAGACGCCCGATGACACTATCTCATCGTAACCATCCTTAATCATGGCAACTGACCGGGAAGACATTCCTGACAGAGCATGTGCTCCTCCTATAGTTCTCTGGAGCAGCAACAGCAAGGGGCGGGGGGGGGGGGGTCTTAGTTGTTTTTTTATTATTATTATTATTGTTGTTGTTGTTGTTGTTGTTGTTGTTGTGAGAATGTTTAAAATGGAAACATTGGCCGCCCCTGCCTTAAGCACTCAAATCGCTAGAGTGTACCCAATTTAAAAAATGGAGCCACATAAATATGCCCTCATCTAGACAAAGACAGCTAGCTTTTCTGGGTGGCTCAGTGGTAGAGTTAGCAACCACTTCAGGACAGTGTGCCTTCAGGTGGGATTTATAACGTCACCTGAGTACTCACATGCACACATACACACTCCTACCCTGTCACCAAGTGTGACATCTGGTCTGTGGACGCCATATGAAAATAATTACCCCATGGATGGTGGTGTGATGGGATGAGAAAGAGGATGGAAAAAACGCCACAGAGGGAGGGAGGGAAGGTGGGAGGGAAGGGAGGAGGGAAGGGAGGAGGGAGGCACTTAGTGGAGAGGACTTGACTCTTTCAGAAGGAGACTTAGCTTGGAGCCCAGAGGGATGTTTGATCTGACAACAGGGAGCGACACTTGTGTGCAGTTACTTCTCAAGCAGTCAGATCTCTCTCATTCTCTAAGCTCATTCCTGGCAAGGGTCCTCCATGAAAGGCGTGCTTGCTCCCACTAACTCCAAGGCTCTTGGGCTCTAAGGTAAAGTCGGCATGAATTTGGGGAGCAAGGGAAACATTGGGCCGAATGTAAGAAGAACAAAGAAGAAAGACTATCTTCCAACCCTGGAGAGACACCAACCTCCCTCCCTTCCACCTCCTTCTCAGTCCCGGTGGAAGGGGGAGGGGGCTCCAGTTTTTTCTGGAATCAATTGTCAAAACTTTCCCCTGTGGGCTTGAGACCCTGCTCCCCTCTGAGATGCTCAGCATGTCGTCAAACCAGTTTTAACTGGAGAGACAGATGGCATCAACATGAAAGATGTCTTCTAAGTCCCATCACCACTGGGTGAAGGATTTTAGTTACATCCTGCACTGGGCGGGTGTGTGTGTGAGGGGGGCAGGCAGTGCAGGGAGGCTGCGAGAGTGGACAATCCTGCTGGCAGAGCTTCCAGGGTGGCAGAGACACCACCTGCAGAGGGTCCTAGCTGCCTGCTGCAGAGCAAATGGAGAAGAAAAACCATCCAGAAGGGGAGGCGGGAGCACCAAGCAGGCGGTTGGGAACAAGTCCGTTTTATGGAGCTTGCAAACCTGAACTCAAATATTAAAAAATGCTTTCATCAGTCCTCTTAATCCAGAGAAATTCTTTTGGCTTAGATGCAAGGAAAAGTCAGTCCCTTAAGGGGAAGGCGGGCCGAGAAGGACGTAATGAGGATGTGAGTCAGAGGCTGGAACTGCTGGCAAATGCCCAGGTGAAGGAGGCCAGGCGGAGGGGCCTGCAGACCAGGGATAGCTAGCTCTCCCCTGCTTTTTATTGATCTCTCTCTCTTTAGTTATTAAAATGCTTGACTCTGCTCAGTGGGGGAAAGGTGAGAGAGAGAAAGAACAATTCTGTTCTGGCTCACTTTTTCTCCCTCTGGGGAATAAGGGCCCTCGGTCTCCAAAGCTGTGTTTTTCTTGGGGTTTTGCCTTTTAATAGGGGTTGAAGAAAGTGGTTATAGACATTTGAGGGAAATAAAGCCTGCGGTTTATTAACTGCCCTGGTTTTAATCAGTGGTGCTTTGAGCAGGGTAACGTTAGGGTCGAAACAATGACAACCGATACTGGGATTTTCTGTGCTTTTAACCCCAAACTGAAGTCTTGAGGATTCACTGACAAAAATACATTTGTTTCTCTGGCCTGGCTGGGGGTAGAGGGGAGGCTGTAGGGAGGGAAGGTTGGGGCGCAGGGGGCTGGGGGGGGTTGTGAAGCCAACAGAGGAGGCAGATTGTGAGGGGAGAACAGAGCTGCCACGAGGATTCTTGTCAGCTGGGATTCCAGCTGCTAGGGAGTAAGGCTGAACCCTGCAGTGAGGCGAATAGGAAGGAAAGGAAGAGGCGGGAAGCAGTGGCCAGTGTTGCTGTAGCTGCTCCAGTCCAGGCTGCAGAGCATCAAGTGCTCACAAATACATCTTCACAGAGGCAAAAACCTCAGCGTGGCTGCCTTCCTCCTGCAGACCTTATAAGCATTATAAACGACATCGTTTCTTTGGAAAGGTAGAAAGGAACAGGCCTCTGCCTGTGGAAGGTGGCTTTTCAAGGTGACCCAGCTCACCTTTGGAGGGCTTTCCCACCCCGCCCCTTACTTAGCATGGCCACCGATCATCCAGCCAGGCTAGGATGCAGATCAAGCTCGCCATAAGTCCACATCTTGATCTTGCACCACGCGTGTGCAGCAGTGGGACCTCCTAGGAGTGTTCTCTTCAGAAACATCGCCCTTGAGTTTCAGGGTATGTATCTGTTTAGAAAGAAACAGGCTCAGTGTTAACCTGTCTCCTGCTATGGGGGCCCCGGGGCTTCTCAGATGAATGAGACACACTCGAGAGCTCATAACTGGAGGACATATCCCCACTCGTGCTCCTGGGTTCAGGGTGGCTTACAGTTCCCAAGAAGCAGAACGTTAGCATTCTGTTTTCTAAGTTCATGTGGGATATACTTATTTATGTTATAGAAACTGGGAGAACCAAAACCACAAAGAACAATGAGATGTGTGAACATTTCCCTATTTATACTACTACTACTACTAGTTGTTATTATTACAACATTAAATACTGCATTAAATATGCTGTAGGCAAAGGAAACAATAGGATGTGACACTATATGTGTGTGTGCATTTGTATATATATATATATATATATATATATATATATATATATATATATATACAGACACATACATATATATGATACCATTTTGTTTTATGCAGTAGATAGATACTATATTGCATATATTTTCAGACTCCCTTAGGTACGAAGGACTAAGTATTTATAGGAGAACAGCGAATGAACCAACTCATGCTGAGGTAGGGCAGGAACACTGCCTTTCCTCTTGGTAAGAGGCAACTTGTGAATCTTCACAAAAATTAAAAAATTTAGAACAGGAAAAATTTAGTAGAGAGTCTGATCTCTTAAAAAATGAAATGATATTCTAATTCATGCTGACCTCATCTCCAGAGCACACCCCTCTCTCTCTCTCCCTCTCTCTCTCTCTAACACATACACACAGACACACACTCATATACACAATCAGACAGACACAGATATAGATACAGAGACACACATGAACACCCCCCACAACATACACAGTCACAACACAGACAGACAGACAGACAGACAGACAGAGATATAGACACATAGAGACAGACACATGAACACACACAGAGACACACACTCATATACACAATCATACAGGCAGACACAGATATATAGACACACAGAGACACACATGAACACACACAACATACACAGTCACAACACACACACAGAGACAGATACAGATAGAGACACACTCATGAACACACAGGCAGACACAGATATAGACACACATAGACACACACATGAACATACAAACACACACCCCACATACATACATACAGATACAGTTATAGACATACATAGGACACACACATGAACATATACACACACACCCCACACACTATCAGACAGATAGACACAGATATAGACACACATAGAGACACACATATGAACATACACACTCCACACACAGACAGACAGACAGACAGATACAGTTATAGACATAGACATACACACAGAGACATATGCATAGTTGTCATCTCTACACTGTCCTTTGTGAATAACCCACCCATGTGGGAAATCTGATAAGTCTGGCGATGTAGACATTGCTTTTGTTGGGCTGAGTCTTAGGTGTTACTGGCTGTATTTTCTTCCTGTTTTTCTTTTTGGCATCGTTATCATCTTTCTCCTCAGGGATAAACCTTGATTCTACAAAGCTTTAAATGAAAACCTGCCAAGTTCTCCTTAGGTCAACTGCCGCTGCACTGGCTCAAGCAAACTTCAAATCGCTGTGGGGCTTGTAGTCCCACTGCCTTCCGAACACTGCAGACAGAAGAACAATGAGAAAACAAGGGAGAGTAAGGGAATGTGGGCTAGGAGCCAATCAAATCTCCCTCTCCCTTCTTTGGTTTCGCTTGGAGGCTGAGAAGACAGCTCTGTCAGAAAGATTTGGCTTGGGTCCTGGATTGGTCATGTGATCTGTGAATATTTATCTATCTTGTTCTCAATAATAACAATTAATAATAAACCACCTGGCTGTGCCCTGGAACAAAGGATTGGATGTCTAGCGAAACGAGTCCACAGCAGGTCCATTTTGTAAGGCTGCTATCAGATCAAGCAAGATAAAATGTGCTCAGTACTTGAAGGAGCAACTATCCCTTTAATATTATTATTTCTTTCTCTTTGTCTCTCCCTTTTTCCCTCTGAGTGCCCGTGTGTGCTGTAAGCATGTTTGTGCAGGTCAGCACACCATATGCTCATAGAAGGGTACAGGCTGATGTTGGGATGTCTTCCTCTATCTTTGCCTACCTCTAAAAAGAGTGCATTTACTTTGGTCAATTGATTGATTGATTGATTAACTGATATTTATTGGAGAGGAGTGGGCTGTGCCTCAGAAGGTCAGAGGATAACTTCTGGGAATCTGTTCTCTCTTTCTGTCATGGGGCCTGGGAGATGGAACGCAAGACAAAGTTTGGCAGCTGCCAGTTCCTTTACCTGCTGACCCATCTCTCTAGCCCCCCATCTTATATTTTTTGAGGCAGAGTCTCCCACAGAACTAGGGCTTGCTATTCTGGCTAGACAGGCTGGCTGACAAGCCTCTGGTGTCTGCCTGTCTTTGGCCCCAAGTCAGATCACAGATCCCCAGAGTGAATCCTAGCCTTTATGTAGCCACTGGGATGCAAGCCTGAGCTCCTCCTGCTTGTGCAGCAGAGATCTCACCCTTCGAGCAGTGATCTCCTCAGTCCTGCTAGCACTTCCTTAATGTCAATATTTCCTCACTAACATCGAACTAAAAACAAATTGTAGAATGACCTGAGAAATCTACTAGAAACTTTTCTTTAGATAGACATTTAATTTTTGTTTATTTAAGAATGATTGCTGCCATGGATAACATCTGAGGAAGCCATCAGGAAGGATTCAGATAATTATCTGCTTTAAAAAGGAATCTAAACACAAACAAATAACCTTCCCAGGGTTCTCAGCCCAGAGTTCTGTGTTTGCCTTGGTACCCAGCACAGCCAGCTCCATAAGGGTGCTTGTGAAGAAGGTCTAGTTCTGTTGGAGGCTCAGTTACAAAGGCAAATGTCCAAGGCACCCGGATGGATGCTGCCATGGGATGGGGGTTGAGCACCAGGAAGCCGATGCCCATGAGTCCGTCTGTCCTAGAGTATAGAGGAGGGGAATGGGTCTCCTGGAAGTGACATTAGAATTTGTGACTATTCTGGAAGCTGTGGGCATTGTATGTTTTACTGAAACTCTGTATTTCAGGAGGCGAGGGCATCAGAGCTGAAGAGGGTAGTCTTTCATGGTAATGTTTTCTGATGTGTTCCTGCTAGCAGAGTTTGGGGAAGTATTCTGCGTATGTGGTTGACAATGGGATGGGGTGTGGTGGTTTTGCCCTTCCTACATCCAGACAAGTATCCACTCAGTCCAGGGGACTCACCGATGGTTGGTGAGAGGGGGATGGGCATGGGGTGAGAGTAGTGTGGGAATACAGAATTCCCCCAAGTGTTCGCTAACAGTTGAAAGAAGAAATAAGAAAGAGAGACAAGGAATGGAGAGATGGAGAGCAGAGCTGTGTTTTGTGTATATCATGAGGGGACATCTGCAGTTCCCAGTGATGGTCTACAGCATTCCTTTAGGAATTGGCCACAAGGGAACCCACAGAGTCTGTCCACAGACTGAGCCACAGGTGACACTGTTATCATTCGTGATTCTCTTTCATACATCTTCTGGCCATTGTGGTCTGCTTTCTCTAGTTGTGGCGGATGTCACCCTTTACCTTAGGGCTCCCATTCTGCCTTTGGCAGTTGACTGTTCCTGAGGCGGGCATGGCAGAGACTCCCACAGACCGCTCCTTTGAGAATGTAGTCAATAAAAAGTTAGTAGTGAATGGGGTGACATCTTTTCTTGAATGACTGTGTCTTTGTGTGCATATATGTATGTATTAGCATTCTCAGAACTGTGTTTCTCGTCAATCACAAACATCCAAATGTCTTAAGTGCTGGTGACGGATAGCCAGCTTATGGGTCTACCGGAGAGTTTAGTGGGAGAGTCCTGTTTTTCTCCATGACTTTCTCATGTGACTTCACAGCTGAGCAACTTAGCTTCTTGGACTCATGGGTGGAAACGCATAAGCTCAGGCCATCCTGACATACAGACCCTCAGCTGAGCCTGGTCCTTGTGCCTGAACACGAGGCTGACCGAGTCCAGCCCCTTCCCTTGTCCATGTATACTGCTGCTGTATACATGACTCCCCAAAGCTCCACATCTGGTTCCATGGCAAGGTTTGGATGGTGAGCCCGTGGGGTGGGGTTGTTTGCTCTGTCATATAACCCAGTCAACACGGGAGGGTAAGAACCACTCCTCTCACTGGGAAAACATTGGGAGTGGATTTCTTGGCAGTCTGATTTAGTCCTTGGAATGAGTTCTCCTATGAGACAGTGTTTTGCACAGTGCAGGGAACCATGGAGTTGGCTTGGCCTAGCTGCTTTGGGAGGCATGCGTCATAGGTTGTTCAGGCTGTGGCTCCTGGGGTAGTGTGTGCCTTCCAGTTCCTGGGACACTTACGTACTCTCCTGGACAGGGAAGCATTCAGACTTTGTGGTTCTCTGTATGTTCTCTTAGAAGTCAAGGGAGCATATCTACCCTGTATAACTTGCAAATGTCGTCGTACCCTGGCAATTATGACTGTATTGATCCTGGCAATTGCCATCATATTCTGTTTCTGATGAGAGTATACAATGTCTGGTTGCTCTCAATAAAATGGCCACAGGTTAAGTTTTGCTGTGAACCCTCCAACTGGTCTGCTTTCATTCCTTATGGCCAGATCAGGTGACCTTGGACCAACAGGGCAGTAATCTACTCCAAAGTCTTATATAAGTCAGGAGGGAAACACATGGTACTGCGGATTGGGTAATTTCCGAGACTTGTGGAAGAGATGTTTACAGAGATGTGGGCAGGGTGGTGAGCAGTCACAAGGCCAATACCCTGGAGAATGGCCTTGGCAGGAATAGTTATCAAAATATGGGAAAGCTTTATGGGAAGGTCACCTTCAGTCGATCAACACATCTGGACAGCCTCCATCAGAATGGCCTGTGGGCACCTGTTAGTATTCTCTTGATGGATGATTGGTGTGAGAGGGCCCCACCCACTGTGATGATTGATATGAGAGGGCCCCACTCACTTCGAGTAGTGCCAACCCTGGGCAGGTGGTCCAACCTGTGTAAGGAAGCAGGCGATGGGGAGCAAGTCAGTGAGCAGCACGTCACCAGGCCTCTCTGTCCTAGTGTCAGCCTCCAGCTTCTTGTTTTGCCTTCCTGCCCTGGCTTGCCTCAGGGATGAACTATGCCGTGGAAGAATAGGGCAAATGACTCTTTTTTTTCCCCACAATGTTTATCACAGCTGTAGGGACCCAAGACAATCTTGGACACATCTTTGTTTAGTCTCATGTTGACTAACACCTTTCTTGATCTACCCGGTTTGAGTATTTTCTTTCTGGCTTTACCACCTGCTCTGGAGACCTTCCACGGTGCTTGACCCTACCACTCTGATTTGTTCACTATAAATATGCCCCATAACACAACCAAATGTTCTGTCCATCACATCTGGGCACTGTTATGCTGGTGCTGCTTTTATCTAACAACTTCAACTTCTGAACAGGACCTTTGGAGTCCCATCCATCCTGACAGGCAAACCATATCATATCAGCGGAACTTCCCCACCCCACCCCCTGCCCCCGATACTGAATCTAACTCTCCAAACTCATCTCTCATTTCACAATTAAATGAGGAATGGATGGCAGAAGAGGAGTATAGCCCTCTGACTCTCTGTCTTCCTATTAAATGTATTACTCATGCTACCTGACACCCACCACGCTCCACAGCTTCTACAGAGAGCTGAATGCATCACTGTTTATGTGCATTTTCTATCTGGATTGTAAGAGCCATTAGGGACCAGTGCAAGTGTCTTCTGATACTTGAGACATTGCAAATCTGGGAGTACACACATGATTCTCTGGGTAAGCAGATTTTCATAGCTTGCTATAGTCTCTCTGGCCTCCGTTGAAGCAGTGAAACAGTGCTTAGAATAGTCTATACTCGGTGGTTTGATTCAGCACTGCGCCAGAGGCATAGACTTGTGTTCCATTTCTTTCAATCGTAGGCTCACTAGGTGAAGAATGTTAAGCTTCCTACATGAATTAGACTCTGAGAACTCTCCCAGTGGAAATGCCATCTGGTTCTGATACCTCGCAGGCAGTTGACCTAGTTTCTTTCATGGTATGGTTTAAAATGGACCCAATGCATCTTTCCTTCCATCTCTCTTGCCTGTAATTATTGCTGTCTTCCTGCTGGACTCTTAATCTTCCATGATGGTTCTAGTGACCTATATGGCATCTTCTGTGTGGGTAGTGCAGTGGAATCATGGTTGTGATTAGCTCTTACCTCTTACTCACGCACATGAGCTGCAAGAGATCCTGGACTGTGCCATGGCTTGGAGCTGGAACAGGCTTTGATCTTCCACCACCACCACCTTCACCATCAGCCTTGACTCTTTTTGTTGTTGTTGTTTAAAGATTTATTTATTCTATGTATTAGTAACTGTCTTCAGACACACCAGAAGATGGCATCAGATTCCATTTTAGATGGTTGTGAGCCACCATGTGGTTGCTTGGAATTAAACTCAGGACCTCTGGAAGAGTAGCCATCTGTCCAGCCCCTTGAGTCTTGATTTTAGTGGGGGAAGAAACAGAAACTTTGGATGCTCTTATCAAACAATGGCCTGAGTGTCTTACTGTAATTATCTACTTTCCTCCCTGCCTCTTGGGGCCATCTCATCTTGAAGTGACCTGAGATAGGCCTAACAGGGAAGATCTGTGGCTTGCTTGTGGCTGGGTTGGCTGGGGAGGTGGGGATTGGGGGTAAGCAGAAATGTGAGTCTTCCATCCTGGGCTCACCTGCCACCATGGTCCTAGCTTTTGCTGGACTTACATCTCACCACACCAAGACTTACTTCTTCCAAGTCTCTCCTTGGTATTAAGTCACAGCTAGACTTTCTACCCTGGAGGTTTCTCCACTGAAGGTGTCTGGTTTCAAAATCTGGGCTGTGTTTTCAAATAACATTTCAGCACCTCAGGCAATGACATCATGGCAAAAGTGACAGCATTAGCTCAAGTGTTGGTACAGCGGGCAATGGCAAGAAATCACCCGCCCAGTGAGTGGGCTGCTTAGAGAAGGGCAGCAGAGAGAATGTCACATCTAAGTGGTATTTTTCCACAAAAATTTAATTAAAAACCATGGCTGGGTCAGTATTTATAGCATGCTGCCAGCCTCTTCCTTTGGATGGAACATTGCTGAGTGTCAGTCAGGATTCAGGGGTGGTTGGAGCTCCCAGGAGGGAAAACAGCTTTGAGAGGTGGTGGAATTCCTTCACAGGAGGGCCGTTCAGTGCCGAGTGTCCGTATGGTGGAAGGTGTCCCACTTGTGAACACTGGCTTTTGTAAACTTAGATGGCTTCAGAGAGCTCCTTCAACATTCATTTCCTTTTCTATCAGCTTCTTCCTTCCTCTCAAGAAAAAAGTGCCAGGGTGGACAGTGGTTTGCTACCATTACTCAAATATACAATGTTGCTACCATTATTCAAATATACAATGGGTTTGAATTATAACTCTTATATTGAGGCAACTATTAATAACATTGCTGGCTTTGTTTTTATTTACTGAGTACCCATCTTAGAAATGAGACTTTAAACCTCGTCTCTCACCTCCATGAAGCCCCCAAGGAGGTGATGCTCTTACTTCTATTTTAAGAGGTTGAGCAGAGTAACTTGCTCTTGGCTATTCAGCCCCACACATGAGTTTGACTTGGTTGTGTTGCTTTCCAAAACAACAGCAATAACAATAAAAAATAATCACGGTGATATATAGTAAGTACCCAATAAAAAGGAGCCATTATTCAGAAATTAGATAAAGGTACACGGGCATGTGGGTACCTTTCTCTTCCTGATCTGGGGCAAGGAGGCCTATTATTACAAGGCTGGCTTTGCATTTTTAATTGGATAAAAAACAGCTTCCCAAGGAAGCTGTGTCTCCTTGGGTGCTGTTAATTCTTAATTCTTGGTGCTGGAGAGCCATGTCCTGAGGGGTTAGAGTATGAATTCACAGAGACCATTTGAATAAAAAAAGAATGCCAGAGTTCCAGGTAGGAAAGAGTGCAAGATCTCATGCCTCCCCTTGTTTTGAGAAGATGCACGTGCCCTGTGCCTAGGTACTTGCTTCTCATTGAATTTTGTATATGCCCACCATATTTTCTGGCCACCCTTTCAATTAGATGGAGTTGTGTGACTTGTTCCAGCCAATGGAAATGGGAATAAAGGATCTTTCTTCTTGTCCAAGAAGAGGTTTGTTTTCTCTGTTCCCTTCTGTCCCCTATGATCTTGAGAGCTTAGAAGGCTGAACTGGAGGATGCTTGCCCAAATCCCCTCACACATTATTTTATTATCCTTCTGAGGGTTTGGGCTTATTTATTATTGCAGCAGAACCTGATTGATTCTGACTTCTATACACGTGTACTGATTTTCAGGCCTCTTCACAGTTAGCATCTTTAGATGTCTGTCTGGATCTTGCACAGATTGTGTGATTACTGTCATAACCATTGTGACTGCATATGTGCAATTTCCATTCTGTGTTCAGAAAACAGTCTTGATGTAGTCATTCACTGCCCCTGGCTCTTACAGTCTTTTTGCCCCCTCTTCTGTGATGATCCTTCAACCTTGGGAGAAGGATGTATGATATAGACATCTCATGTAGGGGTGAGCAATGCCTTGTCCTCTGCACATGAACCAGTTGTGGTTCTTTGTGTTAATCACCATCTGCTGCAAAAGGAAGACTCAGTTTCACATTGACTTCTTCTTTGAATCTCAAATTTAAGGTACTCCCAGAGTATACACTGTGACCCGCCATTTGTGGGGCCTTAAGAGCTCACCTTGGCCCATGGCTTTAGATGCTAGCCATTTGTCTAGGCCCTTCCCTGTCATCCCCATTCTAATAAACATGGAGAAATTAGTATGTGTTGAGGGAGAGAGACAGCTCAGCAGATCAGAGCACCAGCTGCTTTTCTAGAGGACCTGGGTTTTATTCCCAACATCTACATGGAGGCTCACAACCATCTGTAACTCCAGTTACATGAGATCTGATGCCCTCTTCTGGCCTGCATAGGCACCAGACGGCATATGGTATACAGACATACAGTCAGGCAGAATACTTATACACACTTAAAACCTAATTTATTACAAATAACTAAGTGTACCCATCATGAGCCATTGGTTGTCCTACCCCTCCTCAGATTCCTGTCTTGTCAGTGGCTCCACTATCTCTCCAGTTGAGCAGACTCTGAGATTCATTTGTGATTTCTGTCAAACCTCTACATTTGGCACAACCTATCATAGAGTTCTGTCTAGTCTCATGCCCAAACACCTCAGGTTTCATATGTCATCCCCGTTCACAGCTGCTAAACTAATACCAGACATTTCCATCACTCACATGTGTTAAGCCTCTTGTTTTTGGTTCTGCCTACTGTTCCCTTACATCACAGTACAGGGCACTAGTTACAAACAGAAATGAGGTTGCCCTGTACCTAGTGTCCTGTGATGGTTTGAATATGCTTGACCTAGGGAGTGGTACTATTAGGAGGTGTGGCCTTGTTGGAGTAGGTGTGGCTTCATTGAAGGAAGTGTGTCACAGTGGGCATGAGCTTTAAGACCCTCATCCTAGATGCCTGGAAGTCAGTCTTCTCCTGTTTGCCTTCAGAAAAAGATGAGGAACTCTCAGTTCCTCCAGCCCCATGTCTGCCTGCCTGGACACTGCCATCCTTCCTGCTATGATGGCAACAGACTGAATCTCTGAACCTGTAAGCCAGCCCCAATTACATGTTTTCTTTTAGACGAGTTGCCTTGGTCATGTTGTCTGTTCATAGCAATGAAGACCCCAACTAAGACATATCCTTTTGTGTTACTTCCACTAATAATTCAAATACCATGAAATAACATTATCTGGGTAAGACTCCAGATCTGCTGCTGGTTATGTCTCTGCCACCCCTCCTCTATTGACCCCAATCTGTGCTGTTCACTAGCTTCAAGCCCACCAGCTTCATTTTCTCCCTAGTTTAGGGTATCTGCTGGTTCTCATGTCCTGGGTTTTCATGAGGCTTTGCCCTTTGTGATGCTTATGCCTCACCCCAGATTTCGCCTTCTCAGAAGTCTCATGGTGCTCCTAGGTTGAGGAGACTTAAGTTTCTACTGCCTTTTCCTGCTTGTCTTATTTCACAGTCCTATCATCTCCCAAAGTGATAACATGTATGGTTATCACTACACAGAGCAAGGACATGGGTGTAATGAATGCAGGGAATTTATCTCTTCACTCTTATCTCATCACACACAAAAGCACTCTTGAGGTATCAACAAACCACTCACCAATAAATGAATGAATCTGTAAGTACTTTGTTAAAGCATGTGGCTTATCTTTTATCACCGTGACAGAGCACCTGACATACATGATCTACTTGACATACATGATCTACAAGAAAGGAAGGCTTATTTTGGCTCACAGATTCCGACATTTTAGCTCATGGTCATGCCACCCTGTCTCTAGATATGTGGGAAGACAGAATGTCACAGCATGAAGTGTATGATGGAGTTAAGTTGGTCATCTCCTAATAGACACAACACAGAGGGCAGGGAACAGGACCCAGACAATCTGCAAGCTGTCATCCCCAGTGGCCCCATGTCCCAGTAGCACCATCAGAAGAGGACCAACTCTTTAGCACACAGATCTTTGGAGGACATGTAAGACATACACCATGGGAATTCCATTTCTCAGAAATAATCTATAAATTTAGCCTGACATGATGTTGCCAGGTATGTGGTTTGAGTAAGAATGGCCTCCATAGGCTCATAAAGGTGTGGGCTTGAAGTAGGTGGGGTCTTGGAGTGGGTATGGTCTTGAAGTGGGTGTGGCCTTGGAGTAGGTGTGGCCTTGCAGTAGGTGTGACCTTTAAGTGGGTGTGGCCTAGAATAGATGTGGCTGTCGAGTGGGTGTGGCCTTGGAGTAGACGTGGCCTTGGAGTGGGTATAATCTTGGAGTGGGTGTGGCTTTGGAGTAAGTGTGACTTTGGAGTGGATGTGGTCTTGGAGTAAGTGTTGCCTTTGCTGGAGGAAGTGTGTCATTGGGGTGGGCTTGGAAGTTTCAAAAGCTCACACCCAGCCCGGTGTTTTTCTCCCTCTGTTTGAGTTTGGATCATGAGGTAAAGCTCTCAGTTATGTCTCCAGCACCATGTGTGCCATCATTCTCTCTGTCCTGATGACCATAGACAAGGCCTCTAAAGCTCTAAGCCAGCCCCAGTTAAATGCTTTCTTTTATTAAAGTTGCCTTGGTCGTGGTGTCTCTTCACAGCAATAGAACCTGGAATTCTCTACTATTCCTGGGTCCCTTCCTGGGTATGGCCATATTCTCACCTCATTGTAGTTTTTCCTTCTCATTAAAAGATGAGGTCAAGAAATGAGGAACTGCTGGAAGGATGGCTCAGTGGGTAGAAGACTTGCTGTGTAAGCACAGTTTCCTCAACACTCACATAAAAGCCAGCAGTGGTGTAGACAAGCTCTTTGAAGCTTGCTGGCTGGTCTGGCTAGCCAAAACGTAGAGCTTCATATTCAAGGACAGGCTCCATCTCAAGAAATAGGGTGAACAGTGATACAGGAGATCATCTGCCATTGATTCCTGGTCTCCATATGTGAATTCTTATGTACATGGGCACACACACATGTATGCACACATGCACACACATAGATAGACAGATGATAGATAGAAAGATAGAAAGATAGAAAGTAAGAAGATAGATAGATGATAGATAGATAGATAGATAGATAGATAGATAGATGATAGAATATGCTTTTCTACAGTGCATTCCAGTCCAGAAGGGTGTATGTTCAACCCTCTCAGCACACCCTTTTAGAATGTCCTCTTGGGACTTCAGAATCCATATCCAGGGCCTTGCCTTGTGGGACTCATTCACTCCTCCTTTCAATGGCAGAAGAGCATGGAAATCTCTAGGTCCGGAGGTGGCCAGGGTCAGCTTCAGAGAGTTGGGTACAGGTGGGTTATAGATGTGTATGTTAGCTCCACTAATTTTCATCCAAAGCTTCTTGCATTGCAAAGTAGAACCTGGAGTGGCAAGAAAAGAGGGTAGGAGACCGTGGAGGGCAGGTGACCACCGTGGAGGGCTGCCTTCTCTTGTGCCAGCTACAGCACGAACTTCAAGAAACCTGCAAATGCTACACTGTGTCCTTACCGTCTAGCCCTGATAAAGGACACCAGGGAATAATGCAGAGGCAGAGGCAGGTCTTTCTAAAATTGAGATCTTTCCAATCTCCTTCTATGACCATGACCTTGATGAATCCCAATTCAAGCAGGTGAGGTAGAACAGTCATTTCCAACACTCTGGGCCCAGTGGTCTTTAATAATGGTCTCAACCCTTTGGTCTCATGGATACATCTATATGATTTCACTGAATCAGAGTGGTGCGGCCAGACCTGGAAGGTTTGGGGGTTTATTTTATCTTTAATCACATGTGTGCATGCTCAGGAGGTACACGCACATGTGAGTGTGGGTATCCATGGAGGTGTGAGACACTTGACCTGGAACCAAGGTGGTAGTGAGCAGCCTGGTGTGGGTGCTGAGAACTGGACTCTAGAAGCACAGCAAGTGCTCTTAACCATGGACCCAGCGCTCCATGCTCTGCTAAAAGGTTTTGGCGAATTCACTGCTGATAGAAAGCCACTCGAGTCCTTCAGTTGTCTATACTCTAGAAAGTGATATGATGGCCAGTTGCTTGGATAAATGCCAACCTTGGGTTGACTTCTTTACTTTGCATCTGTCAGTTGGTCCTAGAGGGTGAGATAAGTCAGAAATGATTCTATACTCCAGTTTTCAAATGTAGAAAGTTCAAAAAGCAAATACCCAAGCTTCCAAATACCAGTGATTTACAATGTTTCTGAATGTAAAATAGAGACCTCAGCCCTCTCTGAAGAACTTCCTGGGACTTCAGTGATTTCAAATGAAGGGTTCAGTGTCTATAAAAGAGATGACTGTATTTAGTTATGTAAAACCTCTCACAAAGTGAAAAAGATCGTCTCTCTTCAATCCACCTTTTTTTCCAATTTTTTTTATTAGCTATTTTCTTAATGTACATTTCAAATGCTATCCTGAAAGTTCCCTCTACCCTCCCCCTGCCCTGCTCCCCTACCCACCCACTCCCACTTCTTGGCCCTGGCGGTCCCCTGTATGAGGCATATAAAGTTTGCAATACCAAGGGGCCTTTCAATCCACCTTTTAAAATGTTCTTGGACATTCTCAAATTTCCATGATGTACAGCATACATCATGACCTCCTGAGTGTCAGTAATGAACTCCCATCTACAGGGCCCATGGGCCACCTTTGTTCACGAAGTACATTATAGCCACACTCAGTCAGGGCATTGCATACCACTTGAAATGGACACACCTGAAAAAAAAAACCAAAACAACAACAAAAACCTGTGAGGGTAAAAATACGTTGGAAATCCTAATATGTATTTTCCCAGTTTAGAAAGTAGAAAGTTTAGTGGCTGAGGCAACTATGGTAAAGTGCTTGCCATTGAAGCATTGGGGCACAAATTTGACCGCCAGCATTCGTGCAAAGCTGGGCATGATGGTGCCTGCCTGCAATCCCATTGCTTGGGAGTGGGTGGAGCAGAGACACGTGAATCCCTGGGGCTTATTGGCTAGTTAGTCTATCTTCATCTGAGAGCCCTGAGTCCCAGAGAGAGACCCTGTCTCAAAAAGCAAAGTGGATGGCTCCTGAGAAATGACACCTATAGCTCACCTGTAACCTCCATACACACACACACACACACACACACACACACACACACACACACACACACAGAGAGAGAGAGAGAGAGAGAGAGAGAGAGAGAGAGAGCGAGCACTAAATAACTTAAGTTTGGACCTGCCAGCTTTATGGTATAGGCAATTCAACCCCTTGTTACATCTTTTAATGCAAAGTACAGCATCAAACACAAGTTGCTTGTGGCAGGAAACAGCCCTGTACTTCCCTGTACAACTCAGTTTTTACTTCATCCTTTGCAGAAATTGGCCCAAGTTCAGTGTGTCTGTACCTATGTGGCCCAGGTTCAGTGTGTCTATACCTATGTGGTACACTTGCAGCCAGAACACCTCCACTGTCCACATTCCCAGGCAGCCCTGGGCCAGAGAACAGAGCACACTCTATTTCCTGGTAAGCCACTCCTACCATTCCCAGAGGCCAGATGTAGTCTTCTGTCTCAGCACTATCTTGTCCTCGCATCTTCCCAGCAGAGAGTAGTGGCTTTGGTACCTAGCAGATGGGGACTGGTATACACCTATCTGTCCCTGAAAGGAGGGAGTTATGGAGGTGATTTTGGGCTTGTAATCAGGATTTGTAATCTGGGAGCTGAAAGGACCTATCCACTGACTTAGCCAGTAAACAACTCTGCTAGTCTCCTTTTTTCGATTACATTAAATAATGCCAGAGCATGGGGTGGACACCCAGTGGGAGAGCAGACACTGTGTAACTCATTCACTAGCAGATGCCCCGGAAAAATCTCAGCTGTTTTCTCCAGTGACAGTGGTCTGACAGGGAGATATTTGTTCAGGTGACAGGCCTAAGACCCCTAGAGATCTATCTGTCACTCCCAAGAGCACTCTTTGAGTGCTGAAGACATCAGAGTCCTCCACAACGCCCATCCTGTCTCAGTGCCCCAGACCTGACCCACTCTTCACAGTGGCCAGTTGAGATTTGGGTAGCCACAGGTGCTAATTCCCAGGAGCTTAAGCAGGCACATTGCTAATCACAGCCAGGGACCTCTTGACTTTCTCTGTTGTGGTTCAAGTCCTGTGCAGGTGGACTTTGCTCACCTTTTGTGATGATGGTTTCAAATCAGAAACACCACTCAAGAGACAATACCAGGTGGCTCCCCGGAAGACATAAGCTTTATCCCTCCCACATGTTTAACCATATGTATTACAGTGCTTTGGAAGGTCCGTCCATTCTGGCAACTGTTCTGTCCTTTCTTCCTCAGATCTGCCCCCTTTACTTTCCTATTTTGCAAGACTTGGCTTTCTGCTCCGGGATTCCTTCTTGCCGGCTTTGCCCAGCTTCAGCCTGGTGTCGGCCATTTTGCCAGAATGAATGTCTGTAGGAACAGCTGTTTGGTTTGCCCTTCTGCCCAGCGCCTGCTTGCAGGGATAGCATATTTCTCCTTGTATTCCTGGGCCACATTGCTAACCAGCTAACCTTTTACATCTTGAACTTCATCTTCCTTTGATGGGAAGAGAAAGAACATTCTCCATCCATCTTAGCTCTTTGAAGCAAGAGAAAGACAATGTCCCTCCAGATATGGGAAGGGCAGGAGGCTGGAACTCATCCTGACAGTTGCTGCGTTGAGGGTCACAAAAAGGCAGTTTAAGCACTTTCTTGGGGGCTGGAGGGATGGCTCAGCAGTTAAGAGCACTGACTGCTCTTCCAAAGGTTCTGAGTTCAAATCCCAGCAACCAACTGGTGGCCCACAACCACCTGTAATGAGATCTGACACCTTCTTCTGGTGTGTCTGAAGTCAGCTACAGTGTAAGCTACAGTGTATCTTAAGATATAATTATAAATAAATCTTTTTAAAGTGATCTCTCTCTCTCTCTCTCTCTCTCTCATTTTTTATTTCTTTGAGAATTTTGCCCACCTCCTTGTTTATGGGCAGCATAGGGGCGTTACACATATGATTCACAGCACCAGAGACAGTAAAGGCAAGACGCATACAGGCTCAGGCCAGACAGAATTCCAGCTTAAGCTTTTGGACTTCCAATTTTTAAGGTTCATATACTTTATAAAACCAAAGAAATACCTAAGTTTCTTAGAAAGAACTACCTCATATATCAGAACTCATGTTCCGGAAAGAAAATCATGCCCCACACCCTTCTCCTCCTGGATTCCTCATTGTTAGTTAGGCTTGTGCCTTGTGACTCTGTCTCTTGGGAAGAATTTTGTCTTGCATTTCCCACTGACCGTTGACATGCCCCAGCATAGCACTGCAGTGTTGAGGCAGAAGCTGAGCTGGCGATAACTTGCTCCTATTGGGCACACTGATCACCCAGTAGATCATTCTTAATCCCTGCTAAACCTTATCCCCAAAGTGAAATGGCTCTTCTGGCTCCCATTTATCTCCCACTAGCTTTTTGTGATCCCCGTGGCCTGCACCGAATCATCTCACATTGTATAACTCTGGTAATTATCTTTATTTTCCATTCCTACAATACTCAGAGACAGCCAGGTTTCTGACCGGCATTCATGTGGCACTTGGGAAGGCTGCAGGGTGGGAATCCCATACCTAGCAGGAGTCCAACCCTCTCCTCACCCTGCTCTTTGAAATGGCTTTTTCCACAAAGAGCAGCATCTCCCGGAGGTGTCAAGCATCCAGCTCTGTCCATCACTGCTCAGCTTGAGATATGTTCCTTCCATCTGCAAGTCAAAGCAAGACTTTTACAAGTGTCAGCAACACAAGCTTGAGCTGGTTCTTGGCAGAAATCTGGGTTTCTTTTGCCCCTGGCAGGGCATTAGTAACTCAAGCACAGCTTCCCCAAGCAGTGCTCCACCAGAGGGCTGGAGCCTCCCAGGTGCCAGAGAGCACAGGGTCCCAGCCTGCCCGATCCTCTTAAAGACATCTATCTATCTGCTGGTCCCCGGGGCTCAGAGTGTGCAGTCAGGAATGACACATATGTTGTAATTATTTTTAGAGCAAAGACAAGTTTGTTCTCCCTGCAGCCTGAAGAGATGCATGTGTGACAGTCAGGGAAGCAGCGTCAGTCAGAAAACTGGACCAACAAGAAGCAGAAGAGACCCGCAACAGACCACCCCCACGAACAAGCCAATATGCTGAGACTCATCACATTCTCCTTAAGAAACCTCTGGCAATCGGTACCTCCCACGGGCACCAGGTGTCAGAGAATAATACTCTTAGACCTCTGGCCACAGCTTCGAGATAGAATATCTGTCATCTGCAGGCACTTCTGACAGCAGATTTCAGAAATGACTCTTAAATAACTGTGGGGCACGATCCTCCACCTGGAAACTTGGAGAATGCTTAATAATAGGGGGTGTTAAAAATATGCTAAATTGAGCCATTATCACCAGTTGCCTGACCTTCTGTGAAACTATGTAGCAATATGTAGCAAGCTGCCCGGAAGAGTCTCCTGTTTGCATGTTATCAGTGCAGCCTGACTGAGGTTTTTCCAAGAATAAAAGAGAACAAAATCCAGAAAAAAAAAATCACATAGAGTGAGACTCCTTAGTAATTTTTTTCCTCTTTCCTCTTCAGGGAACGGATCACAAGATTGTAATTTTAAATAATCCCACAATTAATTCTTGAGCTACACCATCAGGTTAGAACAAATGCTTCCTTTCTGGTTTAATTACACAGGAGGATGCCCTATGAGCTTATTTGTAGACAATAAGTGCTCATTAAACAAGGTTTGGATCAGCTTCAGCCTGTCAGAAAAGCCATGAAAAGGGATCACTCTGCGTCTCTGGACCCTTAACCTCTTCTGTGCCAGAGCTAATTTTTAGTTGGTCTCTTGGAGCTGTGGGTGGACAGGTACATTGTGCTATCTTTTAGCCTGTTAGCATCCTACTTCTGTCTTTCTCCATGCCACAGGAAACTGAAAGTCAAGTGTGGTTGGGGTGGGGTGGGGTGATGAAAGACACCCCAACTGTAGAAAAGCAGGCTTTGGAGTTACCCTGGTGTCTTAAAGTCTCATCACTTGGAGAGGGGACACCAGAGCTGGAGATTCAGAATGTGAGGCAAAGGACATGGCTCAGTGGGCAGGCTGCCTACCTGGCACGCTAAATCTGATCTTTGATCCTTAGCACCACATAACCTGGGCATCAGGGAATCTGCCTGTAATCAGAACTTTAGAGTCACAGATAGGAGGATCATAAGTCCAAGATTGTTTCCAGCTACATCCTCAGCTCTGTTCCACTCAGATGGGAGACAACTATCTATGGAGCATGGATAAGGCCTATGGATGGAGCTTAGATTACTAAGGGAGGAGAACAGGAAGCCAGTGAAGAAGCAAAGATATTACCACCAACTGGCTGATCATGAGCACCAGAAGGTATGTGTGTGTGTGTACATGTGTGTGTATGTGTGTATGTGTATGTATATGTGTGTATATGCTCCTGCTTGTGTGCTTGTATATGTGTGTGCATGTGCGTGTGCATGTATGTGTGTGTATGTGTGTGTGCATGTATATGTGTGTGTATGCTCCTGCTGTGTGCATGTGTGTGTGTGTGTGTGTGCACACGCACTCTCGCATGCCATGAGGCCCTGTGTGCCTCAGCAGCCTGGCCTATGTGTAGCACTGAGGAACTTCCCCTCTAGAATACGCCCATGATGAAGACAACTACAGCAATGCTTTAATTTCCGCCCCTCATGTATTTTCTCAGAAGGTCAGCCTTGTTATTATAAAATGACAGCACAGAGGTAGTTGCTAACAGGCCTTAGGACACCCCTGTCCTCAGTACTCGCCCACTCCCCATGCAGCCTTGCAAGGGGATACCAGGATCTTCTGTGCCACTACAAGTGCCCACTACAGCACGGAGCTAGGCAACAACAGTTTTTACACACTGCCCTCCTATCCCAGACTCTGGGACTAATGCCACTGTTAAGCGAGACACATAAAAGAAGCCAGACAGATAAACTGTCATTTATGAGTCTTGCAACTGGCTGTGTTGACATGGTACCTGGTCCCATTGCTGCCCTGGTGACAGGCAAACCCCGCTGCCTTTACCATGCCCTCTCCACTGCCCACTGGCTACCTGTGGTAACTGTGCCAGAGCACAGCTTCCTCAGGCAGGGGAGTGAATGAGAGGCTACTCACTGAAATGTGGCTCACTCAGAGGACTACCTGGCTACCTTGGTGGAGAAAGGGTGACATCACAGTTGGTTTTGAGTGGGCCAGAGGGGACTATGCTTTATATTACCTACCCTGGAGTATCAAGCACAGAGGGAATTTGTAATTCAAATGGGAAAGTTATTTTAATCTATGTACTCGAGGGTCCTACATAGCAAGTCTGGCATGTTATGTCTACATTGTATGCTATTGCTGGTTGTTTTTCTGTGTGCTGTGGCAATTATTTGGTGAATGATGGCTTCAGGAAAGACTTGTGGCCAATATCTTGGACCTATGGATCTGTAGACTCCTGTCCCTTTATTGGAAAAGGGGTCACTGCAGCTGCAATCAGTTAAAGAGGTTGAAAAAGATTCTCTGGTGGGCTCCAGTCCAGGGACAGCTGTCTTCTTGAGAGAAAGATGGTTGAGGCATACATGAGAGGGGAGTTGAAGACATAGGCAAAGACTTGGGTAATGCTGCCACAGCCAGGGAGACAGACAGACCCTCCCTGGAGCGTGGATGGGAACGAGGACCTTCCCACACCTTTCTTGAAGCCTCCAGAGCCGTGAAGGAATACAGCTCCCTTTCCTTTTGTTATCCTGTTTAACTCTGCTCTGATGCTTTTCTGGGATGGATGTGACTGGCTCCCATGGAAGTGTGGCTCTGTGCTACAAGTGCAAGGGAAGAGAGAGGAGGGAGAAGGAATTCAGGAAGGCAGCTGGGCTCAGGAATCTTTCAAGGAGGGGGAGTGAATGCGGCAGAAGGGAAGTTTGTGTGTGGTGACAAGGTTTGGGGAAATGTGCTTTCTCTGGCCTCACTAGCTAGAGAACCGAGTGACTGATAATTTAAGGCCATCCATAGAAGGATTTAGCACTTTTATGTCAGACAAAGAAATGTGCTTTTTAAAAATGTCCC
Source organism: Mus minutoides (assembly GCA_902729485.2). Classification (NCBI taxonomy): domain Eukaryota; kingdom Metazoa; phylum Chordata; class Mammalia; order Rodentia; family Muridae; genus Mus; species Mus minutoides. Next base: position 744,394 of record LR750197.1, on the reverse strand, counting down.
TCATATTCATAACAGTGGGAACTGTAGCTCCAATGAGCCCCAATTTAAAAAAAAAAAGTGGACCGCTGACTCATCTGAATGGAAGCAGCTTGCCTGGTCTTGAGGGCTCCATTCTTCACTAGTCTGTTCAAATTCCAAGGCAGCCCGAGTGTTCTGGTGTGTGTATCGTCTCTGCCAGGATGAGAAGCCCCCAGGCTCTGTGGAAAACAAAATATTTTCCTCATTTGACATGACAACGCATGTGGCTCTTCAGTAAGAAGAGCTGGCACACAGAGTTGGGCACTGTCTTACCCCACCCACACGGTCCTCAGTGGGCTCAGGTCTCCAGCAGCCCACTCATGCAGCATGGTGGGATAGCAGCCTGGGAGATGGCTGAGATGCCCCCCTTTCCCATTGTCCTGACTGGGGCTTGACTTTTTGCACATAAGGCTCGGCCACCTGAGTGCCATACTCACTATGGTTGGGTGTAGCCTCTCCCAGGTGCTCTCAAGAGTTCCCAAACCAGGAAGAGCTCACCCACTAGGACACTGTCATGTGCAAGGCTGGGACATTTGTTTTCCAGGACTCACACTGTAAATAAGCCTAGGATTAGCAAGAGGACAACGTTCCATGGGTGGCCTTGTCTTCATGGTGGGATGTCTCCCCAAAGCACACAATACCAGGGCTGCCTCTGGATTCAATGAAGCCACGTCAGCTCTGTGATTTGGCTCCTGATGCCTCAGTGCTAAGCCTGTTCCCTCATCATTAAAAAGCTCCCCCACCCCCTGTGATCTCAAGAAAGTTCCACGCAGGATTTGGATTTCTTACTGATCAGTGGAGACGGAGCTTGGTACATGAGGAGTTCTATGTCCCTTGTGGATGGTGTAGGGCGTATGAGATTGTGCAAATGCATGTGAGTGTGCTGATGTCCATGGGTGGATGAACGGGCGTGTGCCTGTGTGTGAATGGGCATGTATGGCTCTGTGTGAGTGAGTGTGCCCATGTGTGTGTGGGGACAATGTGCCTGCATGGCTGTGTGCATGTGCATGCGTAGCAATGTGTGAGTGAGTGTAAAGGTGTATGTTCCCATGTGTGTACATTGATGACTGTGTGTGGATGAGCGTGCCTATGGCTCTGTGAGAGGCAAGTCTGTATGCTTAAGGTTGAGACTGAAGTGTGTTCATCTGAGGGTGAGTGTGTACTTATGAGTATTTTTCCATATAAGTGTATAGATGTGTGAGTGTGTGTGTGAGTGTGCAAGTGTCTCTCTGTGTGTATGTGTATGAGTATTTGTATGTGTGTGTGCATGTGTGTGTGTGTGCATGTGTGTGTGTGTGTGTGTGTGTGTGTGTGTGTGTGAGAGAGAGAGAGAGAGAGAGAGAGAGAGAGAGAGGTCACCTGTGCGGATGTGTGATTACACACATCAGTGTACCTACATTCAGAAAGTCCCACCAAGTGACACTTCTGCTCCCTTGTGCTTACATCCCAGTGAGTGCCTGAACAGAGGCAGGAAACTTCCTGCCTGTTCTTGGGAAAGACTGAAACCCCAGTGCTGGCTGACGGGGACATTGTGGAAAGTGAGGAGTTGAGACATCTGGCTATCTTACTGGCCCACGAGGAGGGAGACAGGTACCTTTATCCACCCTCAGCAAGGAAGAGGTGAGGAGATAAAGGGACTATGTTGCCCCAGCATGCATGCACTGGTAAGAAGACAGGATGAACAGGGATGCAGCCCCTCTCCTTAGGGAAGAGCCTGGCTTAGCCCTGGAAGCAGCTGGTGATCAAACTTTCTCTCTGTCGGGAAGAAACCACAGGCCTCATCTGTGCCCCAACAGCCATTTGTCTACCATTTGTGCTTAGGAGTAAATGAACATCCTCTGCTAGCCAGGGTCCCCAAGCAAAGCCCAGCCAACATAAGTATGCATTATACAATGAGAAGATGAGGCCACAGAAGTGATGTGACTTGATCGTGAGGCCAGGCCTTAGTGACAGGAAGTTCCAGTTGTGTTCTCCTTGGGTGGCAAGGGAGGGGATCTTCTTACTGCCAAGGGTCCCTTTGCTACAGATGTGCCTCTCTTCTCTGAAAACTGCCCTAGGCATGAACACCCTGCTTCACTAGCATCTCTCCATCCTGTGGCAAATGGCTTCTTTGTGTAGGGCTGTGGGATGTGTGCATGCACGTGGGGACCAGAGTTGAACATCAGTGTCTTCTTCAATCACTTTACCTTATTTTGTGCTTTCTCTCTCTCTCTCTCTTTCTGTGGTGTGTGTGTGTGTGTGTGTGTATGTGCGCACATGTGTGTGTTCATGTGTCCACATGCATTCTAAAGCTGGCCTTAAAATCTATCTCTACTTCAGTATTGAGCAACAGGGTCTCATTGAACTTGGAGCTCACCATTGGATGGAGTGACCCTCTTGTGTGTCCTCCTGGCCAGTGGTGTGATATCAGGTACACCTGACCTGGCTTTTTATGCAAGTGTGAGGATGAGAACTTGGGTCCTTACGCTTGTGTGACAAGAACTTTATCAGCTGAGCCACCACCCCAATCACATAAGTCACACTTTTACTTTATTACCCAAAGGGGAAGAACTTCCCCACCATCGCACGGCTGAAGGATGCCAGAATCAAGATTTGACCGCAATTCTCTGGGCCTCCCCAGTCTCCTCTTCCAGTTAGCCATGTGCAGCCACTCTGCAGAGGCAGTGAACTACACAGAGCTCGTTACTCATGGGCCTCCCAGGGTTTAAGCCTCAGAACTTCCCCCCGGGTAGCGGGTGACATCATTGCATAATTAAGGTGACTGTGATGCCTAACTGTGTGCACCAGACAAAGGTCCCTTGTTTTAACTGATCATCCATGCTCTGCTTGTGCAAGACTGGGCTCCCACTGGTAATTAAGGAAGACGGTTTAACCTGGCTAAATGAGAGTGGGGCTCAGGGTAAAGTGGCAGGAGGGGGCGATCTTATGTCACTTCTTAATTTGCTGGAGTAATGAGGGTGCCAAGAGAAGGTGAGGGGCAAGCTTGCTCTGAGGCAAGGGGGGCTCCATACTGATGGAACCCTCCCTCTTCCTCCAACATGCTAAATAGACTCCTTTTTGTCTCTCTTTATTTCTCAATTGTTTCCACTGATGGAGTTGCTACAGAGTGGTCACATGCCCTGACCTTGGTTACTTTCTATCTGCAGTGCCTTGTGCTAATGGCTATTTGCAAATATATATATTCTGTAGCACATACTACAGGGATTTAAAGCCACTTTGCTACTTAGGGGCTGGCTGCCTGACCTCAGAAGTTACTTAAATACCCAAACCTCTTGTTATCAGCAAAATGACAGCAAATGGCATCAGATGGACCTACCTCAGAAGGTTAGGGTTCTTGTCATTGTGATTTTTGCCCCCCTTTTTTGAGACAGCGAATTGCCTTGTATTTTAGGCTGACCTCAAACTTGTGATCTTTCTGCCTTGAGCTACAGAGAGCTGAAATTGCAAGTGTGTGGCACTACTCCCAGTGTCTACGATCTCACAACAAAGCCTCATTATTCTAATGCCCATGTTTCTGAAGAGAAAGCTGAGCCCCTCAAAATGTGAAATGAGGTTGGGCAGGAGGCTACCTGTGGATATGATCAAGCTACTTTGTATGCTTGTATGATATCACCGAAGAATAAATAAATACTGCTCTTAAGTAAAAGTGTTAGCTTTAAAGACATCCACCCATTCTACTGCGTTTGCCTGGCAGGGTTACTTGTTTGTTTTGTTGATATTGAGACAAGGTGGCTGCCATCCGTAAGGGACTCCTGAATTTTTCCACCCAGGGCCTGCCTCCCACAGCTGGGAACATCTAGGCTGCATCCCAGGTTTAGCTACTTGGGAAGAATTGGCCTGGGCAAGGATTCCTCATATGGGGCAAGATGGTGGTTGTTGTGGTTTGAGGCCGTCTCTGTAGATCTCTCCATACTGCAGAGGACTCCATCTCTTCTCCATAGCCCACTATATATATTGTCACACTATATTTGACTCTATCTCTTCTCTATAGAAAGACATATATGCTATATATGACTCCATCTCTTCTCTATAGACACTGTCACACTATATATGACTCCATCTCTTCTCCATAGCCCTTGTCACAATATATATATGACTCCATATCTTTTCTATAGACACTGTCATGCTATATATATGACTCCATCTCTTTTCCATAGCCCTTGTCACAATATATCTGACTTAATCTCTTCTCTACACATGGGAATATGAGTGAGCATACACTGTTTCTCACATGTGAAGTTCAAAGGACAGCTTTCAGCAGCTGGTTCTCTCCTTTCACCCTGCTGGTTCTGATAATCAAACTCAAGTTGTCAGGCTTGGCAGTAGTCACCTTTAACTATGAGCCACCTCAAGAACTACCAGCCATGTCCCTCCCTTAAAAGACATCCATTCTTCAGGTGTCCAACTTGGTCAGCTTTTTGTTGTTGTTGTTGTTCTGCCTTGGAGCCTCCATTCATAGAAGCCTGATGAAGTGGTAGACCGAGTGTCATGGGATATAGTTTAAATAACACGTGGTAACCACAATCACCTGGATGCCTGGAGTTCAGGAGCCCAAGTTAGCCAGGCAGAGCAGCATGAGCTCTGGGGATGGATGGTAACTTTTCTTCAGGCCTGACCAGAATGCAGGTCACCCAGCTCAGCAGTCCTGAACATCTCAGACATCCTTGAATTTGACAATTTGTATTTCATATTTTGTGCTCCTCTCGTATAACATGCCAGATGCCCTCTTTTCCTCTTTAGCAAAATCTTCCAAAAATGTTTTCCAAATCCATCAATTCCCCCTAGTTTTGGGGTAATCACAAACATGCCACTGGCACCCAGAAGTGGGGACACTCAGAGACCAAACACTTCATTAATGCCTACCCAGAAGTTCTGACTGAGTCTGTTACATCTGTCCAGTAGAGAAGGCTAGTTTTTAAAAACAGTCTGTTGGTTCTGAATTCTGTTTTAAATATAATAACATTGTTAAAAGAGAAAAAGATGGGGTGAGTAAACAAGGTAGAGGAGGAAGAAGATGGGGAGGAAGGAAAGGGGAAGGAGGAGGGGAAGAAGAGGAGGCCACTGGAAACCAAGCAACCTAAGTCTTCATTCCAAATGCTAGCAGACTCCATTGTGATCTTGCATGAGTCCCTCCACATTGCTGACTTCAGCTCCTTCCTTATCTACAAATTTGGGGATAAGGCCATTTTCCAGTTCTAAAATTCTGAGGTGCTCCTTAAGAGATTTTCAAAACAAGCAGAGATGCCCTTGTATACTATGGAGTTGAAAACAGCAGTTTGTGGAGGAGAGAGAACCAAGAGGTATGCTTGAGGTGGCTAGCCCGGGAAGACTAGCCAACAGCATTTGGTGGACCATCTCCTTAAATGTAACATCTGTGTGCTTTATTAAGGTCTCTAGTGAAGTAAGGATAAACCTCTGCTTAAGTAATCATTGAAAGATTTTTTTTTTCCCCATTCAGTGAGGTGTCAGAACGGTAGCTTCAGTTTACCTCGGATCACTGGTATTCAGGAGCATGAATCCCAGCTTCACACTCCCTTCCAAAGGAACAGGCATCCTCATCAGGTCCCCTCTGCTGATGAAGACACTGCTTTCGAAGGGCCTTGTCCAGTCTCACACAGTTGGTAGGTGGTGGTGCTAGGATCCAATTCCAGCTGTCTGACCCCCAATGCCCACTCTGTCCCCTTTGCCAGTGGCATCCTTGGGAAGCCGAAGGAAGGCTCTGCGAGTCACTTGGCATCTCTCCAAGGATCTGGACATACAGAGAGCAAAGCACAATTATAAACTATCTTTTGACTATAGCAGGGTTCATGGGGCAGATTTACGAATTATGGGCGAGCTCCGCACAGAGTCTCAAGAGGAAGGAAGGCCCCAGATTGGACCATTGGGACTCTAGGTCCTGATAACCCAGGGAACTTTTCTGAACACATGGCTGACTGTTCTCCAAGGTGTGGTTTTCTGGGCGGTCTCCCCCTTTGGTCTTTATCAGGTCTCACGGCTTGGCTTCTTTGTTGTACTTTTCTTGTCCTGGTTGCATCATCAGATTGGTGCTCCCCGAACTCGGGTTGTCTTGGTTTCTTCTGGAGCCGTAAGCAGAATTATGCAACTCAGAAGTGACTGTCAGACACCAGTTTCTATTCTCAGCCTCTCTCCCGAGGCAAGGGAAGAATGACACCTCTTGCCAAGTCTCAAATCAGTCCCACAAGCCTCATCTGAAACTGGGTCCTGACTCAGGCCTTTTCTTGTTTTAATTATTTGTTTATTTGTGATGGGAACTTGCTGCTCCTAGAAGGGTCCCATTAAAAAAAAAACAAAACAAAACAAAACAAAACAAAACAACCCTCCAAAGACATCAAAAAGTTCTAACAAAATAGCATCTTGATGATTTAAGTGTAAATATGTCAGGGACACATGGTTTCTATTATTCTTGAAATAACACATGGGTTTAGAAATCAAGGGGAAAAGTGTTTGGTAAAACACATTAAGGACTTGGCTAAATGTTTTTTAAAGACCGTCTCTGAAGCCTCAAGGGAGAAACACAGAAGGAAATAAGCAAAGGCGCCTCAGGTCCTCCCTTATTTGTCTCTTTCCTGGAGTGGAGATGGATTCTGTGTGTATTCCCAGCAGGTGGCTCTTTGATGAGATTGGAGGCAAGGCTCCACCTCATGGTAGGAAGCAAGTAGCAGGGGAGGGTGATCACCTCACACCCTTTATGAAGCAGAGAGAGAGAGAGAGAGAGGGAGAGAGGGAGAGAGGGAGAGAGGGAGAGAGGGAGAGAGGGAGAGAGGGAGAGAGGGAGAGGGAAAGGGAGAGGGAGGGGTGGGGAGCAAGAGATGCTCTTTCAGGGCACACTACAGTGACCTACTTCTTTCAGCCAGATCTCACCTGGAAGTTTCTGCCATTATGGGATCAAATTGTGAATCAATCAGTGATCAGGCCCTTGAAGAAAACTCTGATTCCATTCACCTTCTGCGGGACTCTCCTCGGACCTCTGTAATCCTCCTGTCTCTGCTCTGCCTTTGTTCCTTACCCCTAGAAAGCCACTGAGCCCCTTCTCTCACCGTATATCTGCTTACACCCTCTATAATTTTATGTACATGGAAACATACAACGATTGGATTGGTGCTGGCTTGTTTCACTCGGTAGTGTACGGAAAGGCTTTACTTGTCATCCTAAATGCAGATAGCCGTTTGTTTGCAGTGTTCGAAAGTATTCCATGATGTAGACACACTGAAATTCTCTACATGCTGCTGATGGGCACTGTTTTTACTTTATTTTATTTATTTTTGTTTCTGTTTATCCAGTGATGAGGCTTTAATCCAGGGCCTCAGATACACTGGACACACACACTGAGCCACACGGCCAGGCTTTTAGAGTACTGTAAATATTATTGCTATGAGCATGTGTATAGTAGTCAAGTTTCTTTTCTTATCTCATGAAGTATCTAGGAATGGAAGGGCAAGATACTTTCTAAGGGATCCCTTGGCTTTTCCAAGCCGGCCCAGCTGTTTTCTAAGCTGGTGTTCTGTCCGTTCTCTACCACCCTGCACAGCACAGACAGCTGCCATTCTTCTTGCCAAGTTGGAGGGCAGGTTTTCAAGTCAGTCATTTTAATCTGCTGTACAGTGGTATGTCAATGTGGTTTTAGTATATATTTCCGTTTGTGTCATGGGTGTGGCCGTTGGAAGTCTTTTCTGTACTTACTTCACATTTCTAGGTCTTCCTCAATGAAGTTTATGCTCAAACCTTTTGCCCATTTTAGCTTCTCATGACTAGTTAGAACCACAGGGACAGTATTGTCTAAGAGTAGTAGGAGAGAGCACCTTTACCTGGCTCCTTGTCTTAAGGGAGCTATCCAGTCTTTCACTATTGAGAATAATGCTAGCTATAGAAATTTTTGTAGGCGTCTTGCCTGATCAAGGCTGTTACTTTATGTTCTTGGCTTGGTGAATGTTTTGTTGTTGTTGTCGTCAGAATTCCATGCTGGGGTGGGGCAAATGCAGACACTGACTGAACAGGTTTTCTTTTTTGGCCTTTTAGTTACACACACACACACACACACACACACACACACACACACTAATTGGCTCTCTAATGTTGAGCTATCTTTGCATTGCTCTGTTGAATTCAGGTCTGATGATTATAGAGATCATTTGCACCGTGAGGTCATAAGGAGAGATCATGAGGTGGTGAGGAGAGGTAGTGAGATCTCGAGGTAAAGTCATGAGGTAAGATCATGAGGCAGTGAGGTGAGGTCATGGAGTGAGGTCGTGAGGAGAGGTCGCAAGCAGAGGTAAGTGAGGTCGTGAGGAGATCGTGAGATCTCGAGGTGAGGTCTCGGGATTGATAGGTAAGGCCTTGAGGTCGTGAGGTAGCGAGGTGAGGTCATTAGGTGAGGTGGTTGTGAGATCTCGAGGCCATGAGATCGTGAGTTGGCAAGGTGAGGTCTCAAGATTGGGAGCTTGTAAGGTGAGGTTGTGAGGTTGTGAGGTCGTGAGGTCGTGAGGTCGTGAGGTCGTGAGGTGAGGTGTGAGGACCATCAATACTGCCATCTCCTGCCTTCATAGGTTTCCATTTTCTTTCTTTCTTCCTTTCTTTCTTTCTTTCTTTCTTTCTTTCTTTCTTTCTTTCTTTCTTTCTTTCTTTCTTCTTGAGGGAGGAGCTGACTTAAATGTTTTAGTCTGTTTTTTGTCATCATGTACATATTAGATCACTGTGGTGTATAGTGAACATGGCATATCTAATTATGTCATATAGATTAAATATAGGGAGGTGTTTATCAGGAGAAAGTCACACATTTGTGACTTTAGTATTTTCTCATACGAAGGAGGAGGCAGAGAAGGAGAAGAAAGAAGGAGGGGGGGAAGAGGAGGAGGGGGATGCTCTTGCTCCCGCCCCTTACCATCTCTCCCCATCCCCTTCCCCTTCTCTCCACATGCTCATGGCCAGCCTCTACTCCCCACCCCCCGCCCATTCTATGTCTCTACTACCTCTCAACTCCCCTCCCATGTTCTGAATAAATGCTATACTAAAAAATAGAAGAAAGAAGGAAGAAGAGGAGGAGGAAGAGGAGTGTCACCGCCACCACCAGGACTAGGGGGTTAGCTCAGCGGTGGGGAACTCACCACCAAGTACCATGGGCATGCAATCAATTCCCAGCACAACAAAATGTAAACCTGAAAGGAAAAGAGCCTGTCATTAAATAACATAAACCAAAGAGTCTGGTGACATCACTCAAATAAGTAGGAACTGCACACAATAGTTTGCTTGCTTTGAGGATGCTTTTGGATGCTCTCTGCGGCCCTGTGTGGCTGAGCCTCCTAGGCACGTTCTGTCACCTGCTATGTTTGCTGTTTGCTTGTTTGTCTTTGCACATTCAAGCGTGATTAAAAAGGAGAGAGGGGAAGCTGTCCACCGCCCGCTTAGCCCTATAAATATTTGTACAGTGTTTATGACAGATGTTTTCCTGTTATGAGGGAATCTGACCTTCATTAAAAACCTGGGGCTTTTTAAATGTCGTGCCAAAACATCAGAAGCAACAAACAGGGGCGGCCAGTGATTCTGTGTGTTTAAAGGGGCAAATTCTTATTGAGCCAAGCAGTAATTATTACAATGGCCGTTATTAGTTGGAAAAGTGGTCTGGGGGCAGAAGATCACAGCCCTTTCCCTTCCCTTGTTCTAACCGCTCTCGCATGCCAGCATGCTACGAGACAGACTGCTTCATACTGTTGCTTCATGAGCCAGCAATGTGGTTTTTATTAAATCAAGTGAAGTGTTCTTCCTGATGTTTGGCACACCAATTAAACTGCATACAAATGACCCTAAATCTCAAGCTGATGTATTTCTTATTGTTCATTGTTAAGATAGTGCAAGTGAGTGCCACAGCAGGCTCAGGGAGTGTTCTGACTGCAGTCGCTCAGATTCGGGGATATTTCCACAGACTTCACCCAAACATCCCCAATCTAAAAAATCTTCAACCTTGAAATGTTCCAAAGTCCAGTGTTTTGAGCGTTGATTTTGGAGGTTGCAGATATTCAGATTGCAAATGCTCAGCCCGAACTTCTCCTCAGATCAACCTGCCCTGGTTTCTTCGGGTGCACTGACTACTTTTAGGCTGAAGCATAGGGGTTGACACTAGGCAGTCAGCTAGTGGATTGTCTCCTTAGGTTACTGGGATTCAGGGTCACTGTGACTTCCCTTTGTGGAGGTAGGGGTGGGAAGGAGTGGGGTGAGGGTGGAGATGAAGGTGGATTTGGGGTGAGTGTAGAGGTAAGGGTGGGGGTGAGGTAGGGGTGGGGATGAGGATGGAGGACAGGTGGGGTGGAGGAGGGAGTGGGGATGAGAGTGGAGGGGGATGATGGTGGAGGTGGGGTGGGGGGTGTAGGAGGGAGTGGGGGTGGAGTGGAGATGAGGGTAGGGGTAGGGCTGAGGCAAATATGATTGTTCTTGCTCAGAATTCCCAGAGCCCAGAATGTGCCCGTGGTAGGAAGTGTATTCTTATGACAATACAGCAAGATATAGGCTCAGGAAGAAAACAAAACAAACAAACAAACAACCCAAAAACCCTGGACTTGGCTGGCGGTACGCATTACCTCCTTAGAAGGTTTTATCTGCATTTTTAGTATTTCATAATAAAATTTAAAAACAAAAATATAGCTAGGCTTCTTGAGGCAAAAAAGCAATTATAGAAAAATATATGTTGTCTGATATAATATATAAAATACAAACCGATATAAAAATGGGCATTCCTAATACATAAGAAATTGTAATAATGGGGAACTAGGACAAGTGGCTACACAATAAATTGTTGTTTGTGGATAGCAGCTGAAGAGAAGGTGGAATTGAGTGAAGAACGTGGGTAAATGGGTATCTTATTTTTCTTAATTCTTCTCCAATTTTGTCAAATATACACAATTCACATTTTCGCAGTTTTAAACATCAAAAGACAAATCTATACTCCTTTTAAGAATTGCATAATACCATTTATACTCTATGCATAGTCTGTAGGCCCGGGATCTAGAACTTTCTGGAGTCTCTCTACAGGTCACACCGGTCTGTGTTGCTCAGTCTTGTGACTCCAAGCAAAAGCCAAGAAGCCTTGACTCACTGGCTCTGCTGGTGGAGAGAGTGACTGGGAAGACTGAGCTCATACAGGAGCAGGCCCACAGCTTAGGGAAAGTGTAGCAAAGAGACTGGCTTAGGATCAGACAATGCTGCCAAGGCACAGGGTCTCCTTGACTGAACACAAAGCTTGGAGAGACTGTGAGGGGTCTGCGCAACACCCACGGAGTGTGGATCTGCAAACACTTAGCTCCCTTGCTCCCTCTTCCTTCCTGATTCCCATGGCCTCATGTTGGGTGGCTCAGTTTGCCTGGGAAGACCCTAATATTTTCATGCATCTCTGGCCTCGGATGGCAGAGATACTGCAGGACCCATTGTTACCTCCATGGATTTTGTCGGGCTCTGTGACTCACTCACAACCGGGGCACTCAGCCACCCTCCACATAAACTTTCAAAGTTTACCCCTACTGTGTGGCTTCAACTCCCTCACAGAGAAAAGACGGCATCCGTGGGCTCTGGTCTTTCCCACAGGAAAAATAAAAGCCTATCTACGTTTGCGCCACCGTGTCTTCTTTGAGTGCTCGTCTCTCACGGCCCATCCCGTCCCTGTCCGCTGCAGCATCAGGCGCCTCTGTTCTCCTTGCTCTCTCTCCCCTCCTTTGTCAGCTTGAACACAGACTCTAGTGCTCTTCTGCTCTAGTATGGGGGTTGAATGTCCACCGAAGACTCCAGGTAAAGATTTGCTCATGAAGGTGGTGTTCAGCAGAATGCCCACAACGGGATTGAGAGGCTGCCACTCCTTGGCTCTACCATGTATTTCTGCCATGAGGTGCTGCCTCACCTTGGGCCCCAAGCAATGGTTCCATGGATCCCCAAGACTGGGAGCCAAAAGAACTCATGAGCTGGCCATGCCATTGCTGCTGCTGTTGTAGTATAGAAGTGACTCAGCATATCTTCCCTTGGGAATTCCTTAACTTTGATGGCCCAGCTTCCTGTTTAAATTACGCTGTCTCTTTCTTCTTGTATCCAACTGTACGGTACTTGTCCTGCTCGCCCATTTGATGCATGGTATTCACCCTGCACCTGTCTTGCTGAGAGACCGAGGCATCCGACCTTTCTCACCCACCCCGGATTTAATCCTGTAGCTTCTTCCGGAGGGAACTCTAGACCATGCCGGGCCTTTTTGGAAGGTACAGGTTGTGTCCTGACTTGATGATTGAGGCTGATGATGGTGGCTGGCTTCAATTCAGTCACCAGCATGGAGAACTGTCGATGCTGTTCCCCATATTTAACCTCAGGAACAAGCTCACCTGGAAAACTGTGACTTCTACTGAAGACTAACAAAACTGAATCCTGAATTTCAGACACGACTTTAGCCATCTTCCCTGCATAACAGTAATCCCGGCATCTTGTTCTAAGAAACATGGTTCTCTCCTAAGTACAAACCAACCAATGGTCCAGTGTCAGCCCTGAGGACAAAGGACATCATATTCTAGCATCCGCTCTTTCCTATGATGTCAGAAATCAGTTTAAGTCCAGTCTGTCAGATTGTTAACAAAGTCATCTCTTAGAGACAATTATCCTTTTGTGCTTTGACAGTGGGTCTGGGTCTCAGGGTGCCAGAGGACTCAATCTAATTTATCTAATAGTTAGGCAAAGCTGGATTCCGGTGCTGTCACCATTGCTGACTAATCCTACAAGGATGTAATTTGGAACTCAATGTTCTCCACTGTAAGCTCAGAGAGAAGCCTTCCTACTTTTAGAGGTGCTGGGTCCATAGCGAAAGACTGAGTGATGACGGTCTCACGACTATGAGGCACACGTTATGTTTAGGGCCATTGCTGTCTAGCTTCGTGTTTCCCTGTGGGGAAATGGCTGTTACTCTACAAGCTTCAGCCAGGGTCCCCCTTATACCCTTGAGTTTACTGTGTGTCATCTGATCACGGATTGAAGGAAGCATTAGAGTGGCTGACCTTGAAGCCTGCCAGCTGCAGGTCTCTCTTTAGAAGGCAGAATTTGTCATGGGCAACAGTTCTATGACCATGTGACAGAAGACTTGGCCCTCTGTTCAGTGACAAAGGAGGCATTTCGGGATTAAAGACTACTAGCATGAGCAGAAATGTCATATGGAGAACAAATTTTCTCTCCTCCCACTCTTTCTCTTTCTTTTGGGTGTATGTGAGAGAAGGAAAAGAATAAAGGAGAAAGGACAGAGCAGGACATTTGGGAAGTCTTTGAAGGTCCTCAGAAGCAAATCCTGTAATTTCTGGGTTGGGAAGGGATCACTTTTCACAGGACGTGAGGCGCTTTGTGTGCTTAGCGAGGCTGTGCACACACAACACAGGGTTCTGCAAATGCAGTTCAGACTGACCGCCACCAGAGGTAATGGCTAGGAAAACCATCCCCAGATTTTATAGATTAGGAGAGCTTTAAAAAAAATGGGGTGACAGGACATGCAGGAAGGCAAGGACAATGGAAATATGAAATATTTCAAGTTTCTATTGAAAGTTCAAAATGGGCACTGTTTACTTTTAAGGGAAATCAAGAAATGAAGAAAGAAAGCATTCTTGGAATAGTGGAAGATTCATCCCAGAAAGTTTAGTGTTAGCAGTATAAATCATACATATTTTTTTCATCCATCCTTCTGTCCATCTGTCTGTCTATCCATCCATCATCTACTCATTAATGCTTTTGTCATCATTTATCTATATAACCACCCAGCATCTTCTCATCTACCCATCAATCTATCTATGATTTATTTACCCATCCATCCATGAATGTTCCAGCTGTCAAGTTACCTAGCTACTAAATATACACCTAAATGCTTCTGTGCATATTATTGTATTTTCCCCTCATTTCTAGGGGACTTTTCATTTTGTGCGAGGACACACACACTTGAGAGCTGTGTCTTGAAGGTTATCGTCACAGCCTTGGTTTAATAGGGTAAGACACACACACACACACACACACACACACACACCAAAACAAAACAAAACAAACCAAGAGAAGAGTTTCTTACTATCACCCAGCTAGTGGCAAGTCAGAATTAGGCCTTATCTTTAAAGTCCCTTCTTGTCTTACAACCAGGTATTACTACTTTACCCAACTACCAGGATCAATACCAAGTAGCCCAAGCAAACACGTGCAACAACGGGAGCAAGTCCACAGTCATCCTCCAAAACTGAAGGAAGTTGTTTTAGCTCTCTTACGTTCCATGCATTCTTCTTCCTGTCTCCATACATCTCCCTCCCTTTCCTGTTGTGAACTCCTCTAACAGGGCTCTTGCTAACTATGGCTACCACTGTATTCTTGGTGCCCAGTCCTAGAGTGTGGGAGCCACTGTTACTTGCTGTTCCCTCTCCCTAATTCCTCAGATACATTATGCACCCAGCCTACCTCTGAGAGGGCCCTTCCATCCACTCCTCTTTGATGGTCCCACACATCACGTTCAGGCATTTACCTTTCTATTTCTTGGGTGGTTGCTGTACCTCAGTGGCCTTCCCGGGTGCTTCCAGATGCTTCTTTGAGACTGCACCAAAACAGTAAATAAAATTAGGATGGCAAAAGTAAGTCAAGTCCCTACTGTTCCTACGAGCAACCCGACCCCATCCCCCCACCCCCAAGTCCTGGATACAACATCCGAGGACTGCTCGATATTGGTTATTCTAGGCAAACTGAAGCTATATTCTTTCTGGACACACAAAACCACATACCTTGACTCATCTCATTGAAAGATGTAGACAATTTTAGATCCAAAATATGATGATATTTGTTTTGTTTGAGACAGGCTTTTGCTGTGTGCAAGCTGGTCTTAAACCTGTCTTGGGCCCTAGGAGAGCCGGCACCATGGGTGCCCTAACATGCCATATCTAATTCTAGCATGTGCTGGTCCCGAGGAGTGGATCTCATCTCCTTCCTCATAGAGTGGTATTCCCTTCTCCTTTATCTTGCCAGCAGGGTATGGATGGAATCCGAGCTGTAGAGGATGGTAAAGCCAGCAGCAAAGCCTGGGTCCCTGAGCCACCATGGGGAAGGCGGCTTGCGAGAACCTTAGGTCTCCTACTGTGTTCAACTTCAAGGAGGGCATGGCAGTTAGCACATCTTGGCTAGTGCTCAGAGAAAGTATCCTTACTAATGATCCTTCCTATTTGTCAGATGCTTCCAGATGATTTCCACTTTGAGAGTTCATATTCAAAAACACAAGAACTTAGAGTTGAAGGAGGTAAAATTACTTAGCCTGAAGGGAAAATGGAAAGCATTGCTACAATTACTTTAGAAAAACAATGGTCAAGGGCAACTGTTTGAATCTCTTCTGTGGAGAAAGTCTTGACCCTCCCTGGTGAGTTCCTCTGATGTACTGTTTGGGAGTCAGAAGCACCTGGTTTGAAACAGTGTTGCGCCTGACCAGCTGCTGACCTGGAGGAAGACACTCAACTGCCTTTGATTCTCTGTCTCAACTGTGTGATGACGATTCTCTGCTGTGGGATTGCAAGGTGTGCACACATCTGGAAACAGACCAGATAATCTGCCAGTGGTAGTCACTGTCATCCTTTGTGTTTATGAACTAGGAATGCCAGCTCACCGCTGCTGAGGAGACATGCTGGACCACAGGCTACGGGAGACTGTAGTGAACTCCAAAGTGTTCATTACTATTTTAGCATGCATAAAATTCCACAGACCTGATCTTTATTAGGTGTGTTATCTTTACTACCTTCATCTACTGGGTATAAAAATATTTATAAGGGTCACTGGCCTGCAAATTGTTTTCTTAAAATATTCCAGGTATCTTCATCTCTAAACTCTTCCTCCAAGTAGGTTAGCCTCAAGTTGGAAGCTGAATGCTGAGTTTTAAAGGTGAAGGAGGATCAATAGGTTTTAAAAAGACCTTTGAAAATATAGTAGGAGATGCTGAGGTTCTCCAAGAGTGGGACACGAGTGCTCGGTCCAGCTGGTGGACCAGTGCAGTCTGGCATGCCATAGGCACTGTTACTTTCTGCTTCATGCTTTTGCATAGCAGCAACCGATGCCAAAGTCATGTGTGATCCCTGTAACAGGGGGGCTCCACATCCAGAGGTGATGGGATATCGGAGAAGAGGAAGACTTGGGGTTTGATGATCAGAGAATTTTCAAAGGCAGATTCCTGAAGGAGAAAGTCCCATTTTCATATCGACAGAATGAGCTTGGGGGTGGGAGAATACCAGGCTGCAAGAGGGGTCTGAGTGGGAATGACCCCTGTTTATCCGGAAGGGAGGAGCAGAGCCAGTCTCAGACACGGAGGCAGCTGGAGCCAGCATGCAACTGTGGATTCCTTTGTTCTGCTTGTTGGTGTGATGGCTTTATATTCATCTTGCCATCCTGCTCTCCCGGTATGCCAGCCTTCCACAGTGTGGAAGATGGATTGGTTTTAAGTTATGAATTTACGTTTTTATAAATATGCCTCTTCGGAGCAGGAATTCTGATTTTTCACCATGGTTTCATTATGTTAGATATCCCACTTTTTTCCACTGAGGCAGTCATGAGTAAGATTCACCTACATTGTTGCTCCCAAATGAAACACTATGGGGATTATTTTGGGATGTGCATCCATCATATTGTACTGACTGAGCTTCCAGTGACAGGGACCTGGCTCAGTTCTAGTTCCTCTCAACAACCCCTTTTGAGACAAGAGCCTTGTTGGAATGTATACCCAGGAAATTAACAGCTTGGTTGCATTTAGCAGTCAATTTAAACTAGTACAGCTTGTGGCCTAGCCGGGCTACACCAGCCTGGCCATCCCTACAGGACATAATGGGTCTAGATTCCTGTATCTATTTATGTCCAGTGACTTGCCTCCTATGGACTAATGACTACAGTCACAGTGTTTCCCATCTGGACACCTGGTGCTGTCAGAATGATATAAGCAGCTAGGGTCTTCTGAGGCATTTAGCCATGGGAACACCACTGTCAGGAGTGGGCTTGGTGCCTTGACAAGGGGCCTTTCAGGAGCAGGCCTTCTCTCTTGGCCTTCTGCTTTCTGCTACAAGCATTTAACCCATCTCTCTAGAGAGATGAATGCAAGGCTTCACCTTGCAGGAAAACATGACCTCAGACCTCAGCAGATACCAGGGCTGCCAGCACCTTGACTTCAGTTGCCCCAGCCTCCTGAAGGGTGAGTCAGTTATGCTCTTTGTAAATTATCCAGCCTCGGCCATTCAGCACAGGACAGGCTAAGATACCAACTAAAGATGTTGATGTTTTAGAAAAAAATTAAGATTAGAAAACGAGGAAAAGATGACCCACCCGAGTCTACACGATAGAAAATAGAATGGGGAGACAGGAGAAGAGAGATTATTACTCACAGAAGACTGAAACATGGGGTGGTTGTTAAAAAGAACCCGTGGAATCTGTGTTTACAGTGAAAATAATGAGCAACACTTGGGGCACTTGCTGGGAGCCTGGAGCTGTGCAGGCTCATCATGCCCACGGTGGTTTTCCATAGCTCTGTGGGTTCATGTCTTATCTCCAGCCCATATCAGGGGTCTTTGAGGCTCAGAAGCCCCAGAAGTGTCTCTTAGGGATGTGCCAACAGCCTTGAAGGCTTTGAAGATCGTCTGAAGACATCTGACACGGTGCCAGAGAACCATGACTGTCTTCCATGTGTATTTTTTGAACATGTTTAGGTCCAAAGGGAATTCACTTGGAATGAAATAAAATGAAGGTCTGAGCCTTTGGAGGGGCCATCAGCTGGAATGAGCCTTTTCGTTGGCCTACTGATAAGGCAGCCAGCATGGATGGACTCCTTGGCTGCAGAAAGCCTGGGAGGTACACGGCCAGATAATTACTCCCAGAGGGAGCATCTCACGCTTTGTTCTTGAGTTCCCATGGTGCACCAAGGCTCTTCCTCTTCCCCCTCCTCCTCCAGGACTCACCTCCTCCCTCCCCCTCTTCAGTCTTTTCCTCCCTGTCTTCCTCTCTCCCCTTAACTTCCTTTCTTCTCTTTCTCCTCCCCTACCCTTCCTCCCCCCTCTGTTTCTTGTTCTCTATCTCGTCCTCCTTTTATTCTTCCTCTTCCCCTATAAATCTATAACTCCAGCTCCAAGGAGGAAGGAGACAGGAGAGTCCCTGGGCTTGATGGCTTCCAGTATAGCTGGGAAGACAGAAGACCTAGGGCTGGTGAAAAACTTGAATATGCAGAGGGATGGAGATGGGCCCGCCAACCTTCTGACTTCTACACATGCCTACAGGAGCACGCTTGCACACACATGTGCATACGCACATACACACAAATAAATCAACAAACAAATAAATATGGAAAAATAGAAAGAAAAAGATAAAGGGATCAGGGACCTTTAGGGAGACCTGAAGGTCAGATTGGACTGTTCTGTCCTGGGCCAGTTTCCTTGGTTTTGTTCCTACCCCTGTTTGGTTTCACTTTGATTATTTTGCTTCGTTGCACACACTGAGCATGGAAAACAGCACATTGACATGTTCATATCCAACCAAGAGGTGGAGAGGTTCACACAGACTTGTGCACAGCCTCACACACATGTGCACATCAGGAGCACCCCCAGAAAGACTGGAAACATTCTCAGCTTCAGCCGTCACGCCCATGCTGCCTGGACCTTGTCCTTCTCATGGGAACATGTGTCCTTTGGCCTGAACCTCCCATCTCACCAGCAGACCCCAGTAACCATGCCGCTGCTCTCTGTTTGTATGATTGGCAGGTTGTAAAGATTCCACATCTAAATCAGCGATGCTCCCTGCATCCAGCATCGGTCACTTGAGCTCACACCCATCCTGGTGGTAAGATCTTAAGATCTTGTTTTCTTATACACACACACACACACACACACACACACACACACACACACACACGCCTCATACTTCCTTGTGTTCGTAGTGTCTCTGGCAGCAGCCTCCAGTACTGCTGATGGTGGTGTACCAGTGTAGGGCTTTGGTCCACTGGAAGAAGGTTATGTCATCAGGGGCTTGTCCTTGAAGATGATACTGGATCCTCAGACAGCCCCCCCCCCCTCTGCTTCCTGGCTGCCACAAGTTGAGCAGCCACCAGCTCTTTTCCACAATGAGTTCTTTCTCACCAAGACTAGAACAATGGAGCCGAGTAACTGTGTCCTGAAGTCAAAGGAACTGGGAGCTAAATTGATCTTTTCTCCCCATAGGCTGACCTCCTCAGGCATTTGTCACCTCGACTGAAAGCTGGCTGACACAGTGATGGTGGTTCTATGACATCCTAGGGACATGCTGATCCCTCTTTCTGTCTGTGTGTGCTCAGAGGAGGGTACGTTGTGCTGTGCTCCTTAGTTCTACATTTGCTTATGTTGGGAGCCTCCAAACTGTTGTGAATTCATTCATAGGAATTTCAGCCACATTGCGATGACTTCATTAACCTATAAACCCAAAGGAGTTCAAGTGTACATTTGGCACAGTGAAGAGAGAGCCTATGCTGGTGGCTAGTGAGATGACATTGACCCAACCTTTGGAGGCCGTTTCTAGCCTTCACGTGCATATGAAAAACATTTCCTCTCTTCCTAGTCCCAAAGACACCCAACAGAGAGTGGCAGAAGAGGGGCCTCTGCTCTGGGAGGCAGAGGGGTGTCATGGTAGGGTTGTTATGGGATCGGGGCACATTTGCTGAGCCTCTTCGTAGGCCATAGTAAGTTTGCATGGTGCAGGAAGCAACCAGGTTGGTCCAACTGAGGAGATGCTTGCTTCTCAAAGGTATCTACAGGCTGTCAACCTGAAGAGTGGATTTTCCAAAGGACGTTTCTGTGGGCAGGACTCAGACCTTCAGACCTCCACCTTTGACTTAGAGAGCAGGAGTGTGTGTGTGTGTGTGTGTGTGTGTGTGTGTGTGTGTGAGAGAGAGAGAGAGAGAGAGAGAGAGAGAGAGAGAGAGAGAGAGAGAGAGACTGTGCACTTACATGAAGCTATATGTGCTTTGGAATTGAGACACCCCCCCCAATTTAAAAAATCTCGAAATGAGATGACCCCTCCCAGCTATGTTGCATAACCTTGAGTCCATTTTTTTGACATAGTAGAGATAAGGAAGTTATGTGTCAGTCCAAAATGAAAAAAGTCAGGAACACTACTACATTAAGGAGGTGGGGGGAAATACCCCTAAAATCTAGGGGGAAAGTGTAGCGTGAAATTAAAGGCAAACTTGCCTGTGATCCTGTTTCCCCATCTGAGCCTGGGAGATAAAAAGTGTAATAAATTCACTCATGTACACTCACTTTAAATATCAGAGCAGATCGGCAGTCTCACTGATGTGCGGCCAGACTTTGAAGTCTATCTGAGCTCCCTGGAATTCGCCCAGCCACTTTCCAGACCATGTAATCCATTGCAGATCCGGCTGTGTTATGCATTCCAGATGGTCACTGTCACTCTTCGTGCGTTCTCTCCCCTCTTTAGGTTACTGGGGTAATTGGGGAATAAGGAACGCATGCCCCAAAGTGAAAAGTGACATACCATCACTGCCCTGCACTCCTGCGTGGGCACCAGAGAACTGAGAGAGTTAAACACCGTGCCTGGATGGAAGTATGGGGAGAGGGCAAGGAGGTTCAGGCCCCCAGGGTTCAGCTTGCAGTTTGCTAAGCCAGGAGTCTCTAGTGAACTGGGAGAGCCGGCATTGCCTCGGGTCTGGAAAAGCATAGCAGAATCCCTAGCTCTCCTCCTTCTCTGGGTCTTAATGGCCAACAAACCATTTCTTTGACCCATAGATCAAGTGACCCAGTGATCAGGATTCAGAGTCAGCATAATTCTAACTAGAGGGAGCACTGGTTATCTTTACAGCTGGATAAGGGGGAAAAGCTCCTCTTACACATCAGAATCATCCTCTAACTTGTAAGGAGAGTCTAGGAAGCTGGAGAGCTGGGTACATGATAAATTGAATTTATCTGTCTGTTTAATTTGAGGAAAGAAGTCTCATGTGGTCCCCACTAGACTCAAACTTGCTCTGTAGCTGAGGGTGGCCTTGAACTTTTGATCTTCTTGCCTCTGCCTTCTGAGTGCTGAGGTTCCAGGCATGTGCTCTGTGCACTGGGGATCAAACCTGGGGCTTCGTGCATTCTACCAACTGAGCTACACCCTTGCCCGGGCCTGGGCTTGCTTGATTTAATTCATTGTGAAAGACTGCCAAGTGTCTGTTGACCCTCATGTTTGTGGTGATTAGACTTTCTAGTTCCTCACACAAAGTCAACATATGTGGTTAATATGCAAAAAAAAATTTTTTTTTTTGGTCACCAAAGGGAGTGTTTTTTTGTATCCCTTCCTCGCTTGCCTGGTCCAGCTTGCCTGACTGAGTTACGTGGTAGCTTGTGTCTGTGACTGAGTGTGCCTCTAAGTTACATTGATGTTTGATTCAGATTTATGAATGAAGTAAAATAACAGCACATAACCCTTTCTACCCAAGGAGGCAGTCATTCCAAAAAATAACTCCAAGGCTATGTAAAGTAGATCTCTCCTGCTAATGCTATGTATAGTTTTTCCCTTTTGTTTTTAAAGATTTGCTTTGCGTGTGTGTGTGTGTGTGTGTGTGTGTGTGTGTGTGTGTGTGTGCCACATATGTGGAAATGCCCATAGAAGAGAGGAGACAGCATTGAATCCCATGTGGCTTCTAGAGGAGCAGCCAGCATTCTTAGTCTGAAGAGTCAGATCCCTAGGTCTTTGTTGTCTTTCGAGACACATGTATACATGTGTGTACATGTATATACATGCATGTAGACCTCAGATAACTACATCCAATATCATCTTTAAATGCTACTTTGCCTACTTTTCTTTTTTAAATTGAAGCAAAGTGTCCCTCTAGCTCAGAACTCACCCAACTAAAAACGAGTTCAGCCTGGTTGGCCAGAGAGAGGGTCTGTGTGTTATGCCTCGTAAGGACTGGGATTACAAGATCACAACACTTCACCTAACGTTTTTGTTTTTGCTTTTCTTTTATGTAGGCTCTGGGGTCAAATGCAGATCCTTAGGCTCTATCACTAAGTTATACCTCAACCCTATGCTTGAAGGCTGTCATCTTTCTCCACTAAATCACTTTCTGGCGTGTCACCTCAGAGGCCACTCCTAACCTTAGTAAGCACCAGGATCATCTACAAACCTTTTCAGGAGGTGAATGATGAGCCTGGGTCTTTGGAGAGTCTGAATGAATGATTTCAGGAACATCCCAAAGATCAGTCCACCTGCAGGGACCTAGAGGAGCTTTCAAAGCAAGCAAACCAGCACCTGTGCAGACATTAACCGTGACTATCTCTCATTTTCCCCATCCTAAAATTCTCAGTAAATCCACAACTCTTCCGGAGCAGTGAAATGGGAGACCCTTCTTCCAGTCATCTGCTGCCTCTGGTGAGGAAAAAGAAAAATGTGTTTTCTGAAGCAGCGAGCGACCAACCATCACAGACATCTGGCAGCTTCTTTCAGCCACTCTCGTTTTTGAGCCAGCGTGTCGAGGCAGCTGTGCACAAGGTTGTGCACTCTTCCAGGAGGCAGGAAGTGAGGAGTGTCCTCCCTTGGGGGCTGCAGTTTGCGTTTCACAGACGCAAATGCTCGCAGACTGGGACGTGTGACTGGAAGTATGCACCGAGGGCCAAATTCCCAAATATTCCAGAGCTGTGGAGCAGAGGAAATGAGAACAGCCTGTGCATCTGAGCCTGCTCCTCCTCGGAGACAGAGATGGGGCAAACCTCACGGATGGATTCTCAGGAAAATCGGCCTTCTGTCCATTCGTACAGAGACACTGTGTGGTTCCAACGAGCTGCCGGGGCAGGGCCACTCACTGACAGGGAAACACAAGCTCTTGTCAATAGTTCCTGCCTTCTTTCCAACTAAAAAATACTGGGTGCTTATTTTTAAACAGTTGGAAGGAAAGGATGAGCAGAAGCTACTTCTCAGGGACAATAGATATCAGTATTTTAGATTGTTGCCTCTCTCCTGAAGCTCCGTCTTCAGTCTGGAACCTTCTGTAGTCTGCTGTTGGTCATCAGGCCCTCACTTGGTATGTCTTTTTTTTTTTTTTTTTTTTTGGTTTTTCAAGACAGGGTTTCTCTGTATAGCCCTGGCTGTCCTGAAACTCACTCTGTAGACCAGGCTGGCCTCGAACTCAGAAATCCGCTTGCCTCTGCCTCCCGAGTGCTGGGATTAAAGGCGTACGCCACCACGCAATCTCTGAATGGTTAAATCTTTGAGCATTGGAGCTTCTAGCGGTTTTGGTTTTAGCTGTAGTGGAAAGAGACTTATGAAACATCTGGCACTGAGTGAGTCTCCTTGTAGATAATTGCTGCTGTTATATATTACTTTAAATAGAAATTCCCATTTAACCCCACCGTCCCATCTTCATTTCTGCTTTTGTGATAAAATAACCCAACCAAAAGCAGCTTGTGAGAAGGAGGGATTTATTTCAGCGCACAGTTCCAGGCTACAGTCTACCCTGGTGGGGAAATCACAAAGATGGGAGCACAAGACACCTGGTCATGTGATATCCACAGTTGGGAGCATAGAAAGTGCAGCCACGCATGCTCTCTCAGTTGTTCGCATGTGCTCGGGACAATTTCTCCACTCTTAGGTAGTTCAGAATCTCTGCCTAGGGAATGGTGCTACCCGCAGTGGATTGGGCCTTTCTAAAGTTATTAAGTTAAAATAATCCAGCCTCCACCCCCAAAATGCCCACAGACCAACAACAATCTCTCATTCATACTCTCCTGAGATGGCTAGGCTTGACAATTAAAGGTAACTATCATTCCAGCGATTCATCCAACAGGCCTTAGTGTTAATTGCCAATTAGAACCTGGTACCTTAGCATCCATGGCAGCCATAGTTGAGCTATACCTCAGGGGGGCCCTGCCCTTGGATCAGAAACTATCTCATGCTCACATGGATGCCCCAAGACTCGCTAATCCATGCCTGCCTCTGATTTCAGTTGCTTCTCATGATGCGTTTTAATAGCAGAAGCTGAGAATTCTGGGAATTGGAGAGTGTGGCTGGGAGCCCACAGCATTCCTTTTAAACATGTCTACATAATAACCAACCATGGATCAAAATAACAAAAGAGGGGCGTAGCTGTTGTCCGCAGGCGGGAGTTCAAATCTCCTCCTTCTCTCGGTCATAGAGCACTTGGTAACCGCTGGGATGGCATTGGCACAACAAAGTACTCTGCATTATCTAGAGATCACTTAAAGTGTGCACACGTGTGTGTGTGTGTGTGTGTGTGTGTGTGTGTGTGTGTGTGTAGCATAGCCATAAATACTCCGCACTTCTGATATAGGGACTTGAGCGTCTGGGGATTGGGTATTCCCAGGGAAGGGTGAAGTGTCCTGGAATCAGTCTCCTGTAGGTCCTACAGGGTAGGAATCACTTGCTGCTTTGATCTATGCTCCTGTCCTGTCCGCAGCAGCCCCTTCTGCCTCTTCCTGCTTGGTGTGTGCTTGTGTTTGTCCCCCCTACTGTCTCTCCATAGCAATCTTATAAGCAAGGGTAAAATAAAACAATCAAACGCTTGCAACTGAGCCTTGGACCGGCAGCAGAGAGACCAGACCCTCACAGTGCGGCAAACCCATTGGACAGAAAAAGGAAACTGTTTCTCATTTATTAATGCTATGAGCACTGTTCTGAGGCATGACGTAGAGATTAAATACTTTTGGGGAGCAGGCTGTTCCTTCTCTAGGGAAGTCTTCTCAGAAGGGGACACAGTAGATGTACAAATAATTAGTTCCAAGTGTCCTGCAGAGAAGTGGCTGGCGTTGCTAACACTCTGAGGAGGAAGAGGACATTTCATGAAGGGAGAAGGGAAACAGCATGGGTGCTTATTTTATGATCGAGGCTTGGGTCTGCAAAGATATAGACGTCTCACCTTTATTATGTGCAAGCTTAGAGCTTCCTTTGTTAGAGAGGAGAGACCAGAAGCTGAGAGATTGTTGACTTTGGTTCTTTTTATTTTTAGAACATCATCCCATGTATTGTAGACTGGCCTTGCACTCACTGTATGATAGGGATGACTGTGAACTTCTGATCCTGCTTCCACTTCCCAAACAGCTTGGGGCCAAACTGGGTTCTCTGCAAGAAGCAGAACTCATGTTTCACTGACTGGCCATCTCAGTACTCAGTCTCACTGATGGGCCATCTCAGTACTCACTCTCACTGATGAACCATCTCAGTACTCACTCTCACTGATAGGCTATCTCAGTATTCACTCTCACTGATGGGCCATCTCAGTACTCAGTCTCACTGATGGGCTATCTCAGTACTTACTCTCACTGATGGGCCATCTCAGTACTCAGTCTCACTGATGGGCTATCTCAGTACTCTCATTGATGGGCCATCTCAGTACTCAGTCTTACTGATGGGCCATCTCAGTACTCAGTCTCACTGATGGGCCATCTCAGTACTCAGTCTCANAAAAAAAAAAAAACAAGGACATGCCTAAATTTGATGGGATATTTAAAATACAGTTTATCTGAACAGCAATGGGGGATGACAGCCTTGACAGTAGACAGGAGAGAGGCCAGAGCCCGACAGATGGCCCAGAGGCAGGACTTGTGGTTGAGAGGCTGCACAGATGCTTAGAGGCTGGACAGACAGACACTGAGAGGCTGGACAGACAAACACTGAGAGATTGGACAGATGGACACTGAGAGGTAGACAGACAGACATTGAGTGGCTGGACAGACAGGCACTGAGAGGCTGGACAGACAGACATTGAGAGGCTGGACACACAGATAGACACTGAGGGGCTGGACAGTCAGGCACTGAGAGGCTGGACAGATGCGGAGAGCCACTGTTCCAGGAAAGCAGAGATAGTGTGAAGAAAAATGATGTGTGTGTGTGTGTGTGTGTGTGTGTGTGTGTGTGTGTGTATGTATGTGTATTTGACAAGGAAGACAGAAACAACAAAAGTAGATGTCTATCACATGCTTGCACATGGACACATAAACACATGCATGTATTCACACACACACACACACACACACACACACACACACACACACACACGTATATCAGTGGCCATATTGAGAGACTAGTGATACGTTAAATTAAAAGGAAACAGCTAATGGCGGCCCACTTCCTGATGAAGCTTCATGACATAGTTTGTCAAGATCAGGAATCATTTTTAGCAGGCAATAAAATCTTTATAAATCAAATGGGTAGTGGGAAATATTTTCATTAAAATTTCCAGTAACGACCTTGAAGATGGCTCTGCCGTTAAGAGTGTTGACTGCCCTTGAGGGGACTTGGATTCTACTCCCACATGACACCTCATAACTATCTGCAACTCCAGTTCCAGAAGACCTGAAGCCCTCTTCTGGCCTCTGAGGGCACCAGGCACACATGTGGTATGCATACACACATGCAGACAAGCACTAAGACACATAAAGATAAATCTTTAAGAGTGTCTGTTATACAAATGCTTATTGTGGAGAAATTGTTATTTGTACTTTTCTGTACCCCGGATAGCCTGCTGGCCAGCACATGAGCAATGCTCTTCTGGCTTTGAGAGCGTGAAAGTATGGTCTCAGATGGGGGCCTGTGTGGGGTGGGGGGTGAGGGGGTGTGGAACAGAAAACAGTGCCTGTAGCCACACTTCCATTGCCAGCACTTCCCCTCCACAGAGTAGGCTGTGAGTTATACCACTGGACGCTCACTCCCTCCTGTTCCTGCCTCAGCCTCCCTGAGGAGGCATTCCTGGCTTCTGCTGGCATGATGCCTGCCTGGTCCAGCTTTCCTAGGGACATTTTACTACAGTCCCCTATAGGAATAGTGGTGGAGGTCTGAGTGAGCACAGCCCTCAGAGGAACAGGCTTGGCTGGTGACCCCAGTCCTGTGGACAGTTAAGAGTGACACAGATGTAATTGCAGATGACTTCACAGTCCACAGGGATGCCCTACATTCTAGCAACATGAGGCCTGGCTCTAAGCATCCTCTTCTATTCAGCTCACTTCCCATGACACTGGATACTGTCCCCACGGACCTGGCCACTCACCTAGCTGCACATCCTGTTCCTTGTTGTTGTGACTTTGTGTATGTGTGAAAGGGAAAGAGAGGGGCTTATGTGTTTGATGGGAGAAATGGGATCAGAGTCCTGTTGTTAATTATGGCTCCATACTCCTTTCCATTCATTCTCTCTCTCTCTCTCTCTCTCTCTCTCTCTCTCTCTCTCTCTCTCTTTCCTCCACCTCTCTGAGAGCTAACTCCTTTACTTAACCATTTTTCGGTATGCATATCCAACAATACTCCCGTAGTAACAAGAGACAACTCCCTGGTTAAGGTTAGCTCCGGAAACATGAAATGATAGCATTCAGGAGCCTGTATATCAGATCTTCAGGTTACAGAAAGGCCTCGGGTGTACTTAGCTTGTGTGGCCTTTGTTTGCAGTAAGATGCTGCCTCATCTTTAATGTGCTCTGGGAGGTGGTGGCTCTCCTTCCTCCTGTGGCTGGCATCTCGTAGGAGCAGAAGATGTATGGTCTGTTTTCCTAGACGAGGTTGGGACCATCCCAGAGAAGGCTCTGATTTTACTAGCTAGGGCTACAGGTTTATTCCCTGACTACTCGAAGGGGTCAGAGAGGTGGCAGAGGTTGTCCCCAAAAGCTTCAGGCTTGAGCTATCTTAAGTGGCAGAATGGCAGGCAGAGACCCTGCCAATGGAGTCACTCTACAATCTGAGCATACTCTCAACTCACGCCTCTTAGAAGGAACAGAGCCCCTGTGGTGTCAGAATCCTGGCTTGTCCATCTCCCCTCTTTAAACACAGCCTGGAGAATCAGGGTGACCTAATCGCTAACATGCAGCTTTGCTTAGCACAGTTTTAGCACAGCCTCTGTAATGGCGGAACACCCTATGAAAGAATGAGTGAGGGAGCACTCTATGAGAGAACAGAGGCTCACTCTGGCACAAGAATAAAATAAAATAAAATAAAATAAAATAAAATAAAATAAAATACCTGCTCTCAGGTATGCTGTTCCGGCAAACAGAGAGCAGAGCCCCTGAGATTTATGCCTCTGGCCTAAAAGTCCCACCTCTCGCAGGGCAGCAGTGGCGCATGACTTTAATCCCAGGACTTGGGAGGCAGAGGCAGGCAGATTTCTGAGTTCGAGGCCAGCCTGGTTTACAGAATGAGTTCCAGGACAGCCAAGGCAACACAGAGAAACCCTGTCTCAAAAAACAAACAAACAAACAAACAAACAAACAAACAAACAAAAGTTCTGCCCCTCTGCTCTCTGAAGGTCCCACCCCTCTGCTCTCTGCAGTCCTACCTTCAGCATTTTTTTCTAGAGCGTTCCTCTCGCACCTTGAAGAGCTTGGAACATTCTACTTTTCCAGAGAACGCCAAAGGTTCCCCACATCACGAGTGGCTTAACTGAGAGAATATTTTCCACCAAAACCTTCTTCCCCAAGCTACCTCACAGCGGCAAGGCTGTCAGAAATCGAGTGCGTTTAACTGTTCTGCTTTGCAAATTAAAAATTAGGTGGACTGACTTTCTCCCCAGTCTTGTTTACTCTGCACTCTGCCCTTGGGGGAATGTTTTGAATCTGAGCAAATTAAGCACTCTCTGAACGCGGTGTTTAAAATAATAAAGAACTCTCTGGAACATTTAAGCAGGACTGGAGTTCTTCCCTGGCTAGCACCTGTGGCTCGCCAGCTGTTGCCATGGAATCTTGCTGCCAAGTTTGCTTGCTTTTTCTAATGTTCTCTGGGCAGATGTCATTCCATGAAGTCACACAAAGTCCCGGAGAGACCTACTGTTCTTGGGCTTATCATTTTCGGGGTGGGAAACTAAGCTGTCTCTGTGTCTCCTACAGACAAGTCTTAGCAGTCAACAAAAACCCAGTGAGACCCCTTAAATTACAGACCATCTGTTTGCTGGTGAGGCTCTGGGATTCAGAGATGTGGAAGAAGTAGCCTTGCAAGAAAAGCAGCACAGATTTCACATGGTTTGGAATTTAGAAGGGTGGTGTGGCTTGCTGTAGAGCCGCTTACTGAAAATGGGGCTGTTTTAGGAGCATGAAGGTTTTTCTGGGGCTCTGGGTCACATGGGCTAGTCATGGATTCCCTGTTGCTCTCTGCTGGCCATGTGACTGATTCCTGTGACAAAGAGTTGATTTAGACACAGAGGAGGCACATGTGGAACACTTGGAAGACATACCAAGGGCACACTGGGGGCACACAGTGGCACACTGGGGTCTCACAGGAGTACACGGGGGGCACACAAGGGCACACAGGGGCACACAGGGGCACACTGGGGCCTCACAGGAGTACACGGGGGCACATGAGGGCACACTGGGGCACACAGGGGCACACTGGGGCCTCACAGGAGTACACAGGGGCACATGGGGGGCACACGAGGGGGCACATGGATGATACACTGAGGACACACAGAAGTACATGGGGACACATGGGGGCACACGGAGGCACATGGAAGACACACAGGCTCAAAAGGGCACACAGGCAGTACACTGGAGACACAGGCCAACAGTTAAGCTGCTTCTGTGAACTTTTCTAAGTACATATATATTAAATACAATGTACTCTTGTTTTCTCTTAAAGATTGAGGGATAGGGCTGGAGAGATGGCTCAGTGGTTAAGAGTACTGACTGCTCTTCCGGAGGTCCTTGAGTTCAATTCCCAGCAACCACATGGTGGCTCACAACCATCTGTAATGGGATCCAATGCCCTCTTCTGGCGTGTCTGTAGACAGCTATAGTGTACTCATATACATAGAATAAATAAATAAATCTTTTTAAAAAATGAGGGATAAGCTTATTTGCAATCTCATCTTTAATGAACTTAAGGATTTATAATAGTAAAACTGTCAAATTCTGTTTCATGGTTTTATATTAAATACAGTTCCAAGAAAGGCTCCAGAGGTTTCATTCTTTTGAACTTGGAAAGTTAATAAAAATATTAACCCGGAGGACAAACCCATGGAAACAGTTAAGACTGGCTTCAGGAATGAAGACAGCCAGAGATGCTGACTGGCCAGCTGTCCACAGAACATATTCAGTCACAGTGGGTATTTAAACTTATGCATTCATATTATTTTGTTGGTGGTTTTGGTTTGGTTTTTATAGAGCACCTCACCTCACTATGTAGGCTGGGCTGGCCTGGAACTCACAGGCAGAAGATCTTGCCTCCTGAGTGCTGAGATTCAAGTGCTCCTGAGTGCAGAGCCAGGCTGACAAGACTGTCTTGACCCAGACACTCACCCAGCCATGACTGAAGAAGCTAAAAGTTAGGGAGGAGTGGAGCTTATTTTACCCACAGGGTAGAGAAACATGGCTAAAGGCTGAGAACAGACACAAGCCACTTCCCACTATAAACAGACCTCCATTGTAGTATGTCAGAGACTGGGATACTAGAAAGAAAGATGCAGATGAGAGATGCCAAGGACTCTGGGTTTCTGACCAGTGCACATATATGTGCCTAGAGAGAAGAGGAGGCCCACAAGTGTTTCCCATCATGGCCGCCATAGAACAGCGAATTTGATCTGCGGCCAATAGACAGGTGTTGTGGCTTGCTGGAAGTCCTGCTGCGGAGAGAGGTCACCTCCCTTTCTGGAATCACATGTGCAGCTAGCTCTTCCTGTAGTCACCACTTGTTATTTTGCTATGGCCCTCTACCCTTAGGCTGTGCCACATTCTCAGGTTTTGAGTGAATAGCTGCCTCTTTTGTCTCAGTGCCCTGTCCACAGAATCCTTTTTCCCTGGGATGCTTTCTTTCTGCCTTTAGTTGATTATCACACATCGTCTTTCCTGGCTTTTTTGTTTGTTTTGTTTTTAACCTGGGTCTCAGGTAGCCTAGGCTGGCCTGAAACTCACCATGTAGCCAAGGATGATCTTAAACTTTCTGATCCCCCTGCCTCTACTTTCCAAGTGCCGGGATTACAAGTATGTGTGACACCATGCACTGTTTATGCTGTGCTTCGGATAAACCCAGGGCTTCACGTATGGTAGGCAAGCACTCTGTCCACAGAGCCCCACCCCAACACTCCTACACGTTGTTTTGGGGTGAGGGCCAGGGGCTCCTTTAGTTAGCCTGGGCAAGCGAAGTCTCACTTCTGTGAGAGGGCAGAATCCAGGTTGGTTTGTAACACTGACTTTCAAAAGCTGTGCTAAAGAGATAGTAAACGGTTCTCATGGGAGAAAAATGAAGTAAGACAAAGGGCATGAAGTACTGGATAAAATCCCCTTCTTCACTATCCCAGATATGTCATCTGTCAACAGCATCTGTGTCTCTTTTCAGAGATGACCCAGGGGCAGCTTGGATTCTCCCTTCTCACATTCAAGTTCTGGCAGGATTCTCGTATTATCATTCTATTGTCCATCATCGGGTTTTCTAGTTTGTAAATATCTGTCCTTCCTCACCTCTCTGGCTACTGACTAGTTGTAATAAAGATCTGATGACCAACAGACAGGTAGGAAATAGGGGACATAACTTCTGGGCAGAGAGGATGATGTGAGGAAAGAAATTGTGGGAGAATCGGGTGCTGACACAGGGGAATAGATGACCAGGGCAGAGCAGAGAAAGGTATGCAGCTAGCCACCTGGCAGGTCATGGGCAAGATAGTCAGGTTAACTTAGATGAGGTAGATTGGTGACTGTTCTATCAAAAGGCTTAAGCTTTGAACTATATAGAAGACTCTACTCTGTGTCATTGTTTAATAGCTAGCTGGTCTGCAAAGTCCTTTCCTAACATTTCATGAAAGACTATCTCAAAGTTGTTCACCATGTGGAACCATTCCCAGAAATCCAAACATTGGTGTTGCCAAAATGGAAGCCCCTTAAAGACAAAGGTGATGTTTACCTCTTGTTTCCTAGGCCTGGCTACTTGCTACAGTTCTTTACGTGTGGGAATTACTGAGAGGTTTACGTGCAGATCATTGGGAATCTCTAACTTTAACACTTTATGTTCTCCAGGACACTAGCATCCATGGGTACCTCAACTCTTTAGTTCTGCAGCAGTGACACAGCTGTGGAGTATCCTGGAAGGAGGAGGCTTTATCGAGCCACACATTAAACTAGACTTAGCTTCAGTGATGTGCCTGGTCAGTTGGAAAGGCAGTGGAGTAACTCAGATATTTTATCTGCATCACCTCCCAGGGACAGCACAGATGCTCAGAGAAGGACCATGCTCCTCTAAGCCACAGATGCAACTGAGTTCTCAGTTAACTCATCCTGGGGCCCGATGCCCCGGGCCGCACCCTGCATTTCGGGTTCTCTTTTGACAGTGAAATGACCAGTGCTGGTGCAGGTGCACACCTACACCATGACAAGCCAGGTCCCAGCTTTCCCAGCAAGGGTTTTGAAGGTCACCTTGATGCGTTTGTTGGATGACACACCTACCCTGAGCTGATAGCCATGGCCAGGAGACTAGATCATGGGGACAGGCATTTCTTGAGCCTCCATCACAGCAGAGATGTGGGCTGAGGAGAAGATGGTGGATGCCATCTTGAAACAGCAGTGTTGGGGGTGAGAGGAGGGAGGGATGACGGCAGACAGCACTGGGCCTGCTCACTAAGCTTCCTGCTGGGTTGGGTTTTTTTGTTGTTGTTGCTGTTGTTTTTTGTTTTTTTCTGTCTTCCTATAAGACCCAACCTGGTGAAGCCTTCTTTACTCTGAGAACTCCTGAGGCTGCTCAATACCGGCACACATGTTCTCACAAACTGGTTTAATCGGCTCAACTGAAATATCTCCATGTTGGTTTCCATTTCTTCTCTTCTTCAGGTTTCCCATGCCTACCGGGGCTACCAGAGCCACAGCGGGCTAGCTTGGAAGTCAGGGGGCACCAGATCCCCTTTTTGCTATCCATTGCCTTTTCTCATCTCACTAGGGCTCAGCCATTGGTCTGTTCTGCCTCAGCCATTGGACTGTTCTGCCTCAGCCATTGGACTGTTCTGCCTCAGCCATTGGATTGTTCTGCCCCAAGGAGGAGAATAGACATTTGTCTGGAACTGACAGAAAGGTCTCAACATATGTTTCGTGTGCATTCTTTCTCAAACCCTGCTTGTAATGTTAATGAGTTTTGTATTACTGCGACATAATACCTGAGACAGTTAACGTGTAGGGGGTAAATGATTACTTTGGCCCATGGTTTCACATTGCTTCAGTCTCTGGCCACTTGGCTGCGTCACTGGAGGCCTGGAGCAGGACAGAGCATCAGGACAGGACGCATGTGATTGCAGAGAGGCAAGGCTTCTAGAATCCCTTCTAGATCATGACCCTAATGACTCAACTTCCTCTGGGCACTTGAAGGACCATCAACAGGTAAGGGGGGAAGGCTTCACTTAATTAGTCTTGCATCCTCAGGGACAGTGTCCCCCAGGCCCCTTCTTTGTCCAGTGGGCACTATTACCAGAAGCCTTGTGTCACAGTTTTAGATGTGCACATAACACAGGCCTTCATGGTGCCCTTCGTTCTGCAAGCCCTGCCCCCTGCCCCTCCCAGATGAGCTCCTTTCTCTTCCATGACAGAATATTGGGCAAAAACATTCAGTGCCCCAGATTTCTGGTGCTTGAAAATTTTTTTTCCTGGGGGTGTATTTTTGAAACCTCCCAATAAAATGAGCATTCCATCACACACACCCCAATTTTCCTCTGCTAATGACTAGTCAGAAAAAAAAAAACCTAAGTGGAAGTCTGAATGTTTGATTATCTAGGCAGGACGGTGGCATAAAGAGTCCCAAATTTTTGCTTTTTCTTCCTGGTGGCGGCTGTGCTGGGCATTAAATCTAGGACCATGGTCCTCTTATTTAGTAATCTCCCCTTACCTCTTATTTGGTAATTCCCCAACCCCCTTTGCTGCTGTGTTTCAGATTTTTCAGGCCTGTTCCTACAACTTCCCTGCCTCACTCTGTGAACGGGCTTTTCCACTGTGCCTTAAAGAGAGTTTCAGAGTTCAAATAAGAAAAAAAAAATCACCGCGCCTACATGTCCAAATGCTTATCGCTGCTGCCAGCAGCACTTCTGTATAACAATTCAGGCCAGTCCTCTGTTCCGACCTCGAACCATTTATAAAGGCAGGTCTCTCCCTGGCGACGCAGGAGAGAATGGGCTGCCGGCGTGGGTGGTCTGGGGTTTGGGAGCCCAAACTCAGGGGGAGGATGACATCATGGATTCACAGGCTGGCTGATGAAGCCGAGGCAGGGCCCTCCGTGTGGCTGGAGCTGCCTGTACC
The DNA here is from genome assembly GCA_902729485.2 of Mus minutoides. Lineage (NCBI taxonomy): Eukaryota > Metazoa > Chordata > Mammalia > Rodentia > Muridae > Mus > Mus minutoides. The sequence continues at coordinate 710,157 of LR750197.1, read as the reverse complement.
ATTGCTGCCTGAGTCTTCAACGTGGGCACAGTGGAGGGGTTCTTGGAAATGATATTTTAAAGCTCCATATTCAGAAAAGATTTCCGGGATTACAAGTGTTCATAGGATAGTTCTGAAATTCTATACATCCTAAGGGGAGGTGGTGTCTCCTTTAAACGACCAGCCTGGCCCCTCTGTGTAACTGAATCGCCTGTTCTGGTTTGACACCCCCCACCTTGCCCCCAACAGCAGTTTTTTTTTTTTAAATTTGTTTTGTTTGTTTGTCTTGTTGTTGTTGTTTTGTTTTTCTCAAGCGTCCCTTAGTTATTCTAGGTTGGCACAAAGGAACCAGGTTCCACTCTTAGTGGCCCTGCAGGAATTCCTGTCTAGATCGAGGCTAGTATAAGCTGTGAAAAGAGATGTATTTGGAATTTTCAACAGATTTCAAGGTGATAGCTGAATGCCTTGTTTTCATGGGGGAAAGTTCCAGAATGCTTGGCCTAAGACTTGGTGTGCCTTTTGCTTATGGTAAAGACAGCCCTAGGTTAGTTGCATCTGCCTGGGTCTCTGTCCCTGTCTGCAGACACTGATGTGCCATGTATTGATTCCTTTCCTCCCAGTTAGCATCTGACCTTGATAGCAGAAGAGCTGGACCTTCCCTCCCCAGCTGTGAAGTGTCACTATACGGAACAATATACTAATTATGTTTAGATATTGCTTCTGACTATATCTTGGACTCCCCTCCTACATGCACCTTAATAATTATAGTTTTAAAAAATTATTTCCTTATGTTACATTTATTTTGTGCATGTGCGTGTGTGTGTGTGTGTGTGTGTGTGTGTGTCTGTCTGTCTGTCTGTCTGTCTGTCTGTGACTATGGTGCACTCATGTCGAGGTCAGAGGATGGTGTGATTCTCTCCTTCCACCCTACCGGGCCCCAGGATAGAACTCTAGTTGGACTGGCTTGCCAAGCATCTCAACAGAGCTAATGACAGCTTCATTGTTTAAGAATTCTCTAGCATCTGAAGATGTAGTGGCTCTAAGGATCCTGCCTCTGAAAAGCCTGGAAGACGCTTCAGATTGCATAACCTGATGTTTCTCCATTTCCACACCTGGAGAAACAGAATCACAGGAGTTAGTACACAAAGTCAGGGTCATCTTCCGGCCTGGCAATACCATGAGGTATCTGTTGAGGAACTTGGTTGTGCACTCAGCTAATGTCGCCACGCCACGTGGGTGCTACCTCGTGGTCCCCACTCCCATCGGCCTTTACTTTCTTGTGACTCATTCCTCCCAAACCCACTTTCTCTCACCCAAAGCAACCCTTGCTCATCAATAAAGAGACCTGAGTACAAAAATCTGAAACTCAATACAACTTTCATCCCGACTGAAACGGTACACTGTCCCCAAATCAAGGGCGGGAGAGAGACTTCAAGGATTATGATGGTTTAAATGTGAGTGAGGAGAGGGTCACCAGAAAGAGAAATCTTGTGTTTTCTGTTTTCATGGACCCATCGCATTGCTGAGGAAGCCATGATAGGGTGTGGCAGGGCGGTGCTGTTGCCAGGAGGCCACTCGAGGACATCCTGCAGACAGTCAAGCCGAGCCACAGATGTGTCTGAGCCATCTCCTCTGCAGTCACAAACACTCTGCGGCCCAATGGGAGGCATCTGCTTCACCCAGGCAAGTAGCCAGGAACAGTTGGTCGGTCGTTGGATTTTGCTTTCTCTAAACTTTGGCTCCTAGACTGTTCCTTCCAACAGCCTTTGAAATGGCTTTTTCGCTGGAACCAAGAAGCAAAAGAAAGCAGAACTGGGCAGAGTCTAGGAGAGAGACTCAGCTCTGTGAACCTACGGACCCACAGCCTAGCTTTCCACCCCAACCACCTGCCCGTGCCTGGGGCTCCTTACCTCAACTTCAGTTCTATCAGCCGAGGAGGATGAGGAACATCTGCCTCCAGTTACAGCTCTGAGACATTAAATGAGACAATACAGGAGCGAGCATAGTGAGGGTAGCTGGTGTTTGTCCAGGGTAACACGAGAGCAGCACTGTCTGCTTGGGGAATACTGTTTGTTTTCCTCTGAGAAAATGTAATATTTTTTTGTTCCTGATTACTTTGTATTTGGTTTCCACATGTTATAAGACAATAAGTAGTAAGAAAGGAGATTACAAATGCTTCTTGACTTAAGACAGGAGAGCACACTGCTAAACTCAGCTCAAGCTGCCATCTTCCCAAAGCCAAGTATGTACTTCGCTCACTAGCCTAACTTAGCCCAGCCTCCTCAAACATTCTCACTAGCCGGGACAGAACACCTGGACAGAGCCCAAACCCTAGTTTATAACTAAAGGCATCTCATGTAATTATTGAAATATTGGATATTGTTTTCCAGAGTGCTGGGAAGACCAGACCTGTAGAGTGTGAGTTACTTCCTTGCACGGCTACACAGCTGTCTGAGGTCCTATGCTTTATGCTGCTACCCGGCATCTTCAGACAGCTCCCGAGCAGAAGAGTGAAGTCAAGATTAGCATTCAGTTCTGATGTGTTTCACTTTTACACCAGCATAAAGTCCTAATGTTAAGTGAGATCATTAAGAGTTGGAGATTGGGGGGAACCCTGGGCCTCTGCCACAGACAGGGAAGGAGAGCGTGGGGAGAAAGAGGATCAGGATGCAGAGATGGAACCTGAGAACTTGTGCCTGAGAGCTGATGATGTGGAGGACGGATTGGGGGAAACCTCTTAGGAGAGGATACCCCACAGATCTGCCCTGACTTTACCTTTTCCACCTCGTAGGAACTGAGTGTCCTCACCAGACACCCAGTCAGCCCGCAGCAAGCTCGGTGACGTGGGAAATGGCTGTCTACTGTGTACCTGCTCTCTGGGTCATGGGGTGCAGGGCAGCAGCTTACAAGGGCTGAGACACAGCTGAATCCTGTCTTCCCATTGCTGTCTGCCTGCTGACACCTGGGATCCCTATACCTCTGAAATGAAGAACCCCCACTCTCAATGTGCTTTACTCACTCAGCAGGGGCAAGCCAAAGCTCACTCCAGAAACCACCCAAGCTGGCAGGTAGAGCCAAGGAAAGGGCAGGAGGAGGGTTTTTAAGGAAAATGGAGTCAGAATATTGCATGGGAAGTGAAACAAGCAGGTTGCATTAAATTGTTTCCTGTGGTATAGCACTGAGCACTTGGCATTGTGAGAGATGGCTCAGGGCTGAATGGGTAGAGAGAGAATTGTCTATGTGTCTGATTCCAAGCCTTAAAAAATATAATTTAGCCCCCAAATCTTTCAAAACCAAAAAGACAGTTGGGGAAAATCATCTCATATTATGGAGGTTTGGAAACTTCAAGGGACACCACACATTCCTCTCCCTTGCATGAAGCAGTTTGGATGACCCTGCAGACGGTATTTCTCCCTCTGTTTTCTCTGCAACCCCTTTTTACAGGCATCCTCGTCAGATGGTCATTGTAGCAGAAAGGGTGTCCTGTGAGAGCTGGCTGTGTGCAGTTTCACATGGGAGCTATAGATCATACCATCCACATGATCACACTATCCACACGGTCACGCCATCTACACAATCATGCCATTCACACAATCATGCCATCCACACAATCATGCCATCCACATGATCACACCATCCACATGATTACACCATCCACATGAGCACACTGTATCCACCCAAGCTGTTCCGCTCTTAGTTGCTGCCCTGATTTTCTGCTTACAACACTGTATTGTCATCTGCTAAATAAAAGGACCGTTCCTGCTAAGAGTGAGATGCCAGCATTGGAAAGATCCAAGCAGCCAATGTTCGTGAACATGGAAATCCAAAGGTAGGCACACACGAAAGTGCTGAAGTCCTGGGAAGGCAGGGACCACCTGGTAGATTCTGGCTGACTGGCAAGATGAACATGGTTGTGTCTGTTTATGAGTCCATTCCCTCTGTTCCTAACCTCAGGAGACTAAATGTAACGTAGTCATCAGAAGCCAGAAAAGACTGAAGATGGTACCGAGTTCACAATGCTCCAGCCTACACCTGCACAGCCTGACCACGGTGCTCATTAGAAGGTGCACCTGGGCTTTGTGCCTCTTCTGGGGTCAGTGCTGTATGGTCCAGCCTCATCTCATGGTGCTGTGCTGGCCAGTTAGCAAGGAGTTGCAGCACCCAGTCAGCTATGAGAGAGCATAGCTCTCAGACCCCTAGCCAAGCAGGTGCTCGGAAGTGTTTCCTGTTCTCAGTCCCACAGTGTTTGCAACTTGCAGTGTGTTTGCCTTAGCAGAGGGACAGGTGAAAACGAGGTTCCCCTCAGCAGTGACAGCAGTCCCTATCCGCAAATGCTCAGTGCCTGGGCATGCTGCCCTAAGCACTGCTGTCTGTCTCTGAAGCTTTGTGATGAAGGTTTTATTGCTGAACATGGGTACGGATTTGGAAACAGAAGCTTTGCAACATTGCAAACCTACTCAGGGTCATGTGGTTAGGACATGACTGGGCCTCACACTCAGCATCTATATTCTTAAGACTCCATAGAAGCTTAAACACTGTAGGTTTTAACTACTCATCTTCTGAATTTTCACCTAGTGACTTGCACTTGTATGATATTTTAATGTACTAATTCATGTGTGTGTGTGTGTCAAATACAGAACACATATGGTGATTTGGATATGCTTGGCCCAGGGAGTAGCACTCTTAGGAGATATGGCCTTGTTAGAGGAAGTGTGTCACTGTCGGGGTAGGCTTGGACATCCTCTTCCTTGCTGCCTGGAAGTCAATTTTCTCCTGGTGGCCTTCAGATCAAAGTGCAGAGCTCTCAGCTCCTTCTCCAGCACTGTGTCTGCCTGGACACTGCCATTCTTCTTGGCATGATGATAATGGACTGAACCTCTGAACCTGTAAGCCATCCCCAATTAAATATTGTCCCTTATAAGAGTTGCCTTGGTCATGGTGTCTCTTTACAGCAATGGAAACCCTAACTTAGGCAGAAGTTAGTACCAGGGACTGGAGTATTGCTGTGATAGACCTGACCCTGCTTTCACTTGGAGGGATGTAGATTTTGGGACTTTGGATTTAGAAAGCTGTGGAATGTTTTAAGTGGGCTTAGTGGGTTATCCTAGTAGGAATATGGAAGGCAGTGGGGGCTGAGGGTGATTTGAACTGTGGAAGCCTGACTGTAGAAGTTTCAGCACAGAATTTTAGCATGTGGCCTAGAGGCTGTCCTTGTCATATTTTGGTGAAAATGTGGCTGCGTTTTGCCCTTGTCTGAGATTTCAGTTAATTGCATTGACAAAATAAGTCTCAGAAAAGCCCAGCGTAGACTTTGTCCTCTTGTTCACTCTTATGAAGAGCTCTCTGATCAAGTGTAGCAAGCTGAGAAAGAAAAAAGTACAAACCATATGGTTCAAGTAGTAAAAGGGGCACCAGGAAGTGAAATGGAGCTGAATCCTGTGTTCAAGGAGATGAACAAATTAAGGGAGTGGTGACTTGGGGAAAGATCCCACCCAGCTAAGCTTATTGTTGTATCTGCCACTGAGCAAGGACTAGTTATGTCACATTAGGGGTTATTATTACTTAGCTATTATTTTCACTTGGACTTTTACTCTGGAATAAATTACAATCCAGAAATGGAAGATACTCGCTTGAGGCACAGTGGCCATGAAAGGTTTAGGCCCAGGCAAGGTGGTACAAGCTTTTAATTCTAGGAGACAGAGACAAGCAGTTCCTTGAGTTCAAGGCCAGCCAAGTACAGAGAAAGTTCCAAGTAGAGAAAAGCTTAGGTCCAGGCCTGGTGATGTGCACCTTTAATCCCACAGTGAGTGGAACCAGCCCATGAGAAAGAAGTTTGTTGCAGTCAACAAAGATGAAAGGAGTTGGATATATGAAGAGCGCTTTTACATCAGAAATGGAGATGTAGAGTTTGGATGTGTTTGCCCAGCTGGTTTTTGGTCTTGCTTTGGTCCAGTATCTCCCCATTATGACATTTTGGAATGGTAATGTATATCCTGTGATGTCGGAGGTATGTGATTTGCCTTTTGATTTTGATTTTTATAGGGGATTACAGTTAAGTGACTGGATAAATCTCAGAAAAGACTTTGAACTTTGGACTTTTAATGTTGAGACTTCTGTAGACTATAGGACTTTTGAAGTTGGACTAATGTATTTTGCATTATGGGGCCCCATAGACACATATGTTTGAATAAGCTTATGGGAGCCAGGGAATGGAATGTGGTAGTTTGAATATGCTTGGCCTAGGAAGTGGCATTATTAGAAGGCCTTGTTAGAGTGGGTGTGGCCTTGTTGGAGTGGGTATGGCCTTGTTGGAATGGGTGTGGCCTTGTTGGAGGAAGTGTGTCACTGTGG
>LR750197.1:682522-697725 GCA_902729485.2 Mus minutoides | reverse complement strand
GGAAGAATAACCATGAACTAACTAGTACCCCCTGGGCTCACGTCTCTAGCTGCATATATAGAAGAGGATGGCCTAGTTGGCCATCAGTGGGAAGAGAGGCCCCTTGGTTATGCAGACTTTATATGCCCCAATACAGGGGAACGCAGGGGCCAAGGGGTGGGAGTGGGTGGGTAGGGGAGCAGGGCCGGGAGGGGGGAGTATATAGGGAACTAGCTGGATAACACTTGAAATGTAAATGAAGAAAATATCTAATAAAAGTAGTAAAAAAAAAAAGATTTATGTTTTTTTATGTGTTTGTGCATGTGTCTGTATGAGTGTATAACTACGTGCGTGCCCATCTAGGTCAGGAAAGAGTGTCAGATGCCATGGACCTGGAGTAATGGATATGATCAGTGAACCACCGACCTTTGATGCTGGGCGTCAAATCTGGATCCTTTAAATCTTTAAGTTTAGAAGAATGGGGGGCTCTTAACCTCTGAATCATCTCTTCAGCCATTTTTAAAAAGGTTTTTATTCTTTCATTTTTCAAAGCACTTAACATCTTTCTGCGCCAGCATTATAAAGACTGTGTTTGTAGAACACTTTGGAGTTTAATGTCCTTTATGGCTGGAATGTAAAATTTCCCTTGCAGGCTCATGTGTTGAACACATGTTCCCCAATTAGTGGTGCTGTTTAGGGCAGGTGTGGGCCTTTGGGGTAGGTGTGGCTGGTCAGAGTGAGTCACTAGGGGCAACCTTTGAGAGTCATAGCACAGCCTACTTCTGCTCTAAACTCTGTTCCCTGTCTTCTGCCTCAGTGTGACCCAGAGTGATACATGGTCTCAGGCAGGCATAGCAGAGCATGCCTATAATCCTGTCACTCCAGAGGCTGAAGTAGGAAGATCTCAAAATCCAGACCTGTCACTGCCAGACTACATGGTGAGATCCTATTTTAACAACAACAACAACAACAACAACAACAACAACAGAAACAAACAAATACCCCATAGCATTTGAGACTAGCTGCCTGGATGTAAGTCATCTGTCTTATACTTGGCTTGTCTATGTTAACTTTGGGTTTCTCAGCTGTAGCATGGGAATGTCTACATTACAACCATGAATTTAATGAATTTCATTGGATGTGCTCAGCACAGTTTTGAGGGGCATTGCTGCCTGTGCCACACTCTAATGTCAGTTTCGTTCCATGGTATCTCAAAATGCCTTTCTTTTCCACATTGACCAGACAATGGCATACAAGTCTCTAAAGTGATGGTACTGACAGCTCGGTTCATTTTGGTGACCATGAAATAGAATGTTGAGATTTTAGTTGGCATTCCCCTTACTGAATATTCTTTTGTTGTTATTATTAGTTATTTTATTTATTTTCATTTCAAATGTTGTCCCCCTTCCTGGTTTCCCCTCTGCAAACCCCCATCCCATCTCCCTCTCCTTTGTCTCTATGAGGGTGCTCCTCCACTCACCTACCCACTCCGACCTCACCACCCTAACATTCCCCTATGCTGGGGCATTGAGCCTCCACAGGACCAAGGGCCTCCCTTTCCATTGATGCCAGATAAAGCAGTCCTCTGCTACATATGCAGCTGAAGCCATGGGTTCCTCCATGTGTACTCTTTGAATATCTTTTTTAAAAAGACTTAATTATTTACCTGATATGTTTTGCCAGCCTTGTGTATGTATCTCCCACATGCATGCAGTACCCATATACACCAGAAGAGAGTGTGGGATCTCCTGGAACTGGAGTCACAGATGGGTGTGAGCCGCCATGTGGGTGCTGGGAATTGATCTGGATCTGCTAGAGGAGCATCCCTGATATCAGTCTCCAAGCTATCTCCTGTAGCCTCCTCTTATAGCCAGTTAAACTTGAGTTGTCTCTGGAAGCATCCCATCTCCTCCATCCCATGCTGGCTAGAGACCTACTGGAGCTAGTAAATTAAGACTTCTGCTTTTGACGTTTGGGCCGGGAGAGAGCGAAAACTGATCTAATAATAATTAGTTATGGTTTAGATCGGAATGTTCTCGTTTTTCACTCTGGAGCCTGGTGAGAAGGAGTTGAGGGAGAGAGGCAAGATTGATGGCAAACAGAACTTTCACTGTTCCCATGCCAAGAGAAGCAAATGATCCTCAGGCGCCTCCTTATATCATGTTAAGAGCCCGTGACAGCCCTAAAAGAAATGGAGAAAACCCGCAAAGGTGGGGGATAAAAGGGTTTCCCTTTATTGTTCTCGAGGCCAGGCACCTTGGCACACGCATCACTGCTTGCTCACTTTGTAAAGACTTCAGCCCCCTCCCCCTGCCCCCCCCCCTGCCCTGACAGCCTACCTCTCCAAGCTCCCGCCCCCACCCCTGACAGCCTACCTCTCCAGGCTCCAAGAAGGAGGGTCTGGGCTCAGATAACCGCCTCTTTTAAAGAACAGCTTGTTTTTGTAACTCTGGAAACACAGTTCCTTTCCACTTAATGAAGTGGGACGATGCTGTGGATAAGACATGACCCGACACAAATTCTAAATACCGAGTCCAAACGTTATGGGATCAACCCTTCCCAGAAATGTCCAATGTACAATGTAAAAATCTGTGTCCCTGGGGCTAGCTGCTATGGGAGAATTTCATTAACCTTTCCAAGGGAAAATACTGGGGAAGGTGACCCTGTGTGTATGAATGTGTGTACCTGCCACATAGCTGTTACAGGACACAATGTAGAGAGATCTGCTCATTTCCTTCTGGTGAGAAATTTGGAGGGAGAAATCTGAGCTGGTCAAGAAGAGAAGTATAAAACGACTCACGAGTGTTACTCTGTTCAAGAAGGTACTGGAGAAGAGCAACAGATGGTGTCTTTCAAAGAGCAGCCCCGTGGTTTTAATTTGCCTTATAATATGGCTGCAGAGATGAGTCTGAGCACTGATCCAAGAACACACTGAGGGCAGGCCACCGAGGGCCAGATGATCTGGGCCTCCTCAAATCCCAGTCTGATGCCCATTGGTGCCCTGGGGAAGACTGGACAGTTACTGCCCAGCTGGGGACATGTGACAGGGGCCAGCAGGCACAAGGAGCCAAGTGTCTGCCTCTACTCATCACGGGGGAGATTATGTGAATCCATAGATGAGAATCTTGGCAGAGTGCTATCTGTAAAGAACGGGTTGTGGTAGCCCAGGGTAAATGGGGCTTCGCAGGGTGTGAAGGAACAGTACAGATGAAAGATCTTACAAGACCTTCAGCTTTCTCCTCTCTTAGCCGTCAGATCCCTATTTAATTTATCACTATGCCCTCTCAAAATTTCTGCATGCTCTTTCCAGCCCCTCATCGACCCACACAGATAATTGAAACTGGGGACAGGCCAGGGACAGAAAGCTTCATCAGGCCCTTTAGTGCACCCCCACCTTCAAGGAGTTGCTGTAGATTTGAGGGTTGTTTTGCATGAAATCCAAGTTTTCTGATGATAGCATTGAAAACAGAGAGAGAAGAGATTAGATCATGACATCCAAAAGGAGTAATGTTGCCGAAGTTGGTAGGTAACTGCCAAGGGCAGGTGAAGGGCTGCTACTGAGGAAGGACTCCGAAATTGCAGAGTGGGTGTCCCTTGAGAGGGTCTTGGATTGGGCGAGTTTATGTTCATAGGAATTGGCAGAAGCATACACTTTGAAACTGAGTCAGGCATGAGCATCATTTAGGAGCCTAGCTCCACTCCTAGAATGTCTGACTTAGAAGAGCTAATGTGCCTTCTAGCAAACTCCTAAGTGCTAGCTCTGGTCTAGGCTGCACTTTTGATAAAGAAATTTGCATAAAACATACTTATTTATACCCATATCTACACCTGTGATCTGGAAGGAAATGTAACAGGCTGCAGTAAAGCCAGTGCTCACCCACTGGCCTCTTCTCCAGTTCTCTGCTGGAGGGTTCAGGATGATCCTAGATGAACATATGCAGTTGCTACAGTGAGGATCCAAAAGCTCTAGCCTTGCCACTGCTAAAGTGAACTTGGGATTGTGGGAAATGATTGGAAGAAGACTGGTGGCCTTAGTATACACATGTGGGAGAAATGGGATAAGAGGAAGAAGAGGGGAGGGGAGAGTGTCTACGGGAAGTTAGAAGGCTTTAGTATAAAGAGGTGGAGGGGAGGTAAGAGAGGAGAGAGGACAGAGAGAGGAAGAGGGAAAGAGGGAGCAAAAGGAGAGGAGGGGAGGGGAGGGGAGGGGACAGAGAAAAGTGGGGCTAGGAAAAGTCTAATGGCTTCAGTATACAGATGGGGGAGGAGGGGTCAGAGAGGATAAAGGAAAGAGGACACACACACAGAGAGAAGATAGAGACAGAGACAGAGACACAGTCAGAGACACAGACACACACACAGAGTTCAATTTCATCTCCAGCTGTGACAGTAGACACTAGACTAGAAACTTCACACATTTCTTAACCCCTTTGAACTTCAATTTCCTCTTCTGTGAAACTGAGGGCTGAAGGCCCATCTTTCTGTTGGCCAAATGAAATCCATCCTGTCTGGTTTTATCAGAAAAGAGATTTATGGTGAGGATATTGGGTTCTACTGGGAAAAATGAACTGTTTCACCAACAAATCAGCAGACCGAAAAAATGAGAGGGTCTGTACAGTTATTGAATAAAAGAACTGTAAGAGACCTAACATAAACCAGTGGGTTTCGCATGGACCATGATTTAGGAAGAAAATAGAGGCTGTAAGCATTGCTGAGTGCTACTCATTGTAGAATGACCGGGGATACTGTTTGGGGTATCTGACATGGGGGCCATGTCATTGTAGAGAGTCCCTAATGCATGCTAACATTCTAAGGTGCTAATAGGTGAAATAACACAATATTTGTGATTTGTTCTGAAAAAGAAAAGCTCCAGAGAAAGAAACGAGTGGGAAGGTAGAGAGAGAGAGGAGGGAGCAGAGCACCATCAAAGGCAGCCATGACAGAATACCACTTGTTGGTACATTCTGGTTGAGAAGCCATGGGAACTTGTTTTCTGTTTGAGTGCACATGCATGCTTGCTCTTATGGGTTGGAACTCTTCATGGTAAAATGTTCCAATGAAACAGAAAGCACTCTTTCTAAGAGCCTGGAGAGAAAGACTCAGATACCCGTCACATAGGAGGCCAGACCTGTCCTTGCCACCAAGATAGCAAAGGTAGCTGGGAAGGGACTCTACATTTCCAAATTCTAAGCTAGGTGGTGTCTCTGCCATCAAGTGTCTTCAAGGAGTAGGAGTTTCCCAGGCAATGGAAAGGAGTCACAACCATCCCTAGAGGCCATAGTGATTCCCAACCCATATGAGTGCATCTCCTTTTCCTGTCCCTAAGATGAATATACCCCACATCCCCATCATGTGTCTGATTGTTTTACTCAACCCTCTTGAATATCAATACTTTTCCAGTCTCTTGTGGGGAACTTTGAGCCAGCCTGATATGACAGAAGCAGACTTTGTGTCTAGAAGAGAAACCCAGTAGGTAACATTATGTTCTGTATCTGTATCCTGTCTTTTATTCTATTTCTTCCCCAAGCCCACAGGAGCCCTCACCACCAGTACGATTTATTCTATGTAACAGTTGTGTTATGGTTTATATATGTTCAGCCCAAGGAGTGGCACTATTAGAAGGTGTGGCCCTGTTGGAGTAGGTGTGGCCTTGTTGAAGTAGGGGTGTCATTGTGGGTGTGGGCTTTAAGACCCTCATCCTAGCTGCCTGGAAGTCAGTATTCTGCTAGCAGCCTTCAGATGAAGATGCAAAACTCCTAGCTCCTCCTGCACCATGCCTGCCTGGATGCTGCCATGTTCCCACCTTGATGATACTGGACTGAACCTCTGAACCTATAAGCCAGCTCCAATTAAATGTTGTCCTTAAAAGAGTTGCCTTGGTCATGGTGTCTGCTCACAGCAATCAAACCCTAAGACAAGTGGTTGAACATCCAGTGTTGCCTTTCATGGTGTCCTCTCTCAGGTCCCTTGGTTCTTTTGCTGGATGGGCTTCAGCTGCCTACTTGTTCTAGATGGACAGTCTTGCTGGTTCTTCATCCACAACTCTGTGCACATGTGCAGTAGTTTTCCAGTTCTCACTGCTTTGAGTCTCCTCTGAGGCTTCTGCTGGTGTAACATGACACACTGCTATTTGAACCAACGTGCATTTTCATGAGCAGATGGAGAATACTATAAAGCAACCGTATAATACACAAGGCAGTAACAGTTGCTTGTTATCATTGTTTGGGTTCTGGGCGGTGCTCAATGGTACATCCTTTCCTTTTCTTCAACTGCAAGTCTGGTAGGCTTGCTTATGCCTGTGTCACTGAGGACCTGCGAGAATGCATTGTGCTCTAATCAAATAGGGTAAATGCCACTAGACAATGAGAAATTTATGTTTCATAATATTCCTAATGATGTGACTGCTGCTTAAAAATATCTAGGTACAGTGCATGACTACAGCCTCACCAAGTTGTGTCCCTTTATGAATGTGACAGTTGGGGCTGGACAGATGGCCTGGTATAGGCCACCATACCCAGAGTTTGCTGTGTGTTAGGCAAGCACTCTACAACTAAGCCACATCTTTGGCCCTCAATGGCTTCTTACCAAAAGGCAGAGCCTAACATTTTTTTTTTTTTTTAATGTTAGGCTTTCCAAAGCAGAAGGGAAAGTAAGCATTCCATGCAGGTGGTTTATCTAGGCAGTGATTTCAGGAAAGGGGTAGGGATGAAGAGGGGAGAGAGGAATCTCCATGAGCTCTATGCTAACTCCTCTGCTACTGAGGGCAACTGGGCATAGGTATCTGCTCAGAGTTGCCCATCTATGCTATTTAAGCCTCTGTCACTGGAGGTTGGCTGCCTTTAGTCCACACACTCCCTATTGCATGGTCAGAGCATGTCCATGGTCTGTGTAGACTTCCTACAGGGTTCTAGAGGGATATGGAAAGAAAACATTAGGTTAAATTAAAAATGTGTCTGATATGGACACTTTAGAAAACAAAGATTCTGGGCAAAATAATGAAATATCCAGAAACATCCTACCAAGAAAAATGATAACAGATGTTTAATGGTTTTTATTACTTCGGGCACCCTTTGAACTGTCATATGCCCTTTATTCATCAAAACAAAGTCCTTAGTGGTTAGAATGGGAAGGTTTTCCTTGGGCATCACAGTCCTAGTGGCTTGTGTGTCCTGGTGACCATGGGACCTGACAGAAACAGCTGGAGGAAAGTCATGGCTTTCAGGGGTCTGGCTCCTGTGAGAAGGTGTGGAGGAGGCCAAGCTCCATTCGCTGTTAAGGGGCTTGTGGGACTGAGCTGCCTCACAGGCTGGAGGACAAAGCAACCAAAGGAATGGCAGCGATGGGGACTGGACCTTCTGAGGCCAATCCCCGGTGGCCTACTTCTGCCCTGTAAGCCCCACTTCCTGAAGGTTCCACAGCCTCCCACAAGCACAGCACCGGACGAGGGCCAAGCATTCAAAGCATGAGCCTCTGAGGGACATTTCAGATTCAAGACAAGCACTGGCAGAGACTCGGGCAGGGCTGCCAGTGAAACTCTGGCACCGGGCTTCTCCGCACTCAGAATTTTCTCTCTTTTTGTATTTAACTAAAAAAAAAAATCACATTAGAGTCTTTCCAGTCGTGTGGGGATGCTATGAATCACCATGCATATACAGAAAGAGAAACATGAGCAAAATGAGATAAATTATCTTAAACTTTTTCAAATTTAGATTTTCAATTACTTTTTGACTTAAGTCATTAGCATTTTCCCCCTAAGCCAGCTATGTTAACAAGAACATTGGTAATACAGTACTTTCAAGAGACTTTTAAAAGAAAAAAACAGAAACTAAAACTCACTGGTGTTGGCCCTGAAGCTGACTGCAGATTGCATAGCATTGGTTTGTAATGTTAGCTTCTATTACATGCTGTTCTGAGAACCTTAGGAAACCCATTCAGCTCTGCCCCAGCCTCCTTCTCCTCTGCACAAACACCTCTTCCTTAAATTGAAAGAGAAGTCTGTTATCACTTCCCAGATTTTCTGTCAAGAGCTGAATAATCATCTTCAAGTTTTGCCGCCGAAATTTCAGACTTGTTATTCTAGGCAGATAGGCAGAAGAGTAACAGAGCTGACTCCCCCAAAACAGTCATGAGATTCTGATGGTGAACAGGAGATTCCATCTGTGTGGTGTCAAGGTATAACTAGACTTCAAATGTATAGATTCCTGTCTTAGAATGGTGTGCCTTGGAGGGGCTCAGTGGGATGTGCTACAAGCTCTTTGATTTCCTGTCACAGGTGGGAAAGCTGCAGCCTTCAGATCTGGAATGTTCTCGGTCTAGTTGTGTGACACTCAAGGGCTGCCTCAGAATCACCCATGTATCTGTGTGCTGTCTCAGAATCACCCATGTATCTGTGTGCACAGAGATATCTCTTTACAGCATTCCCATCGATTTAAGAGATTATACTCCATGAAAAGAACTGGAATCAGAGTAATTCTGAGACTTCAAAGATGTCCTAGGGAAAGTAGGTTTGGGATACAGATGTTATGAAAGAACATTAGCAAGATTTATGTTCAGGATCTCAACTGTTAATATGTCTGATAATAATTTTTGTTTTAATTGCAAATAAAATCCTATGGAAGAGGTTCCTTCCTTCCTTCCTTCCTTCCTTCCTTCCTTCCTTCCTTCCTTCCTTCCTCCCTCCCTCCCTCATTCTCTCTCTCTTTCTTTCTTCCTTTCTTTCTTTCTTTCTTTCTTTCTTTCTTTCTTTCTTTCTTTCTTTCTTTCTTTCTTTTTTTCTGTGTTAATTTATCTGATTTCACACTCAGGGGTGTGGAAGCTGATACCCCTTTGGACTATTCTATGGGTTAGAAATGTAAAATGGAGGCTGTGCCTAGTCCTTCAGGAACTTGGTGTGTGTGTGTGTGTGTGTGTGTGTGTGTGTGTGTGTGTGTGTGTGTGTGTATGGGGGGGTGATGCCTAGAGGAGGGATCTCCCCTTCTCAAAGGAGAAGGGGAGGGTAGAATGGGGGAAGATCTGCGTAAGGGGATACTGGGAAGATGGGAGGGGGCTGATATTGTGATGTAAAGTGAATAAATAAATTTAATAACAATAAAAATTTAAAAATATATAAAACAATTTGCACATTATGATTTTAAAGACATTCTGTGATGTGCTCAAAGGAGGACAATATATTCTTTTCATCATGTTTAATTAAGACAGAGAAAAACAATAGACTATAAAGGAAAGATAGGGGCCATCTTTACTTTTAAAATTATGCAGTTCCTTCACAGGTAACTTTCAAAAACTCGTCATGTACTCTTGTGTGCAAGTCACAGAGCTTAGCAGAGAAGGCTCCCGGTCTCTGCTATCATTACTGGTACATATAAGTTCTCTAAAAGGTGCCAGCGGCATCCCTATGGTAATTACCATGTGTAACCTGAGCAGGCTGCCATTCAGACCTATTTTTTTCCTCCCTCGATCAACTGGAGGTGTTTGTACTGGTTGGTCCTTTGCCTAACCCCTTTTCACAAGCTCCATCCATTCCATTGACAAGCACTGATCAGTACTCCAGGAGTCGGAGCTGTGGAGGGAGAACACTTCATATTTGTCTCTTGTTGGGACACTCCACAGAGACTACAGGAGTGCGGTGGGGTTTGAAGAGGATTTATAGGAAGAAGCAAAAGCCTGAGTCCTGAGGTGAAGACATCATTACATAAAATACTTTAATAACCACTCAAGAGGATAAAACATCACAGCAGTGGACTTCAGAGCAGACCCAAGAAGGTAAGGGTTTTTTAAAATGAGGCTATAGTTTAAGAAGATGATCAGGGGATAAGTTAACACAATGGGATATTCTGTTGCAGATGTTGATCTCATTTCTCTCAAGGCAACCATTGTGAAATTCAGGCAAATTTTCTTTATGATGACAATTACATTTTGCAGGAGAGGGACAAGCACAAAGCATGCTGGGAAGATGAAAAGCCAGCCTTCCAGTCAGAGTGGCAGTCTGTTCTGCCTCAATGCATGCTGGGATGATGAAGAGCAGTCTTGCAGCCAGGGTAGTGAGCAGAGTCTGTTCTGCCCCTGATGCTCAGGGATACGTGCACATGTTCCAACACCCTCGGTATGACAGAAACTTCAGTTAATCATCGAATACTACAGGAACTGTGATTTTTATTTCCTATTCATGCAAATGTAGGGTAAGCTTTTGACTTTTGTTTACAGGAGGCTACTTATAGCTTCTCTTTGGTGTACTCAAATGTCACCGTCATCGTTCTTGGCTTTGGGGTCATGGTTAATTAAAATAGAGTTACTTGATGACTATAGCAGCTGATCCTATAACCAAGATGACTAAGTGACAGATGGGTGGGTAGCCTATACACTGGACAAAAGAGCGGCTCGGGTCTGGAAGGTCGCAGTTTCATCACACAATTTAGGACTTATCAATTGATTATGGAATTCTTCAACTGAGCAGTGAAGGCTGTGGTTGCTGGTAACCAAAATAAGAATGAAATTGCAGGTTGAAGGGAATCTACAAGACTGTTTGTAACTGCAGCATAACTCAGCCTGTTCCCAACTACATTGAACAGGGACCAGAATGCTTGAGGATGTATGCTTTGAGCTAAGTGGGTAGCAGATATGTTTATGTGGTTTTCTGGGCCCACCCAATCCGACTGGTTCAGGCATTGAGTCTCTTACCATAGTCTTATGCAGTGATGGCCCTGTTCCTCTCTCCTTAGTCCCCACTAGGTTGAGTGTTCTGTTTCCTAGCCCCAACTGTCCCATGGTATCCTCATCTTGGTAATTACAGCCTTTAGTCAGGTTCCCTCATCAACCCTGGGGAGACTTCAGATGACCCAGCTTTGGTCTTGAAGGACTGCTTGGAACATCTGTTTCTCAGAATGTTCCTTCTTTAGGGGATCCCTAAATCACCCCAATTGGCCAGAATTCTCAAGGCTGATTCCAAAACTAACAAACAAAAAACTGGTGTTTTTCTCTACGTTAGCCCTGGTATCTCTATCATTGCCAGAGACAACCGGGCAGAGAACCACGCTTATTTGAGTGGAAGACAACTGACATTTGATTAACATTTCAAAACTACGTAACTATATAAGAAACGTCTTGTTTTCAAGAGTAGTTGTGTTACATGGTTTTCAGTAACCTTAACTAGGACATCCCTTCTTCTTTGACTGAGTTTTCTTAGTAAGTTTTACCAAAAACTGATTTTTCTTTCTGGACCAATTCTAGGAAAGAAAAAAAAATGTCCATAGAGAAAACATAATCCAATCATTAAAAAAAAAATGCATCACCAGTGGCCAAGTCACAGTTCCTGGATAGCATTTCATTAAAAAGGAGATTGTATTTTATAACAATACAATTTGTCTCAAGGAGTTTTGTTAGTGCAGGAACAAGAGAAAAATAACACCAAATGTGTACACACACACACACACACACACACACACACACACACACACACATCCGTGTGCCAAATGAGGACCTGGAACTGCATACATTCCAGGGCAGGACAGAAGAGAATGGAATTGCAGGATGTGACCTACCACTGCAGGTCTTCTTAGCAGCGGTCACCTGGTCTGTGCTCATAGACATGGTGAGAGAATAAGGATTTCTATGTGTAGAAAAACCAAAGTTGACTCATCCTTTTTTTCCCGTTTGATCAGTTTACTAGACACAGGTTGTCGCACTCCTCTGATTTATTATGCTCGCTTCTGATCCTGATGGGAGCTCATTTCTGTCACCCCCATCTGGATGATTCTGCGTAAGTTTTGGTTTTTCAAGTATTCCCTTTCCACCCTGATGACTGCATTTATTCTGTGCTTCAGACCTTCTGGCTGAGGACCATTTTGGAAAGTTGCTTGTATAATAAATAAATGATACAATAGTAAATACAATAAACAAATAAAACAAGAATGTACTTCTTCAGATAAATCATGTATGTATAACTTGCTTCAAACAGACCTTCCTTTGAAGAAATTTGAGAATGTATTATGGCTATCATGAACACAACCCACCATCATGGACAACTGAGAAGCTAGCTGCTTCAGAAACATTTGATTGTAAATCCTGTCTATAGTAGCTAGTCAAGCGAACATTATATATATATATATATATATATATATATATATATATATATATATAATATATATACATATACATATACATATATATATATACATGTATACACACACACACACACACACACACACACACACACACACACACACACACATATAGCATTAGTCAAGCTAATGTCCCTTTTTGTCCAGCGCATTTCAAGAACCACATGACTATCAGGTTTTTCTGAGCCATGTCTTTGAACACATTATTTAAAACCATATGTCAGAAAAGGTGTGCCAGCCTTTGAGCAGCACTCAGGAGCTGCCCCCTGGCACCTGTAGCATGCATCAGTCATGTGACATTTGGGGTAAACTTCCAGATAGCAGTTTAGATGTTGTCTCTTCCAGCTGAGACGATGGATGTGCGTAAAATTAGCTAGGCAAAGGCTTCGTGGTCTATCCAGGTTTCTCTGAAGAACAGGCCAGCTCAGCCTTGCTTAGTGTGCTCCTTCCCTCTCCATTTCCCCAGCTTTCCCCTCAGGTGTGTTCATGGAAAGCTGCCTGGCAGTTCTGGGAATTACTCAGGATTCTTTCCCAGTCCTTCATGGGGCCTCTAATGAAGTCTGAGCTGTAGCCTGGGGTTGATGCCAGCCTGGAATGCAAGGAGACTGAAAGCTGACACCCGTTCAACAGAGCAAAGGGCCTTGCACTGAGGTTGTTGCCATGACAACCTGGGTATGTTCCTTGTGACGCATTTACACAACGGGGTGAAAGTTCTTTGAAACCAGCGGCTGCTGTAAAAACAGCATATTAAATATGCTTCAGACTGTGGACTGTGCATTCTTCTCTCTCTGGAGACATTCCCCCTGCCATGTGTGTGTGTGTGTGTGTGTGTGTGTGTGTGTGTGTGTGTGTGTGTGTTTCATTGGGGGAAATTTCTTAAAGTGCAAAGTGAATTTATAGAATTAATCAAATGGTGGGCTAGCTCTGCACAAATTTTCTCCTTTTTGAAAGGAAGGGAGAATAATTTGGGTCATCATTCCCCCTCTACAGTATCTCTTTGTTTGTCTTGTTATCTCTGCACACCAAAACATTTGTTCTCTCACCTTGCCTCCTTGGTATGGAGCAATATATTTGAAGCCAGTCACTTGGCAAATCATTTGGAGAAAAGGATAACTTCAATGAGCCTATGATTTAAAAATCTTTTGCCTTTTAAATTTGATTTTAATTGTTTTCTATTCACCTTTTAGTTTTGTGTTAACTTATTATTCAGGCAGACATTTAAGGGGAAAAAATTAAGTCATCCAAAAATATAATGATTGTTCAGCTAGGAAACCTCTTGTTTGCTGGCTGTATGCAGGTTCTACAGACCCAATGGGTGAGCCATACAGCTTTGCCAAGGGAAGCCTAGTCCAGCCCAGCTTGTCACTATGCTTAAAGCAACTGACTGTTCCAGTTTGTCCTGAGTGTGGGCTTTCCTGAGACTTGAGAGAGTTACTATTAAAATTGAGAAATTTCAGGCACAGCAGGACTAGCTGGTCACTGTGTATCCAACAACCACCACTTAATGTCTGCCCAAATCCCAAGGCTCTACAGAGGCATTGGCACCAAGTCTGCTTGTCTTTGGGCAGTCCCATCTCCTTTGGTAATTTAGTGGGATTGGCAGCAGACCTATTTGTCTGTCTACTTGAGTGTATTCAGGTCTAGTAAGAGACCATAAAAGGTATTATGTCCATTCCTGAGATGCTATGAGCCCAGGCTCCCCTGGATGGGACCCCCCTTGACCTCTGGCTACCATCTTGGTTGGAATGAAGGGCCATCTGTCACTGGCTCCCTGTCTCCTTTACCTTCACATCAGTAGAATCCAGCACTGACTAAGGAAGTTTATTCACATAGCTTCCTTATTGTGGTACCTAAGAGAAGGTGAGGCAGGAGTCTCCGACTATTCAAATTGAGAGGGACACGACATAGTAGATCAGCCTCATCAAATTTTACCTTGGCCTGAGTCTCTATCCTGTGGATGAACAGAAGGGGCCTCAGAAAGACCCAGGGGCTGATTTTCTGGCGTCTGGGAATATCTGCCTGGGATATTTTTTGTATCAACTGAATCAAGATGTCTTGGTTGCATACCTAGTCTGTTGTCCAAAGTCGTCTCTGGGGCAGTCAAAGGACCAAGACATGCTTCCATTTCTATAAAGAGAGTGCCATAAAAATGTTCTAGTTTCACTGTTTAAGTCCAAAAGGGAAGAGACTAGTTTAGCTCCTAGAAACACGACCCAGACATAAAAAGGCACTAAAGGATATACCCTGGAGTGAACCACTATGATTTTACCCAAACCCCTCCAGGATACCTGAACAACCCAGCAGTGCTTCACCTTGGAAAAGAGTCACCTAGTTAATTACACAGTGCAAAAAAAATCTCAGATTCATTCATTCATTCACTCACTGGGTGTTTATACCACTCAGAATGCTTAGCCCTGCTCCAGATTCCTGAGAAAAGCAGTGTTAATCAGGAATAAAGAAAATAAATCAAACTGTTGCAATCAAGGTCTCCTTCCCTCTCAGGAGGCTTACAGATCAGGAGAGGAGAGCAAATGAGAAAGTCCTTCGGCACACACATCCATAGACACTCTCAGAAATAAGCTCTTCAGGGTGTGTTCACTATGACTGCCTAAGGTCCAATTACTAGTTCTAACAAGTTCACATGAAAGAATTTCCCCTTAAATTCTAAATTATGGCATCCAAGACTCTAGCTACATGAGGTTCTTTGTTTGTTTGTTTCTTCTTCCTGGAACGTCAGAACACACACACACACACACACACACACACACACACACACACTAACATTTTTTTCCAACTTTTATTAGATATTTTCTTCATTTACATTTCAAATGTTATCCAGCAAGTTCCCTATACCCTCCCCACTCCTGGCCCTGCTCCCCTACCCACCTGCTCCCACATCTTGGCCCTGACGTTCCCCTGTACTGGGGCATATAAAGTCTGCATGACCAAGGGGCCTCTCTTCACAATGATGGCCAACTAGGCCATCCTCTTCTATATATGCAGCTAGAGACATGAGCTCAGGGGGTACTAGTTAGTTCATGTTATTCTTCCACCTATAGGGTTGAAGACCCCTTCAGCTCCTTGGGTACTTTCTCTAGCTCCTTCCTT